>CM031966.1:13377935-13722935 GCA_018749465.1 Paracanthobrama guichenoti | reverse complement strand
ACAAACATTTAGAAATTAAACAATATTATATAGACTATCCATTTTTGCTTTATCTTTTTATTCTCTGAAATTTTCTGGGGACACATAGGACCTTCTCGAGGACCCCTGGGGGTCCCCAGACCCCAGTTTGAAAACCCCTGATGTAGGGAATTGTGTGCGTACACGGCCCAGGTGAGGAAGCAGTTCCAGGAGTTCTGGTGGCTATGTCAGAAGGTACGTAGGAAACATCCCATCTCCTTTATCTTGCATTCCGTCTGCCCATTACTCTGGGGATGGTAATCCAAGGAGAGACTCAGTCACACCTAGGAGATTAAGGAAGGTCTTCCAGACTCTGGACAGAAACTGTGGACCTCTGTCAGACACTTTGGGAAGACCGAAGTTTCGGAAGACATGGTTAAATAACATCTCGGCTGTCTCCATGGCAGTTGGTAGTCACCTGATTCCACTAAAGGGACAGGCCTTGGAAAACCAATCCAATACCACTAACACACCGGTATGTCCATCAGAGGGTGGCAAGTCAGTGATGAAGTCTACTCCTAGGTGTGACCATGGACATGTGGAAAGGGCAGAGACAGCAGCTTACCAGATGGAAGAGGACGTGGGCTCTTGGACATGGCACATTCCGCACAGTCCTGGACGCATCTTGTCACATCCCTCACCATGTTAGGCCACCAGAAGCAGTGAGTCTTGTAGCAGTGAGAGGGTTTGATTGGTCCCAGTGGAAGTCGATCAGGTGGACATCCCAGAGGAGTAGGCTCAGAGGCACTGGTGGCCACTAGTTCCTCATCCAGGGACCAGTGAATGGGGCTCACAAATAGATTGGGAGGGAGGATATTTTCCGGATTCTCAGGGGTCTCCACAGGAGCATGGAGACAGGAGAGAGCATCTGATTTTACATTCTTGGTCCCTGGACGATAGGTGATGGATAACTGGAATTGGGTGAAGGGCCCACTTGGCTTTTCTGGGGTTTAACCTTTGAGCTACTCACAGATATTCCAGATTGCGGTGATCAGTGAGGACAGTGAAAGTATGGTGGGCCCCTAATCAATGCCGCCATTCCAAGGACAATCTTGAGGGCCAATAGTTCTCGGTTCCCAATATCATAATTCTGTTCTGCCAGGGTGAGTTTTCTGGAGAAGGCACATGGGTGGAGTTGAGGAGGCTGCCCCTGCTGGTGGGATAGAACCGCTCCTACTCCAGAAGCGGAGGCATCGACTTCCACAATGAAGAGACGATTAGGATCAGGATAGACTAGGAGTGGCGCAGATGTAAAGGCTTCTTGGAGAGTACTCATGGCTACGTTGGCGTCTGAAGTCTGAGACAGAGACTTGGACTTGCCTTTGAGGAGACTGGCAAGTGAAGTTATGGAAATATAATTATTGATGCATCAGTAGAAGTTTGAGAATCCCAGAAATCGTTGAAGTTTTTTTGATGGTTTTGGAAGTTGGTCAGGACCAGACTGCCTCCACCTTCCTCTCGTCTATCTGAATCCCTTCTTGGCTGATGTTATAACCAAGGAATTGGATGGATAGTTGGTAGAAAGTACATTAGAGAATCCACCAGCTCCTAGAATGGATCTTGACCTGTTGTGGTCTGGTCTTCTATAAAGGATACCAGACTTGGAGAGAGAAGTGAACTGAACCAGACAGGCATTTATTGAACAGTAGTATATTGACGTGAAGCAGACAGGTAGCAGAGATAGCACTGTACTTTGAGGATGATGGATGAACAACAGTCCTTTCTGAATACCAGGCAACTGGAAACGAGGAGGTAGGAGAAGACGACGCTGGAGAACACAAGCAATGATGGTAGGAGAACAGGAATCCACTGGAGATAATTACAAAGATCATGTAAGAGATGTAGGTAAAGAGTCCTTTTCCACTTGGGAGACCAGACAATAAAGGAGAGGAATGAGTGTGTATAAACAGGGAAGATGATGAGTGCAATGATGAGGAACAGGTGTAACTTGTTAGAATTCTGGAGACTGTGACCTTTGTATGGGCGTGGGGGTTGAGCCTAGTGAAACTGTGACACTAGATAAATAATTGTGCAATATACTGTATGGTCAGTCTTACGACAGCAACACATTTCTTTAAACATTTCTTTAACCCATATAACTTTATACTTTAAGCATTGTTAATGATGCTTTAAAAGAAGGATTTGAAAAGCAAAGGAATTGTTTTGTTTTGTTTTTTTTTTTTTACTGTAAAAATATCGATTTAGCGAGCATATCGATCAATCGACTTGCAGGGATAAAAGTTGTTGCTATTGTAATGATCGGCCTTATAGGGAGATGTTACTTCAATTAAAATGGGGTCAGAAAATACTGTGTGAGAGTTTAGAGTGTTTAGAAAGATGAAAAGATGAAAAAGAATGACAGTTGTAAAGTGAAAAACCAACGGTGTATTTACAAAGTTCACAAGAGACTTAAAACAACACAGCAAAACTACAAAACCTCAGGCTGTTAAAAGCATAGAATCAATAACACCATAGCCTAAAACAGTCTGCATGAGTCCCAGTGTGTTGATAATCCTTATGCAAGTGTCCAACCGTGTATATACGGTCCAAAAGACAGTGAATCCAAATGCTTATAACTGGAAAGGTGAGACAAATAAAACTCCACAGTCCATGTTCGGTGATCACCAGTGAATTCATTAGTCCTTCTCTTGGTTTTCCATGCTGCCTCCTTTATGCTGGTCTACTTCCTGTTTCCTGTCATGTGATCAGTCACATGCCAGGCGGACCCAGTAACATTTAAAGACATACACACATTAAGCGGATAAGAGGAATAAAATGGACTAAAATGACTAATGCAACATGTAAACCTATTAAAACTGTAATGCACATACAATCATTATAATATATAGAGTGGTTAAAACATGTGTCTTGTGACAGTGTCACACTATATTCAGACATATATTTGATTATTGAGACATTTTTGAAGATTCATATACTTTAGTTAGGCCTACTCTCCTCTTTCAAGGACAGGCTTGAGTCCATGTAAAAGTCTATTTTCTTTTTTTTGTTTTTTTGTTTTTTTGCTTTTGCCTTTGCCTTTGCCTTTGCAATCCAGATGGCTCTCACAAACATCACAACCATGTTCAAATAACACTATATGACAGAATGAATTTCAATGACAATATTGTCTCTTTAAAGGTAGGATAGGCTTTTTTTTTTTTTTTTGTCAAAAACACACATATATATATATATTTTTTTGTCATAAATATATATATATATATATATATATATATATATATATATATATATATAGGCCGGGCATTTAAACAATGCCCAGTTGGCACTAAGGGGCCTAAAGTGTGCCAAGAAAACATCCCCCACATCATTACACCACCACCACCAGCCTACACAGTGGTAACATATGATAGATCCATGTTCTCATTCTGTTTACGCCAAATTCTGACTCTACCATCTGAATGTCTCAACAGAAATCAAGACTCATCAGACCAGGCAACATTTTTCCAGTCTTCAACTGTCCAATTTTGGTGAGCTCGTGCAAATTGTAGCATCTTTTTCCTATTTGTAGTGGAGATGAGTGGTACCCAGTGGGGTCTTCTGCTGTTGTAGCCCATCCACCTCAAGGTTGTGCGTGTTGTGGCTTCACAAATGCTTTGCTGCATACCTCGGTTGTAACGAGTGGTTATTTCAGTCAATGTTGCTCTTCTATGAGCTTGAATCAGTCGGCCCATTCTCCTCTGACCTCTAGAATCAACAAGGCATTTTTGCCCACAGGACTGCCGCATACTGGATGTTTTTCCCTTTTCACACCATTCTTTGTAAACCCTAGAAATGGTTGTGCGTGAAAATCCCAGTAACTGAGCAGATTGTGAAATACTCAGACCGGCCTGTCTGGCACCAACAACCATGCCATGCTCAAAATTGCTTAAATCACCTTTCTTTCCCATTCTGACATTCAGTTTGGAGTTCAGGAGATTGTCTTGACCAGGACCACACCCCTAAATGCATTGAAGCAACTGCCATGTGATTGGTTGATTAGATAATTGCATTAATGAGAAATTGAACAGGTGTTCCTAATAATCCTTTAGGTGAGTGTATATATACACATATATATATACATTATATATATATATATATATATATATATATATATATATATATATATATATATATATATATATATATATATAAACACAGACATCACACGTCATCAGTGCATTCTGTAAGGCCATGTACAGTTGTAGACAGAGCGTTACCAAGTGCCACAAACAAACAGCAGCCACCTTTTACACCTTTGGTCCTCCTGAACCAAAACAACGAGCTTATGCTGCGTTCACAATATGTCGTAACTGTAATTACAAGATTGTCACAGGCAACCTGTGACGTTCTACACAGAGCTGTTTATGTCCTCGGATTTGGATTTCTGGCAACACTATCAACGGCAAAATGAATCTGCAGCAGTCAATTATTGTAATGTTATGTGATTCCTTTGAGACAAGAGGTAATTCAACGTCTCTCAGGGCGGTTTGCAGAATCTGCTCTGGCTGTACACGTTCATGTGTTTTGAAAGAGGCATGGCTTTGGAGAGTGCTCTCAAGGGGGTAAGATCTCATGCTTTCAAAGCTAGCTTGCTATCGCTAGCCTCTCTGAAATTGACTATCCTACTTTAAAGCATTGAGCATTGAATGTGAGAAACAAGAACAAGGGCATTGTAACATGTTCGGTTTGCTTGTTCATGTTTAGAGTTTGTTTTTGATCTGTTCTGTTCAAGTTTCTGTTAATATTCTAATCTGTTTATTAATTCAGTTCAGCTGAATTAGCATGACCCTGCAATAATGGAGACTGCAGTTTCAGGACCACAGTCCTAGGACCACTATTCTAGTAACCTAGTTTTTATGTATGCATAAGTTTATACTATTTCAAATTACTATTCAGTTCTGTATTATCATTATACATTTTCAGGAATTACTGATAAAACTAATTATTTAAATTGATTTTATAAATTTTCCGAACCAACCCCTAATCCTATAAACATAACCATTGGTAAATATCCCTTGAAATATTTAACCTAATGTGTTTCAGTATTTGAGTCTCTATGTTTTAATTTCCATTTTCATTGAGAATTTCATTTCAATGCAGAAGTAAACCTGAAGTAAAGCGGCATGGTGCTTCTCATCATGTGCAACTGACTTAAAGTGCATGGTGAAACTATTTGTGCTATAAACTAGTGTTTATGATTGTTAATAAATTTAAATAACATATATATAATATAAGTTTGCAACATCCAGCAGCATAATGAACTGTTTTGCACAGCTAAAATGACTGAAGTGGCTGACACTGAAAGCCTTGCACATTCAAGTTTAAAATGGCCGTGCCCGATCTTACTTTAAAAATAAGGTGGGAAGAAAATAAAAACTGAATCTTTTCCATTGCACCTGTTTGTTTTAGGTTTTAATCAGGTTTCCTCTGATGGAGTAGAATTAGCTAGGTGGTGTATTCACATTAAAAAAGGGTCCTAATAATATGGTCCTAGAGCTGTGGTCCTGAAACTGCAGCCTCTGATATTGCAGGATTATGCTACTGAGACCATGGGGAACAAGAGAAATCCCAAGAAAACCAAATGTCTGTGCTTTGTCTCTGTTGCATCCCTTTTATGTACAGTAAACAGTGAGGTTATGGATAGAGTCGGAATGTTAATGGTTTTCCGATAATTACCGTTATCTGTCAGATTTAATCATTTTGTTCGGGATGCTATAAACAAGAAATGTACATCTGTTTCTTCTCAACCTAAGTGGGCAGTCTCAGCAGTGGTATGGAGGTTTATTTTCATATTTCTAAATAAAGCTTAGGATATCTGTGCTCTGAATCGTGACTGGTGGTCTGGAACATTAGGTGTGCCTAATGTGAGTTAGACAGAATAAAAATCATTATTGGTATCTGCGGTAGAGTCAAAGTAAACAGAGTGACCGCCCAGCAATCCATCTGCATCTCAAGCGAAAACCTTTCTCATGATGTCCAAACGTTGAAGGACACTTTTTAAATACTGATGCCTGACACGTAACATAAATAAGCGTCTAATGATCATGTAATTTCATAGTTTATAATTATGCATTTAGCAGACACTTTTATCAGAATCAACTTACAAGAGAGAACATAAGCATTTAAACTTCATGCATGGTACTGTTTTGCGTGTTGGTCAAAAATGACAGAATTTTTATTTCAATGAAATTCTTGTATTATATTTTAGTTTGATAATGTGTTTTATTTAATATTTTGTATTTTAGGGATTTTATGGTACTAAATTATATTTATGCAGTAGTTATAATTAATTTATTCACTTTATGAGCATGGACCTGAAAATGAAATTTACATGTCATAAATCTTGAATGACTTAAGTTTGGTCTCTTTGTAAAGACGACACTTGGCTGGGATTGCTGAGTATTAAGTTTAAAAAAGTGAACTTGAAAAAAAGTTATAAAATGTTACATTTATTGTTATGAATTTTCGATTTTTATATGAATCATATATTTCCCAAAACAGTTGAAATTTGTCTCCCAATAATTTCCAATGTGGTCATTTTTGACCGCAAACAATGGACTTGGTCGGCATTACTGGGAACGCCCACAAAAACACCATATCACACGTAGACCTTGTTAGATGCTTTATCTTTACTTTTTGTAATGATTACGATTGATTTTTTGCTTGGTTCAATGCCGAAAAGTTGCTATGTAGTGTTCTGCGCCTCTAATAAGTAAAAAAACCCAGATATTAATTTTTATACTGCCGAATAAACAGACAGAGCTGTTCGTCAATAGACCCTTTTCACATTTTCGGGTTTCTCGGAGCAGAATTCGTCATAGTTGGAGTTAACTTTTATAGTGGTGAATGAGAATATACATTAAATATATATATATATATATATATATATATATATATATATATATATATATATATATATATATATATATATATATATATATATATATATATATATATATATATATATATATATTGTGTCCCCATTTGCTCAAATAGCAAAAGAAAAACTTCACAATATTGATTTCACAACTTTCAAATAGAGGAAAATATAGAGTGAGATTGATAACAGCAGTGAAAAGAAAGATGTATGTTTTACATCACTCTCATAGAAGCTGTATTAGAGTAACCTTCACAGCAGCAGTAACTTGTTTTTGTAATTTGATGCAAAATTAATATAATACAAAGTATTAGTATTATAAATGTTCATACATTTAAAACAAAAGTGAAAATGCAAAAAACTTTGCAGGATTTACGATACTGCGACCGCTAAAACATATCATCACAGTCTGTGAAAAGGGTCTATTCCAAAAGCCTGTGCAACATGTCCATTACAATTAAACATTTGCAATACATGATGCTGGTATTACTGTAAAGATGAAAAAAATTGATGAAAATTTCATTAACTGCAATGGCAAAAGTTTGTTCAACAAAAGCGCCCATATAGTCATACTTATAGACTCGAACTACATCAAAAAGCAGTCAACTTTGTTAAAGGGTCTTCAGAATGAGCTATCACATAGCGACAGAATGCTTATTGATGTACAAAACATTCAAAAGTCTTCTTTATTTCATTATGGGAAGGGCTGGGCTCATGTTTGACACTTGAATGAAATTTCCTCGTCAGAATGCATGTTGCTCCCCTAATATTATACAACATAATAGCCAACTTCATAAATCACCCAATCTTTTGATGAAGACGGTTGCTATAAAAAGCAAATTAAAAAAACTTTGCTATTGTCGGTAATTTGTGACACAAATATAATATTGTGACACTGACATGTCATCTCCAAATTTGCTTTGTAAAATGTACATTCTATGTTCAACTAATTAATTTGTGCATGGCTGTACTAACAAGAAAAACGAATATATAAACAGATAAAGCTACAAGACAGAAAACTGACGGATGTCTAAACTTTAGCTAAACCCGTGTCATTGATACCAAACAGCTCATCATTTGACTGGATTTTAGGCTTTGACAAATGTTTGTTAAATGTGGTATACTGCATTAAAGTAAAGTTTGACATTTGACTCTGCACATTTCATGTTTATATTATAGTCCAAACAAACTTATACAATAAACAAACGCGCTTTGCATTGCCCACAGCATATTCAGAAAAATATCCATACAGCAAGTTTTATGATAATTTTAAAACGTTAAATGTACTAATGTAATACATACATTAAATCCATTAAATTCAGGAACACTGAATAAATGTCTTCATTGAAAGACTGGGTGATATATAAAGTGCCTATTTGGGGGAAAAGCATGTATTTTGATGAGAAAATGACACCTCTGGCCATTCCGTTGTATCGTTTGTCCAGTCAAAGACACTGTACGGATAATCTGATCCAATATGCCTCAGTTTTTCTATGTATCTTGCTCTATCGAGTGCCAGAAGTGATTCTATGTACAAACCCTATTCCAAAAAAGTTGGGGCACTGTAGAAATTGTGAATAAAAAAGGAATGCAATCATTTACAAATCTCATAAACTTATATTTTATTCACAATAGAATATAGATAACATATCAAATGTTGAAAGTGAGACATTTTGAAATGTCATGCCAAATATTGGCTCATTTTGGATTTCATGAGAGCTACACATTCCAAAAAAGTTGGGACAGGTAGCAATAAGAGGCCGGAAAAGTTAAATGTACACATAAGGAACAGCTGGAGGACCAATTTGCAACTTATTAGGTCAATTGGAAACATGATTGGGTATAAAAAGAGCCTCTCAGAGTGGCAGTGTCTCTCAGAAGTCAAGATGGACAGAGGATCACCAATTCCCCCAATGCTGCAGCCAAAAATAGTGGAGCAATATCAGAAAGGAGTTTCTCAGAGAAAAAATTGCAAAGAGTTTGAAATTATCATCATCTACAGTGCATAATATCATCCAAAGATTCAGAGAATCTGGAACAATCTCTGTGCGTAAAGGGTCAAGGCCGAAAACCATACTGGATGCCCGTGATCTTCGGGCCCTTAGACGGCACTGCATCACATACAGGAATGCTACTGTAATGGAAATCACAACATGGGCTAAGGAATACTTTCAGAAAACATATGCTCCCATCCAGACGTCGTCTCTTTCAGGGAAGACCTTGCATTTTCCAACATGACAATGCCAGACCACATACTGCATCAATTACAACATCATGGCTGCGTAGAAGAAGGATCCGGGTACTGAAATGGCCAGCCTGCAGTCCAGATCTTTCACCCATAGAAAACATTTGGCGCATCATAAAGAGGAAGATGCGACAAAGAAGACCTAAGACAGTTGAGCAACTAGAAGCCTGTATTAGACAAGAATGGGAAAACATTCCTATTCCTAAACTTGAGCACCTTGTCTCCTCAGTCCCCAGACGTTTGCAGACTGTTATAAAAAGAAGAGGGGATGCCACACAGCTGGAAACATGGCCTTGTCCCAACTTTTCTGAGATGTGTTGATGCCATGAAATTTAAAATCAACTTATTTTTCCCTTAAAATTATACATTTTCTCAGTTTAAACATTTGTTATGTCATCTATGTTGTATTCTGAATAAAATATTGAAATTTGAAACTTCCACATCATTGCATTCTGTTTTTATTCACAATTTGTACAGTGTCACAACTTTTTTGGAATCGGGTTTGTAGACTATACTGGGTTAACGCCATGCATTTCCAGTGTGAGGGAATGGACTGTTTTCCACCCAGCTATGACACGACACCGACCAAGTGTCTATCTATAAGTGTGATTTGTTTATTTATTTATTTTTATTATTCATTCATTCATTCATTTGTTTATTTATTATTTATTTAAAAAAATGACCGAACAGCACCAGATGGTTAAACCTCATTTTCAACAGAAATATTTTGAGGAAAAAATATAGATTTTAAGCTAACACCAGCACTGCAAGTTGCATTGCATTGCAGCTAATGCAACATAAATGCTAATGAGCTAAAGCAAAAGAGACTTAACCATATCAGCTGTGAGCATGTTAATATCAGTGTCTCTTCTCAACAATACCTTAACCCTAAACAGGCTTTGTCACCTCATCTAACATACTTAACCTTTAGCGGATTTTTGTCCTTTCTGTTAGCTCGTTCTCCATTGGAGTGTTCAGATGTCTGCATCACTTTCACAATAAAGAAGACAGCAAATCTATAGGCAGTGCAGCTGAGGGATTATGGTATAGGCAGAGAGCTAATGAACACTGAGAGCAGATGTAACACCTCATGCTGAATAAAGACGCCTGCTGAGGAAATCACAATATCACCCATCTGACATTTAGAAGATCATTATTGAAGTACTGATTTTATTGACCTTTGTTTGAGGCCAAATTTGTTTAACAGAGATAATCTATATAATACACTTATAGGGTTTAGTTGTCAGTTGATACTCTCTATAGACTTAAGTTTTTACAATGACACAATGATATAAAAAGATTTTTAGATTCACTTGTCTTGTACACTTTGTACACCAATAAAAGTATGCCCAAGCTATTTTGCTACATTGCTTGGGAATTGATAATCATTGCTGATTAGAATATATGGTAAAATCCATGCAACACATTTGTTTAAAACAGAACATTAAGACTTTAACATGTGCATTTATTGGCAACATGCAAACTGAAATTCCACCGAATTTTCACAATAATATGGGAACTTTTTCCTGTTAAAAGAGACTGCCAAAAAAAAAAAAATCATATCTAATCTATCTATCTATCTATCTATCTATCTATCTATCTATCTATCTATCTATCTATCTATCTATCTATCTATCTATCTATCTATCTATCTATCTATCTATCTATCTATCTATATATATATATATATATATATATATATATATATATATATAAAATTATTATTATTTTTTTATTTTTTTGGCAGTCTTCATATATATAAACATTGAATGGTGTGTCCATTTAGATTGGATAAAAAAGGTCTGCTAAATGAATGTAAATAATTAATAAAAACAGAATGGAAGAGGTACTGTTCTTAATAAGCATTTATCAGTGTTATATGTTTCAGGTCTTCAATTTATCAGCTGTTTTGTCAGAGAGAATAATTGTGTAAATGATAACGCATTGTGTTTTGGTGTCTTGGGAAATGTATTGCTAATGGTTACAGATATCTCATAATGATGGACTTAAGCGATTAAACTAATCGTTGCTCAAACACTCTTAAAGTCTGTATTGTTTCAGTGCTAGAAGGCTGTTTATTTTAAAATCTAGGAGAGCACATATGTTTTGTTTTTTTTGTTGTTTTTTTTCATTGCCTCGGCTAATTTCCTTAAATCCGTTATGATAAGTCCCATGGTCACACCTATGTCACAGCAGGCAGTGCTGCACATTAGTCAATTAATAGTCTGGTAAATGACACAGTTCCAGTCAATTTATTTACTAAAGGGAATCTTGCCTGGTCCCCACATGATTCCACACACAGAGACTCAACAGAAGTCCTAAAGGAGGTCAATGCTGCTCATCATAGTTTTTATTATATTGCATGTAGGGAATGTATTCCTCATTTCTGTACTGGGTGCCTACTGGGTTCTGTACTCATGCCTGTACTGGGTGCCTATGACAGGATGTAATATGATGTAAATGGTATGTCAGAACTTAACATTTATTTTCTTTTAATATTAATTGTCCATAAGCTAGTTATGGATTGTTGTGGATTGGAGTTGTTTAAAGGAACACTAAACTTTGCAATCTGATTCACATTTTCATTTAAATGCTCATTATTATGCATTCTGAAAACTTTAGCGGCCGTGTAGTGCATTTTCACTGGCCACAATTTTGACATTGATGGGGAAAACTGGCATAAAGTTATTTTTTATATTATCTAATAATTTGGCAGCAGGTATATTAGGCTTCTGTCACTTTAAGACCTGACACAAAGATCCATTATATTGTTACACAAGTGTTTTCTTTCTCAATTGTTTACATTCACTTAAAACATAACTGACTGTATTTACCTGAATACTCACCAAGACCGGCAATTTGACTTTATTTTGTGTGTATTTGACTGTTTACGTGGAATAAGCAGCAAAAAATAACTCAACTCAACTCAGCTCTATTTTAATGATCTGAGAGCATGGTCTGAAGTGATAGACGCATGGTCATAAGGCATGTCCGAATCCACTTTTGCTAGTTTAACGATGAAAAAAATGGTCAGCACGCCAGGTGCATGGTCCAAAAGGGTTGTACCTAGTTTCTTAATGAGTCATGGGTGTGTTTTGGGTGTAATGTGCAATAAACCAAACAGTGTCTCATCTCCCATTCCCTTTGACTCCCATGAGTCATGGGTGTGTTTTGGGTGTAACGTGCAATAAACCAAACAGTGTCTCATCTCCCATTCCCTTTAAAATCCAATTGCGCTTGCACCATGGCGGATTCGCTATTTACATGGTGGAATTTGCGAGCGGAAAGACTAATCGCTTCTCCAGAGATTAATCCTTTTATTTGTAATATTTAAAAAAAAAATGTGTGCTGCTGTACGTCCCTGTGTGTGAAATAAGCAAAGTGTACACGCATTGTGCACCCACCTACAGCCACATATTACTAATGTCCCCTTTAAATAACACAAAAAATACTGCGCAAATAATAGCAATGCACCAACAATGCGCCTGAACACACCTCGTCTTCAGATCAGCACGCCCATTGGCGAACAGACGGGAGTGAGTGCATTTGCTATTCAAAAAACGTGGCGCTGGACGTGAAAATGATAACTGCATCAGGCTGAAACTTGAAAAAAACACTTGCGTCGCGCCTGGCGTTGTATTGCGCCAGGAGTATGATAGGGCCCGAAATGGTACTGAGCCTTATTGGCGTTGTATTGCGCCAGGAGTATTTGATCCAGAGGACCCGTTTAAATGGTACTGAGAGGTGTGACAAATAAAATTTATGTGATATGTGATATGCAATAATATGCAATAAGCGCAATCTCACGCCGAAATTCAAGCCCTGTAACACAAACAATATTCAAATTAAATGAGTTAGTGAGGGGAGGCGGGTTTGTGTGTCAACTCGCTGTTAGTATCGTGTTTCCTACGGAAAATTAGTATTGGAAGCATTTCAGATATTTCAGTATCGATATGTATAGAAAAATCTATATTTTTGACAACACTACATTGAACAGTTTATTATTTCAGATGCCTTTTCAAAAGACTGCAATTGAAAAATGTATGTATTATACATAAAATTCAACCCGCCAAAGTGGCTAGTAGGAGTGACTGCATTATACGCCACTACTGAAATCCACCTGCATTTGGTGGGTGTTAATGCCCTGATTACTGCTCATAAAACATACTTTTACTCCAGCATTGCACAGAGCTACATGAGTTTGACCAGATATGAGATGGATGGGGTTTGTTTCAGTCCTGTACTGAATGAACGCTAGCCGACTAGCAGCTGGAGTCCAGGCCACATATCAAAAGGCTCCGCTTTAGTGCAAAGCATTCCCAATGGACAGAGGCAAAATGTGCCACCATTATACAGGCCTCTCTCCTGGCTCTACCTCCTGACAGGGGTATTAAAATCAAATAAATCAGCCATTAAGAGCAGGCCACAGCAATTGAAATGCTATTAATACCTGAACCATCAACCGAGTGAAGTCTTGTGATATTATAATCGTGCACCACAGCCTTCTAATTGTATGAGACACATTTTTATTTTTGTGGCTTTCTTGAGAAAGGTGAAAAGTGGCCGGCTAGATGCCACTTCCATGCCTGTTCATTAATTCAACACGGGGGACAGACTGAACAGCCATTTTAATTGAATCGCGGTGTCAGCGTGTGCACTTGATGTTACCGTTAGATCGCTTACCTTAGTCCTACCACACAGGCTATTAAATTTCCATTAGAGTGATATTTGTCAGTCTAACTCAGTACAATTTACTTGATGTATGACCGTCATTTTTTCGAAGGTGAAGAGGTGTTATGCTATCACGTAAAAAAAGGCAACAGTACATTTCAAGGCAACACACTTCCACACGTCTTGGCTCCTCAGTCTTTATAAAGACCAAAATAAGAAAAGATTTAACAGATAACAGATTTAATAATGAACGAATATGGCTTTTGAGCAAATGTTACATTACCCCCCAAAATATTTGGCCTATAAATATTTTAGAGCAAAGCTTAGGCTAAAAAAAAAATCTATACTCATAACAACAATTGCATGACTTTTACAATTCTGTATTCTGGAAATTTTTTGGCACATGATAATCAAAATATTTAGTTTTGCACTTGGTCAAATACAATCCTAAACTTAAATGCAAGGCTGACACGTATTCTGAAAAGTAAAAGTAAAATGAAATTGCTCATGGCAGAGTAATTATTGCAAAGTAAAATTCAATGTGGCAGGTAGAGCTAAAACAAATGGAGCAACCTCAAGACGAGTTTGTGCTTATTTGAAATTTCACAGAGGTACTTTTTCAGCTGTCACAGGTTATTGATATATTCATTAAAGGAACCTGTTCTCTCTTATCAATTTCTTTTTGTCAGTAGCATGTTGTCACCCTCAGTTGACAATGAATCAATTTACAATTATGATTGTTGATGGCCCATGACACAAACAGTGAGGGAATGTCATTAGATGAACATTAAAATGATGCACAGTGCAGTGAGACCCTGACTGCTGCTGTTTACTCTATAGCCCACCCTTTACTATGGGTGCCACTGGCCTGTAAGCTTTGGAAAAGAGACAAACAGCATTAAATTGGACACATTTTTATGTAACAGATTTAAAAAAAAAAATAATAATAAAAATACATGCAATGGATGGGAGGCTGGCTGACACATGCAAAGAACTAGAATATATTAACAAAAACTGTTCAAATGAAAGTCATAAAAATAGGCCAGCCAGAAATGACACTTCTCTAATAATGTATATACTTAAAATTAGTTTGACACTCTTTCATAGAATTTTCATTTTTGGTCCTTAATGTGAGATATAATAATAAACATCTTAAAGATTTTAGTCAGAGGAACAGCTAAAGAGTGAAAGCTGTTTTTGTCTCCCATGGCTCTGATAAAAGCCTTCGCCCAGCTCACTGACCTTGTTGCCATGGTAGACTAACGTGACACTGGTGGAGATTTGATTGCCTGCCCCAGCTGAAGTGAAGGGAAGAGACAGAGTAAATGAAACTCCATTCATCTTAATGAAATACAATTATTTTCCACTTATTAATCATTGAGAAATCAATATGTCTCTTCTTGGGTGAGTCTCGGCTGGATTTGTCATCCAGCGCTGCCCATCGATGTATCATCCTCATACTAAGACATTCTCAGGTTCAGTCACCTGTGTCCTCTCACCGAGACAGAGACTTGTGCATCTAAGCAAGAGACAGACATTAAAAATGGTGCTGTGCGGCACAGAGATGGATTAACGCTCATTAAAGCAGACTCCTGATAATTGTGTGTTTCTCACCGATCAATTCTCTAAACATATTGCATAATGGGGCATTATTAAAGTCTAAGTGACACAACTGACTTTGAACGAGGGATGTGTCAGTGAAAATGGAGTATCCTCACCTTTTATTGCATCTCTGAAGATCAGTCTGATGTATTATCCCAGTTTAGAAGAGTTTCACATAATGAGATAACGGCATGCATTGGATACAGGCTAATGCATATTCAAGCTACAGCGCAATCGTGGCTAGATGTGTAAATAACTCACACCCGGTTAGTTAACAAAAATAAGGGCCATTACAGTTGTGAAGGTGTTGTGGGAACAGCAGTGCTTTGTTATCTTTACCTCTTTGCCGCTCTGCGGACCCCAAAAGAAAAACTTGTGGAGGTTTTTGAAAAATCGTGGGGGAAAGTAATGATTTGGTAGGCTCAACCCTTTGTTTTCCCTCTCAATAAAGAGAACGATGTGAGGCCTGGCGTGATGTATGACTGTTTAGTGGCGCTTCCGCACAGCGCGGCGTATAAGCAAAGCCATGTTTCATTGCAAAGAGCTCATGCTTTACAGCACTTGGTGCCTCTGATGAGAATATAATGTTCTACTGCGTCTAAATGCTCCAGGTCAAGACTTGATTTGCTCCGATGTGTGGGCAGAGTGAGCTTGGGGACTGGAGCTGCATCAGGGGTCCAAGCTGAGGGCCAAGCTTGGTCCCTAGATTTTTTTAAACAACAGCAGTCATGCATGACCAGGCACTGGGAAGCTCTGGGCTCGATGATGGAAGGCAGGTGGGACAGTTTTCACTCCAACCTGGCGTAAGAAAGATGATTAGATCCTGCAAATGCAGCAGAGACCCACCATGCACCAAATGAGTTATCAGTGTGGGAGCTCTCAACAGGGAAAGCAGAAGTTTGTCGTATTACACAGGCACAAATATTGGGGAAAATGGTCTTTGATAGAACGGCACTCATATTTAGACATGGCAGATATCCGATAAAGCCAGAAATATCTAATACTGACGGACAAACAAGGACAGATTTCCAGTTTGTATGATCTTGGCCCAGCTCTTGTGTTCAGCTACTGTTAGTTTCCCAGTATAAACAATTCTTCACTTTAATGCTTCCCTTACATCTGATGGCACACACGTCACAGCACCATATCCATCATACATGGAATGAAAATGAAAAACCGTAAACAATCCTAAAATATAACACCTTTCTTATGGTCTCTGCCAGCCAAAGATTTGACGGTGCTATGAGAATTATAAAGACCATAGTACATGGCCAAACTCATATAATGCATGTATGCTCAGGGAGTTAGTTTCTGCTGTAATGCTAAATTAATGGGGCTTTCCTCTGCAACTTTGCCTTGCACTGGAAACAATTAATTAGTGGCCAGGGCTATAACGACTTTAATGCTTGTTTCTGTGGCTAGAAGAGCTTCTTAAAAGCTCAGTGTGGGAGCAGTTTTATCAGGGTGTTAATCCAGTAAGGGGCCACGGACCCCAGGTATCGTGCCACAGTGACCAGATGAAAGACTTCCAGCTACATTTACGGCTTGTGAAAGTGGTAGGAAGCGAGCAGATTCCAGCCACAGACAGAAAATTAGGCTGTAAAGTCCCAAGAGGTTTACACTCTTAAAAGCTTTCGAGAGAGCTACAAGCAAACGGATGGAAATCTCCAGGCCATAAATGGAGTGTGTGGCTGTTTCAAAAAAAGAGAAACAAGATGATGTAGGGCTTTTTTTTCTTCCCGACAGACAGAACTACAACTGTTAATCGACAGGAGGCTAAACTATGTAGAGGCTTAGCATGGATCTAAACAATGCCAGTACATGAACGGCAGCAAAACTCACCATGGGGAGTTCACAGGAAAACAGCGAAGATAATACTGTTTCACGCAGTGCGTCAAATAAGTCTGGCTGCAACCTTGACCTTGCAGGCCAGATGGCAGGAGCTTGGCAGCTATGTCGGAGGTTTGAACCGTCCTGTGACCTGTGTGATCCTGAAGAGAGCGTCCGCTCGGCAGCGGCACACGAGATGAGGGCCATCTGCTGCCCTACTTGCATTCACACTCACAGAAAGACATCCACAAAATGACTACTAATTTGAGACATGTAGCAGGCTGCTGTCTTCAACCAGAGCCTTGTAAATGTCTTGCTAATCTGCCAGCGAATATGTTTAATATTTGCATTGTGCTCTGGGGATTGAGGCAATTAGAATAAAGGAGCATTCTTGAGCCCCAATTCCCAAATTGTCCAATTAAAGTCCAGCACTAACTGAATGTGAGGAGAGAGGCCGGTCAGTGCTGATGACCCAATCTGCTCGAAACCAACATCCGTTTATTGGGTTAAGCACAAAGCAATGTGTCTTGTCACTTTGCAGAGACAAGGCCAATAGAATCCAGTGAATGGAATTAGATTGTCATTGATGTGTCAGGGAAAGAGAGAACAACAGATCGATGGCAAATTACCAAGCGTGTTGTGCGCATGGACATCATGAAAGAGGTGTAGACTCCATCCCGCTATTGGGGGAGTGCGAACGGGGAAAGTTCTGCCCTTCTTGCTTGGAGCGATCACTACAGTGAGGAAAAGCGAAGGAGAGGAGGAAAAAAACAACAACCAATTCCAATAGAGCACTAATGGGCCACATCGTGCCAATACAATAAAAAATGGCTCTTTTCGTTCAGTCAATAGAGAGTAAATGAAAATTTAACCTTTCATTAAATGCGCTGCTATTATGTCTCTTCTACTTGTTTGGTGTTCTATTTCACTGTGCTACTTTTATACTTTTTGTCAATTTAACGCTAAATGTGCATGCTAATGTTCCTGACGAGAGAAGCACTGTCAAGGATTCTTCCCTCTGCGACCCACACGTCAAACACCAGCACAGATGGGAATAAAAAAGTATTGAACAATTCCGATTATACTTAACAGTTCCTTAACGGTTATTTTAGTACTTGAAGAATTGGTCTTTACTGCTTAACAAACAGCTAAACTATGAACAGCTATGCTAATTCTTCTCCTTTTCCAGTCCCAGTCTCCAGTTTGGATCCAGCTTTTGCAAGGACTTCAGATGATGGCACATTTGGATTTGTAAGTTTTATCCTTATATTGCAATCTTTATGATCACAGGCTGTAAACATTGCCTAACATTATGTCTGCTTTATTAAATATCTGATGTTTACTAACCACATATCTTGCATTATCTTATAGCTTTATATAATTTCCATGCGGACATTACTTTGACACACTCATGGCTGATACTTATTTGTAACATTGAAGCATGCATTTTCTGTGAAGATACTTTGAAACAATATGTATTGTAAAAAGCATTATACAAATTAACTTGAATTGAATTGGATACTGTCAATTCAATTTATCAACTCGTTTATTTTTTTAACTGAGGTACTACGAGAAAACTATTTTTTTTTCATATCTTCTGTTCAAAATCATGTGTCGACACTGACAGTTCTCAGTTCAAACTGATCCAATAAGTCAAAATAACTCAGAGTGATTTATGAGTCTCATTTTTGGTTGATTCATTAAAAGTAACTAGCTCAAAAGAGCAATTTGTTCAAGAATCACAACACCGTGTCCACATTGGTGAATGTAGACAAAAAGTAATTTTCACTAAAAGCCATTCAAATTCAGCTCTAGTATCAATGGTTTCCTGATTCCTATACACAATAGTACACAGAGACATGTGGAGAAAGATCACTAGGGAAAAATAAGTAACATATACTCTGATGTGTTCAGAATGACAAGAAGATGAAAGGAGAAGAAGAAGAGGAAGAAAAAGAAAAGTGATAAATCTGTAGGCATCCTGTGAGTGAGATGAAAAGGCTCAGGGCTCAGTTTCCACTGTGGCCTACCTGCCCTTTTAATTAATTAGCACTAGCAGAAGTGCCGCCCATGGGGAAGGCGGCCCCTTAGTGTACTGCCAAGGTGATAATGTCCGAACGTTGAAAGCAGAGAGGCAGGCCTCTGCAGATCTGGATGCAATATGCACACACTCTCACAGCGGCTACATGAGTCCATCCCTCCACAACCAAATGTGCAAATCGACATGCAGACTGCCCTGACCAGGCAGCCCATCTTGTGATTCATAAAATAAGCATTCCTATGAAGAATGGGACAGCAGAGGCCACATTTAATATTAATAGAAAGGTCCGAATGCATGATAGGAAGAGTGGTATTGACCTTACCTGTACACTCACCCTTCACACAATCCTTCCATTGGTGGCTCTACCGCTATCCCATTTCCCTCAGGCTAAAAGATGTAGATAACCAAAGACTTCACAATATCTTATACATATATACATATATCTGCTCATACTCAAAGGCAAATCTGCGGTGGGCTAAAGCTATTGGCTGTTAAGATGACATGTGACCCTATCTTTGGGTAAGTGCATGCACGGGTGAAAATGGGGCCTTGTTGTGGTGGGAGAAAAAGAGAAAAAAATCGAGGCAGAGAGAAACTTTTTTTCTGTTTCAAGTAATGAGCGAGTGCACCTTTACTGCCCTAGGCCTTCATACACAATTTAGCCAGAAAGCCAGTGCTGATCATGATTTAGCTTTTGACACTGCCGGCCCTGAGGCGGCCGCAGACTAATACAGATATCTGACTCGCAGCCCACCGCGGAACGCGAGGAGAGACAGAGAGAGAGCCCTTTTATTGACTAAATGATAAAGGGCTTTGTAATGATAAATAACAGTCATTTTATTGTGGAATTCCCAGAAAAGACACATACTACACAATATATAAAGAAAAAATACTGGAGGGTTGCTGCCCTCTCTGTAGCTGAACAATAATAGCTGATGGCTTCAAATCTTCTTATAGTAGTTCTGCATGCAATTGTTCTTTGATTATGATGCTTCTCTGTCCTATTACGACATACAATATGTTAAACTCTGTTCTATTCAAAGCATGGTATTTACATGTATCGTTTACTGTCTAACAGTTACAATTACAGAGATATTACAGATTAATCACTATAAATGAATATAATTATTGCATCACAAACTAAGCTGTTTGAATAAGAATATTCTGTGACACTTTAGTATGGGGAACACATACTTATGACTATGAACTATGACTTTTGCCTCAATAAACCCCTAATGAACTGCTTATTAATAGTCAGTAAGATAGTTTTTGTATTGGGTAGGATTAATGGATGTAGAATAAGGTCATGCAGAATAAGGCATTAATATGTGGTTTATAAGTACTAATAAACAGCCAATATCCTAGTGATATGCATGCTAATAAGCAACTAGTTTATAGCGAGAATTGAACCTTACAATAAAGTGTTACGAATATTCCTATTAATATGAGCTGAATATCAGTGGTTGTGAGTAAATTAATATAAATATACATACAATATGACATACAATAATGACATTAATTCTAATAATCAAGAAATTAAAGTGAAATATTTTAAAGCAGTGAGGTTCAAATCACTGTGCATTACAGTTTTGGACATTTCTTACCTTGACCACGTTAAAATCGCTTTAATGCACAGCCACTAGTGGCTAAATATGTTGATAGAAATATGGAATGTGCAATATTATAATAAGTGGCAGTGGTTGCCAAACAATGGCAATTTGAATATATTAATGCAGAACATTCACCTGTTGATGGCAAAACAACAATTTCATAACTGACTTTAATCAGTATTTAATGTTTAAAATGAATGTTTAATTCATTGTTTTAGTGACTATGCCATCATTTGTTCAAATTCATATAAATTGAATCTATTTAATAACATTTTACTCAAATATGATGAAATAAATGGTATTTTGTGAGTGCTATTCTTGCACAAAGTAACAGATTCAACCGGACCGAAGGATGAGTTTGAAACTCCCACATGAATTATTTAGCGCTCTAATTAAGCAGAGATGGAAATGTCTGCACAAGCACTGCTAAATAAGCTTTTCAGCACGATTCTTAATGAGGGGGGATTTTAATGTCTTTATGCTGTCTGAAACAACTTTTGCCATAATTGTACTTGAGACTCTATGACCCTTTTTAACATATTAAATTCACTTTTCAAGGTGCCTTTCCAAGGTAGAACTAGTGAATAATGAGTTTCAAAATAAGCTCGTTAATTGACTCCCGGTAAATTTAGATTTTCTAGAGCGACATATACATTTCCCCCCTTTTAAAAGCCAACCATTCCAGATAATAAAGTTATTAATCTTGCCCATATAGTAATTATCTCTGTAATTATAGTGTAATTGCACATACATCAAGGACACTCTCGTACCAAGAGCAGCCGCGCTCATCATGAAACCCCAAAGTCCGCTTCAGACGTTTATCCTCATGTTTTGTCTCGCTTGTGACGTGTGGCAGTATACTAACACAGAAAGCAGAATGCTTCATCAGGGCTGTAAATGCGCTAACATGATAATGCTGGTTTAATTACCCTTGGTCAGCCCACTTACAAACCCATCACTGCAGCAGTCAATATCCCACAGGATTCATTCAAGCTCGGTTTGATGGTTAACATGGGAGTCTTTGCTGCATGCTTTAGCCTAATTGATATCCTTATTTAGCAGAGGGCCACGGGGACTTGAAGAGAGTTAAATGGAGCAGTTTACGGTACTGTAACGCTGATCTCTGGACCACAGCTCATTGATACTCATCATAATTCATCCTCATTACATGCTGTTTCAGAGTATTGCTCAGTGCTTTCTTTTTAAGCATGCATTAAAGCGGGTAACTCTGGGATCTGTGCAACTGGTTATTATAGCGTAGAAGTGATCTCGTCGGTTTATTGGACATTTAAGCTGTGCTCACATCGTCTTGAAATCACTACAATGACAAGGTGGCAAATTCAAGATTCAACTCAGAAGTGTTCACAGTCTCAGACGTGGCTTTGTTGTTGATGGGAGTACAATACTGTGCCGAGAAAAATATAAAGCTTAAAGCCCCAGTGAACCGGAAGTAGCAGGTGAGTTCTCGTCAGTGCTGTGACATATTTACAAGTGAAACGGAATACTGAATAGAGGGCAAGGTTTTACTTCAGTGCTCCTCCTCTCCATCTCTCAGCTCATAGCAGACTAATGGTTGGAGGGGAGTGGTTAAAGGTATTCAAACCCAAGCCATCAAACTGACAACATCGGAAAAGGAACGCTATTCCAGACCGGAAGTAACTTTTCAGATTTTGATTAAAGATTACTGCGACAAACAATTTTTTTCTGTCTATTAACTTGCATGGATTAATTGTTCACCCTAGATCTGTAATGTGTGCTAACAAAGTAAATACACTCACCTAAAGGATTATTAGGAACACCTGTTCAATTTCTCATTAATGCAATTATCTAATCAACCAATCACATGGCAGTTGCTTCAATGCATTTAGGGGTGTGGTCCTGGTCCTGTTGATGCTAGAGGTCAGAGGAGAATGGGCCGACTTATTCAAGCTGATAGAAGAGCAACTTTGACTGAAATAACCACTCGTTACAACCGAGGTATGCAGCAAAGCATTTGTGAAGCCACAACACGCACAACCTTGAGGCAGATGGGCTACAACAGCAGAAGACCCCACCGGGTACCACTCATCTCCACTACAAATAGGAAAAAGAGGCTACAATTTGCACAAGCTCACCAAAATTGGACAGTTGAAGACTGGAAAAAAGACTGGTCTGACGAGTCTCGATTTCTGTTGAGACATTCAGATGATAGAGTCAGAATTTGGCGTAAACAGAATGAGAACATGGATCCATCATGCCTTGTTACCATATTGTGCAGGCTGGTGGTGGTGGTGTAATGGTGTGGGGGATGTTTTTTTGGCACACTTTAGGCCCCTTAGTGCCAATTGGGCATCGTTTAAATGCCACGGCCTATCTGAGCATTGTTTCTGACCATGTCCATCCCTTTATGACCACCATGTACCCATTCTCTGATGGCTACTTCCAGCAGGATAATGCACCATGTCACAAAGCTCGAATCATTTCAAACTGGTTTCTTGAACATGACAATGAGTTCACTGTACTAAAATGGCCCCCACAGTCACCAGATCTCAACTAATAGAGCATCTTTGGGATGTGGTGGAATGGGAGCTTCGTGCCCTGCATCCCACAAATCTCCATCAACTGCACAATGCTATCCTAACAATATGGGCCAACATTTCTAAAGAATGCTTTCAGCACCTTGTTGAATCAATGTCACGTAGAATTAAGGCAGTTCTGAAGGCGAAAGGGGGTCAAACACAGTATTAGTATGGTGTTCCTAATAATCATTTAGGTGAGTGTATATGTATGTATGTATATATATATATATATATATATATATATATATATATATATATATATATATATATATATATATATATATATATATATATATATATATATATATAGTCCCACCCCCAAACGCAATGTTTTAAAAGTGCCACAATGCTTGTACTTTTGATGGAATCAACTAATGTATGGTTTACACTGCAAAGAGTTGACAAGGGCAGGCAGAGAGGTACTTACCAACTTAATTCAGGATCAAACCTAGAAATAAAGTAATAAGAAAAAGAAAATAGTGTTTTGTGACTGGAACTTCATTCTCAAAGCTGAGACAAGGTGGTGTAGTTAGTTATTTGTTACTTAAAGAGCTATTTCTCCATGATCTCACTGGTGTAACCTAATGTAGTGAAGTTGATTGTCATATTAAAATGCTCTTATTATGCTATTTTAAAGGGTCCTAATTTTATTTTACATGCATCAAAAGTAAAAAAAAAAAAACTGTTTCATTTTCTCATAATATCCATTGCACATCACCACATTTTTCAATGATTCTCAAACTACTTGTTGGATGAATCAGTCTCTCTAAATCCCTCCTTTTTGCAAGCCTACTCTTCTCTGATTGGCCAGACAGCCCAGTCTGTTACAACTGGTCTATCGCTTACAGCGCGTGTCGGAAGCTAAACTACCATTACCATAACTGAACATCAGCTCCAGAGGCTTCCTCAGTTCTCAGCGATTGTAGACACTGTAAAGACTTTTACCATATTTGTCCTATGATGAAACATTGGAAGTTATTGAACTAGTTATTCAACCCCGAACCTCCATTGCAAGTATGACTCAAGCAGTACGTTTCTCAGTGATATGCTACTCATTTTGAGGTACGTTATGAGATGTTGCAACTGTAATTCCTCACCATCAGCAACCAGCCGATGTGTATATTTCTAATTTATTGCGAGTACACGCGGGAACTGTAACTGTATCAATAACAGTTATACGTTAGCCGAGCACTAACGTGAATGAACATTAAAGTTTGCAAAACAAATCTTGCTCCATCTTTTATCATTACTCAAAGTAGTAATGCTTTCCTGTAGCTCAGACAATAAGAGCGTGGTGCTAGCAACGCCACGGTCATGGGTTCGATTCCCAGGGAAAGCAAGAACTGACAAAATGTAAAAATGTGTACCTTGAATGCAATGTAAGTCGCTTTGAATAAAAGCGTCTGCCAAATGTAAAATGTCATGTATTATGTAGTAAGAAAAACAGGCAATCTGCATTAATGACACAGCTCACAGATTTGCAGAACAGTAAGACAGTAATAACTTGAGTTAGCCAGTGACCTACACAATATAAAACACAACTACATATCACATTAACACATAATATGAAATATATACATCAATAATTATTCATACTTACCGATTGTAATTCTTAGGAGCAAGCTGGTCCAAATAAATTGGGTACTGACCCATCTTTCCAGAGCAAGCGTTTTGAATCCCACTTGGAACTCCCGCAGGATTTAAGAAGCAGTCGTCAGTAATATGACATGTTTGAGGGCGGCTCAAATTATTTGTGGGCGGACAATGTACAACATATGCAAATGTCTTATCTATTGACGTAGAACCGTAACATAGTGGGATTCGAATTACAGACAACTCGTGGTTGTTACACACTGCATGAAAGGAAATATTCGAAAAACCATAATAGGGGAACCTTAAATTACACTGTATTGACACAATGCATTAGCACACTATGTAGGTTGGTTGTAGGTTGTACTTGTTTTTTTAATAAGAAAAAATATTTTATAATCCCAAATATAGCTATATACATAAAAAACAAACAAACAAAAAAAAACCTTCAGCATTAAGAATCAATAAAACGTATGAGGTAAATGCTATAACAAAATTATATATCACACAGAATATGGCCCCTATCATACACCCGGCGCAATATGACGCCAGGCGCAACACAAGTGTTTTTGTGCTAGTTTCAGCCCGACGCAGTTGTCATTTTCACGTCCAGCGCCACATTGTTTAAATAGCAAATAAATTTGCACCCATTTGTTCGCCCATGGGCGTGCTGGCCTAAAAACAAGGTGCGTTCAGGCGCATTGTTGGTGCGTTACCATTTTGAGGTAACTGACTGTGTTATCAACTGTGCCATTGACCGACAAAAACCTGATCTAAAGTCAATGGCGCAGTATTTTTTGTGTTATTTAAAGGGCATGTTAGTAATGTGTGCCTATAGGCAGGTGCACAACGTGCGTACACTCTGCTTTTTACACACACAGGGATGCAGAGGCACACAGACATTTTTAAATATAAAAAATAAAAGGATTCCTCTCTGGAGAAGCGTTCAGTCTTTCCGCTTGCAAATTCCACCATGTAAATAGCGATTCCACCATGGTGCCAGTGCAACTGGCTTTTAAAGGAAATGGGAGATGAGACTCTGAATGGTTTATTACACGTTACGCCCAAAACACACCCATGACTCATTAAAGGGTTAGTTTACCCAAAAGTGAAAATTCTGTCATTAATTACTCACCCTCATGTCATTCGACACCCGTAAGACCTTTGTTCATCTTCGGAACACAAATGAAGATATTTTTGTTGAAATCCGATGGCTCAGAAAGGTCTCCATTGGCAGCAATGACATTTCCTCTCTCAAGACCCATAAAAGGTACTAAAGACGTAGTTACAGTGGTTCTACAATAATTTTATGAAGCGACGAGAATAGTTTTTGTGCGCAAAAAAAATAAAAATAAAATAAAATAACGACTTATATAGTGATGGCCGATTTCAAAACACTGCTTCCTGAAGCTTCGGAACATTATGAATCAACGTATTATTGTACAACAATAGGTACAACCCTTTTGGACCATGCACCTGGCGTGCCGACTGTGTTTTCCGTCGTTTAACTAGCAAAAGTGGATTCAGACATGCCCTAAGACCACCTGCACCATGCGCTTCAGACCATGCTCTCAGATCGTTAAAATAGGGCCCAATGTGTAGAGTATATTGGCTTATTTTAACTTGAAATCAAGATGGTCAAGTGAAAGTACAAGATTTCGTAAAATTCCGAGCTTCCAGCTTGTAATTGCAAGTTTGACAGACACATTTTAAAGTAATTATTTTATAGATTAAATGATGTAACAATGTGATGTGACAAATGCATTAAATAGTAATAATTATGTGTGAACCGTTTGACTCTATAAGATTTTATAACACATAAACAATCATTTAAAGTATGCAGAAATGTAATATCATGAACTCATTGGTTAACTGTTGTTGTGCTAGACTGACGCAAGCCCCAAGGGTTTAGCCGGATCGCCCTCTCCCATGCTTTAAATAATCAATTAAAGAACGAGGAGCAAAATAAATGAAGATTGTGATTGCTCTATTTAAGTAGGTTTTTAGGTCTGCTATGCTTTATCCAGATATATCTCATTTTCATTCCAAATTAATTAGCATGGACCACAGTGTGTGTGATAGCACTAGTGTTGTAGACTGGTTTCATCATTTCATTCTCAATACCAACTCATTTTTATAAATAGGTTGCTAAAAATAGAAGTTCACCCACACACGCACACACACTTTATCTATATATAAAAGAAAAAGGGGAAAAAAAGTTTTGTACATTTATCCTATAGTTCATGTGAGTGATATGTCATCCTGATATTCCTTCAGGCCTGACGATTTTTCACAAACTTGCAGCTGGACAGCCATAAATGGCTCCCAATTTCCAGAGAGCAAAGGCAGCCCATTTCTTCATGTGACACTGAAGAAGAGCCCAGAGAAATGGATTAAATCACTTATGAAATGCTGGATATGAACATGAGTGGCTGATTATTAACATGATCACCTGAATTCACTGATAAAAGCACACAAATTAGCAACTGTGCTCCTGCTCATCCACTGTTTAAAATACATAGTAAATATTTGCCTCACCGTGTTTTTTTGTTTGTTTGTTTGTTTGTTTGTTTGTGTTTTGAAAGTACAGTCAAAGCTGGAATTGTATTAATGTGCAAAACCACATATATGTTACCTTTTTTCCCCCTTTAAAAATATAATATATATATATATATATATATATTTTTTTAAATATTGTCATAGATAAAGTGGTTATGAATGACTGATGTAACAGAATAGAATATTTGACATTGTTGTCAAGCCCTGTGATAGGCTGGACATGCATCCTGGGAAAGACTCCAGTTGGATGAATGGATGGATGGATCAAACAAAGTGTCTTGAAAAACATTAACATTGTGAACTGTGTGTAAACAAAGATTACTGGTAGATAATTATTATATATTATTCAGATGTGTCCATTTTTTAAATAGAGTTTATTTAAATAGTTATTTGAGTTTATTTAGTTCATATAAACAGTTTATTAATTCATTTGATAATGAATTATGAATTAAATATGACTTTGTGATGACATGGCTGATTATGTAAAGTGTTGTTATCCCACCACCTTTATGTCTATTCATCAATTCCTCTGCTAACCAATTATTCATTTGTTTACTTCTTTCTGAATCACATAAACGCCTATGTCTTCTGCCAGGGGCTCTGTCAAAAACACACAATATTTTGTAATTCATTCAAACAGTTCAACATATCTTAGTCTCAGCTGAAATAAAAGATATGAAACCTTCAACACATCATGTCCATTTGACTAAATTATATCTTTGTGTCCTATATCAGACAACATGGAATGTAATCAGAAATGTTTCCAACACGTAATACATAGTGGAAGCCTAATGCATTTTTATTGCAGTCAGAAAGATTTATTTTGCAGCATTGGCTGGATGTTAGGACAGTCACCGGGGATCATTGCATCCAATTTCAGAATACATCAACAAACATCAGTCACTGCTAATGGAAAAAATCAACAAATTATTGTAAACACATGTTTGTTCTTTTTTTCAATATGAACTACTATGTGTTTAGGAAGAGAAAAGAAAACCAACAGCTCAGTGTGTTATAGAAACTTATATCGTTGCTACAGACCAAGGTCATTGGTTTTGATGAAATTTCTTATCTATTCTTTATACACCGATCAGGCATAACATTATGACCGGTGAAGTGAATAGCACTGATTATCTTTTCATCACGGCACCTGTTATTGGGTGGGATATATTAGGCAGCAAGTGAACATTTTGTCCTCAAAATTGATGTGTTAGAAGCAGGAAAAATGGGCAAGCGTAAGGATTTGAGCGAGCTTGACAAGGGCCAAATTGTGATGGCTAGACGACTGGGTCAGAGCATCTCTAAAACTTCAGCTCTTGTGGGGTGTTTTCCGGTCTGCAGTGGTCAGAAAGTGGTCCAAGGAAGGAACAGTGGTGAACCGGCACCAGGATCATGGGAGGTCAAGGCTCACTGATGCACTTGGGGAGTGAAGGCTGTTCCATCAAACAGATGAGATACTGTAGCTCATATTGCTCAAGAAGTTAATGCTGGTTCTGACAGTAAGGTCTAGTGGAGTCCATGCCTCGACAGGTCAGGGCTGTTTTGGAAGCAAAAGGGGGACCAACACAATATTAGGGCATAATGTTATGCTGATCGGTGTATATAAGAAATATGATTTATTTCTTAGAGACAGTGATATATGAAAGAAAGGAAAAAAAAATGCTATTGCAGAAGAAAAAGAAGAAAGCTCATGTATGTATCAAGCTTGTATATATAATCACATATATATGTTTATCCAGTTTTCAACCAGTAAAGAGTTAGTGAATGGAAGCCCCCAAGGCTAATTGGAAACAGTCAATGAGAGCTAAACAACAACAGGCCAGAGAAAAGGATTTTGGCTATGACGGTCCAATCCTGATAATGCTCTTGGTACATCAGCCAGACATCATGTTTTCTGCGTTTAGTTGTTTGCTTTTGGTCAATTCTCTTAAATGGTATTTTGTTGGAATCCATTTGCTTTTAACTCTGTACAAGACATGCCAAATTCATGTTGTCAATCAAATTTAAATGGTAACTAGGAAATACATAATTCGATTTGCCCTATTTCTTACAGGCAAATGTAAAAATTTGGAAGAGCGCTGAAGAATTGAGCAGAGGTTTTAAAGAATATAGCCTACTCTTCATAATAAACCAATTGAATCCTAATATAGCTACTTGAACTAACATAAACACAATAATAATGTTATAATAGAGGGACACATGTTCATGTTTTTTTTTCTTTTTTTTTCATAGACACTGCAGTCTTTCCGTGATCCGTTTCATTGCTAACTCTAAAATTAAATAACACAAAATGTAACAAAAATTAGGGGAAACAGTTTAAATAATATAAAATGTGATCTTACAAAAATGTTTTACTGTAAAAATTAATAAATATGATGTAAATATATTGTTTCACTGCATACTATAAAACGTAGTTTGTTTTATTTATTAGTTTTATTATTTTTCATATTTCATGCATTGAAGAAAGCATATATTTGGTCTGTTTGTGAGACAGTTTAAGACACATTTTTGCACTTGGCAAATGCAAAATTAAAGATATATTTTGATAGACCCTTGCTATGGTCTAATTGTATATCTTTCAGTGTGTAGACAATTTTGGCTATTTATTATTATGTTCACTAGTAAACTTATAAATTAACTGGTTTATTGAAGTCTAAAATAGTATGTCAACCTGGTTACTTTAAGTTATTCACCTTATGTTGCAAAGCTTTTTTCTGTGAATGTGTGGCCACTTCTGATTTATTAGCCGCTATAGTAAATAACTGGAATAATACAAAAAGACAGTAAATGGTAAAATAATTTACACTACAAACCAGTGTGTTTATGATTATGATGATAACAAATAACAGTTTAATATCAAACAGCATAACACACAGTTTTTGGTAACACTTTATTTTACAGTGTCATTGTTACATATGTTACATGCAGTTACTATAGTAACAACTATAAATTATGCATTATTACCTGCAACTAACCTAAACCAAAGCAAACCCTAATCCTAACCCTATAGTAAGTACATGTAGTTACTTAATAGTACTCAGTGCTTAAATGTATAATTACAGTGTAACAAAGACACCTTTAAATAAAGTGTATCCCAGTTTTTGTACACAATCAAGTTACAGTGGCCGTTCCTGCTCTTACATTAAGAATTCACATTCATTATCAGGAGTCATATCAGGTGGAAATAGATCCTTGAAGCAACAACTGCATATTTCCACCTTTTTACTTCCAATTAATAGGCAAGTAATACTTTCTAAACTGAAATGTGTAGTTTGTACAATAGTTCACAAGTTGTAGTTGTACACAATAGTTGTACACAATAGTTGTACAAGCATTGTCTTGTTAAATACAATGTATCTGTTCACCATAAATTATGTTGTTCATATTTATACTTTTAGAGAGCATAAATGCATAAATGAGTTAATATGATAACATACAGTTAACAGGTACCGCAATGTTTTCAGCTTTGATTTGTTCTGTTTTATTTTACTAGTACTTTACTAGTGTGGTGGTAGTACTTTACTAGTACTGCCAGTGTGGTGGTACACACGTGTCGCTGAATGATACCCAGTGTCTCAGGGTCAAACTCTCAGTCTGATGCATGTATATTTATGATGAATTGTTAGTGCTAAATGCTAAGCACGTGCGATGAGCTCTTTAGATGTGATTACTGTTGTTACCCTGCCATCTGCTGGTCCCTCGCCTCGCTATCTCTCCCTCAGTCTGTCTCTTTCAGTCACGTCTCTCTCTCATGCTCTTTTGTGTCATCTCTGCAGAAAGCACAGGAAGAGAAAAGAGAGTGATTGTTATCGAAAAATAAGCATGGTGTTTGAAAGGGAATTTAATTGAGGCATTCGTTATATTTGAAAAGGTGAATTCCTCTGGGGCGACTGCAGGAAACTCGACCCATTTCATAGCCTCAGACATTAATAAAGAATGGCATCTTTTGACTTTAGCTTTCAGACCACAACCTCAAACGGGCTAAATATAGGGGGAGACACAGTAATTCCCTCCACCTTGGGGGATGAGACGCAGGACAGGAGTACAGAACGGCGGAGGCCTCCAATTAGCAAAGCAGGGAGACCCAGACGCAGTCGCACAAACATGCAAACAAACACACAAACTCCAGTGTCCGTGCAGACATACACTCTCTCAGCCCTAAAGGGAACATGTGGGTCTTTCTTCTTAATATTTGTGCCATTAATAATCCACAGAGCTCTGATGGTGCGTCTAATAGGAGGCATCCGGTCTGAGCTCTGGTAACTAATAAAAAATAGGAAGTGAACAATGTTTTCGTCTGGTCGCATGAGAACACCCACTGGGGCCAGTTGCAGGAAGGGTCGCGTGCTCTTAAATATTTTTCCTTGTCTTCTTATTACAGGATTATGGGCTTATATTGAGTCATTGAGAGAAGAACGTGTGTGTTTTTTACAATGTTGATGAGTGATCTGTGGTGTATGAATGTTCCAAATTATGCATTTTGCTAAAGCTGCTGTATATTTTCTAGTTCTTTGAAGTAAACTCCCACTTAATGTGGCAGAAAAGGATGTAATTTATGACACATGCAGTTTAAAAGCAGAAGAAAAAAAAAAATATTTAAAGAATCTCTGTGCCCTATAATACTAAAATATATATATATATATATAAAATAAAACTATTTGCACTACAAACCAGTACGCTTATAATTACAACAATGCATTGAAATAAATCAAATCACCTTTATTTATATAGCGCTTTTAACAAGTCCAATTGTTTCAAAGCAGTTCACATTGTTAACAGGAAAATAATGCAACAGAATTTGTACAGCCGTTCAGGTGAAACGGTGATGTTATCCAGCTAATTTCAAGTATCATATAGTGTCAATGCGGGCAGATCGGTAATATAGATGAAATTTAGGTGTCCCCAACTGAGCAAGCCAAAAGCCAGAGGCAACGGTGGCAAGGAACCAAAACTCCTTCAGGGTCAGAATGTAGAAAAAAACCTTGGGAGAAACCAGGCTCAGTCGGGGTGCCAGTTCTCCTCTGGCCGACGAACAAACAGTGTATGATTATAATTCTGGCAACATAGCAGGTCTTAATTCATATTAGGTAAATAGATATTCATAAGATTATTCGAAAGATTGGAGTCGTCACGCCGAAGACGGGTTTAATGAGGATGTCATGTCGATGCAGCATTTATGGGGGGAGTTTATTTGACATGTCTGCAGAGAACATTTCAGGGATGCGTTGGTCATGTCCAGGCGCTGGTCCACCATCTGATCTGGATACGGCCCGGATCCGGCTGACTGCAGTAAACCTCGGGATAAACAGAGAGACTAACATTAGCGTAGATGCCATTCTTATGATGTAACGAGTACATCAGGTGTTATGGGAAGTGTTCCCGGTTCCGGCTGACCTAGTTAATGCAGCCTAACAATCATTTACTGATTTGAATAATAGAAATTGATAATGTTTTATATGTAAGCCATAGTAAAGAGATGCGTTTTTAGTCTAGATTTAAACTGACAGAGTGTGTCTGCTTCCCGAACAATGCTAGGAAGACTGTTCCAGAGTTTAGGCGCTAAATAGCAAAAGGATCGACCGCCTGCAGTTGATTTTGATATTCTAGATATTATCAACTGGCCAGAGTTTTGAAACCGCAATAGACGTGATGGAGTATAATGCGTTAAGAGTTCGCTCAAGTACTGGGGAGCTAAACCATTTAGTGCTTTGTAAGTAATAAGCTAGATTTTAAAATGTATACGATGTTTAATAGGGAGCCAGTGCAGTGTTGACAGAACCGGGTTAATATGGTCATACTTCCTTGTTCTAGTAAGAGCTCGAGCTGCTGCGTTTTGGACCAGCTGGAGTTTGTTTATTAAGCGAGCAGGGCAACCACCCAGTAAAGCATTACAGTAATCTAGCCTTGAGGTCATGAATGCATGAATTAACTGTTCAGCATTTTGCGTCGAAAGGATGTGCCGTAATTTAGATATATTTTTAAGATGGTAAAATGCAGTTTTACAGATGTTAGAAACGTGGCTTTCAAATGAAAGATTGGTATCAAAGAGCACACCCAGGTTCCTAACTGACAACGAGGACTTGACAGAGCAGCCATCGAGTGTTAGACAGTATTCTAGGTTACTACTTGCAGAGTTTTTTTGTCCAATAATTAAAAATTATTTTTTTTTCTGAATTAAGTTGCAGGAAATTACTAGACATCCAATGTTTTATATCAGCTATGCATTCCGTTAATCTTGTGAATTGGTAAGTTTCGTCAGGGCGTGAAGAAATATAGAGCTGAGTATCGTCAGCATAACAGTGAAAACTAATGCCATGCTTCCTAATGATATATCCCAGTGGTAGCATGTACAGGGTGAAGAGCAACGGTCCTAGCACTGAGCCCTGCGGTACTCCATACTGAACTTGTGATCGGTGTGACATCTCTTCATTTACTGCTACAAACTGATAACGGTCAGATAAGTATGAATTAAGCCATGCCAATGCAATTCCACTAATGCCAACATAATTTTCGAGTCTATTCAAAAGAATGTTGTGGTCGATAGTATCAAATGCAGCGCTAAGATCGAGTAACACTAATAGAGAGATACAACCCCGATCGGATAAGAGTAAATCATTTGTAACTCTGATGAGAGCAGTCTCAGTACTATGATACGGTCTAAATCCTGACTGGAAATCCTCACAGATACCATTTCTTTCTAAAAAGGAACATAATTGTGAAGACACTGCCTTTTCCAGTATTTTTGACAGGAAGGGTAGATTTGAGATCGGCCTATAATTGACTAATTCTGTAGGATCAAGTTGAGGTTTTTTTAATAAGTGGTTTGATAATAGCCAACTTAAAAGTTTCCGGTACATATCCTAATAACAAAGATGAGTTAATGATATTAAGAAGAGGATCTATGACCTCTGGTAGCATCTCTTTTAATAGCCTAGTCGGTATAGGGTCGAGCACATACATGTTGTTGATTTAGATGATTTAATGAGTTTAGCCAATTCTTCCTCTCCTATAGCAGTGAATGAATGTAATTTTTCTCAGTGACACAACAATGCTCTGTCTCATGTGACACTGTAGTAGACAGCTGCATGGTTATAATTTTCTTCCTAATATTATCGATCTTACACGTAAAGAAGTTCATAAAGTCATTACTGCTGTGCTGTTTACAACCATCAGAAGTAGAAGCTTTATTTTTGGTTAACTTAGCCACTGTATCAAATAAATACCTAGGGTTGTTTTTGTTTTCTTTAAGAGAGAGAGAAATAAGCAGATCTAGCAGTTTTTACGGCCTTTCTGTATGTGATCATGCTCTCTTTCCATGAATTACTGAAAAACCTCTAATTTTGTTTTCTTCCAGCTGCGCTCCATTTTTCTGGCTGCTGTTTTAAGGGCCCGGGTGTGCTCGTTGTACCACGGCGTTGGACTATTTTCTTTAATCTTCTTTAAGCGCCGGGAGCAACTGTGTCTAAAGTGCTGGAAAAAAGAGAGTCAATAGTTTCTGTTGCAAAATTGAGTTCCTCTAGGCTATCTGGGATGCCGAGGAGATGAAACTGATGAGGAAGATTATTTAAAAAGCTATTTTTAGTGGTGGCAGTGATAGTTCTGCCATATTTAAAGCGAGGGGACGGCTTTGCAGCCTTAGCTAAATTAAGTATACATGATACTAGGTAATGATCTGAGATGTCGAGACTCTGCTGCAGAATTTCAACGGTATCAACATTTATTCCATGTGACAATATTAGGTCTAGAGTATGATTAAGGCGATGAGTGGGTCCTGACACGTGTTGCCTTACTCCAATAGAGTTTAGAATGTCTCTAAATGCTAATCCCAATGCGTCTTTTTCATTATCTACATGGATATTAAAATCACCAACAATTAGTACTTTATCTGCAGTCAGTACTAACTCAGATAGAAAGTCAGCAAATTCTTTGATAAAGTCTCTATTGTGCCCTGGTGGCCTGTATACAGTAGCCAGCACAAATGTCAAACGGGATTTATCAATTACACTACATAATGCTACATAAAGCACCAAAACTTCAAAAGAATTATATTTGAAACTAGACTTCTGAGTAATACTGAAGATATTATTATAAATTACAGCAACCCCTCCCCCTTTACCTTTCAGACGCGGCTCGTGTTTATAACAATAATCTTGTGGGTTGGACTCATTTAAAGTAATGTAGTCGTCAGGTTTTACCCAGGTTTCTGTCAAACACAGCACATCTAGATTATTATCTGTAATTATATAATTAACAATAAGCGCTTTTGGGGAAAGGGATCGAATATTCAGCAACCCAAGCTTTATCATTTGATCATCTGTATTATATCTGTTGTTTATTTGTTTGACATCAATTAAGTTTTTACTGTTGAATGGTCTTGATGTTTTTTTGTATTTACTAATTCGGGGAACAGACACAGTCTCTATGTGATAATATCTAGGTGAAAGAGTCTCTATGTGTTGGGATTTATCTGACTTCTGTAACGGGAGACAGCTAGCAGACGGTCGGGTAAGCCAGTCCGTCTGCTTTCTGACCTGGGCCCCAGTTAGTCAAGGTTTAGCTTTAAGACTATATGCCAAATTACTAGAGAGAAGAGCAGCACCACTCCAAGAAGGATAGATGCCGTCCCTTTTCAACAGGTCAGGTCTGCCCCAAAAGCTTTTCCAATTGTCTATGAACCCTATGTTATTTTGCGGACACCACTTAGACAACCAGCCATTGAGTGATGATAGTCTGCTAAGTATCTCATCACTCCTTTTAACAGGGAGCGGACCAGAACAAAAAACTGCATCTGCCATCGTACTTGCGAGTTCACACACCTCTTTAATGTTAATTTTGGTGATCTCCGACTGGCGTAGTTGAACATCGTTAGTGCCGACGTGAATAATAATCTTAGAGAATTTACGATTAGCTTTAGCTAGCACTTTTAAATTTGCTTTGATGTCAGGCGCTCTGGCTCCCGGTAAACATGTGACTATGGTGGCTGGTGTCTCTATTTTCACGTTCCGTGTAATAGAATCACCAATAACTAGGGCACTTTTAACAGGATTCTCAGTGGGTGCGTCACTGAGTGGGGAGAACCTGTTTGATGTTCAAATCGGAACAGAAGAGTGGTTTTTTGATCCGCGACTATGCCGTCTGACCGTCACCCAAGTGCCCTGCTGCACGGGGTCTCCAGCCGGAACCGAACAACGTTCACTAAGCTAGTCGCATCCAAAGCAGTGTCTGAAGCTGTTACATTCTCACTACTCTCAAATAAAGTCTGGATGCGTGTCTCTAATTCTGAAATCTTCTCCGTCAGCCTGACTATCTCCTTACATTTATCACATGTGAAGCCCTGCTCGCCAACGGAGACAGATACACTAAACATGAAACATGCGGTGCAAGTGACAATGACTGGAGAAGAAGACATGGCTTACCGTATTTGTTGATTAATCCAACTTACCAAAATTGTTTGATGGAGTCTATTTACTAATCCAACTCACCACAGTTGTTTAGTGAACTCAGAAAACAGGAAACCCGGGTGCAGAGATGGCAAGCTAACAGGCTAGCAAAAAGCTAACGTGTGATAGTGATTTGGATTAAAAGCTAGTGATGTCAGATTTAATGTGGTAGGCAATGTTAGACAATATATGAAGATGAGTAGGTTATAATTAGCAGTTTAAACAACAGAGAATTATATCAAATAAAAATCCCAAAAGAGCAGAGCAGAGCACATGCGACCACAGCAGCAATAGCAAACAGGGTAGACAGGAGCAATCGAAGACAAGAGCAATCAATCCAAGCAGGAGCAAATCAACCCCAAGCAGAATACCAGTAGGGATGCACAATATTGGAAAAAAAAGACATTGCGATTTTTGAAACTCTTTTTTCTGCAATACATATTGCGATATGAAAACAATTTCACCAGATGGCTTGAATAGCCCTATTTGGAAAGAATTAATCAAAATATATTTATTTTGTCCTGTTCCTTAGCTCCCTCTCACATACCTGACTCAAAGGCTCATTCATTATGCGGCTCATTTTGTCTCCTCAGGTGTAAATCACAGCATTATGCATGATCATTCACACCCCTTTGCATACGGGCTTTGTAAAGAAAGAAGTGTCTTACAAAATTTAAATCAATATATTGTTTTATGTGAATGAGCAGGCCCAATGATTCTCACATCAGTTTGAAGCAAAAACTCTAGGCAACAATACCCATTAGTCTGTAACATAGCTGACGTGGAAGCAGAAGACGATGGTGAAGAGAACCCAAGTGCAGTTTATTTACCATGTCCAAAGATCCAAAACATGAAACATAAAGTATAAACAAAATCCAAAACTTGACTATGAATAAACCTTGATAATGGCCACATGGAACAGCATACATACTTAAATATTACAATAACCAACAAAGTAACATGGCACACAAACCTGGTTTAAATACAGGACTATAGGGATCACATGACAAAAACAACCAATGAGAACAAGACACATGAAACAAGGGAACCAATCAGAATGACACAACTAAACCAACTAATAGGAACATAACACATGAGACTAGGGAAGCATATAACATGATCACATGATGGGAAGGTACTCACATGACAAGATCAGGAATTGAAACATGACTATGAAACTACAAAATAAAAGACATGAAAACATAAACATGAAACAAAACCTGAAACAAACTGTGACAGTCAAAAGTCTTGTGGATATGTATCTATTGTGTGTTTATATATAAAATGATATACACTCACCTAAAGGATTATTAGGAACACCATACTAATACTGTGTTTGACCCCCTTTCGCCTTCAGAACTGCCTTAATTCTACGTAGCATTGATTCAACAAGGTGCTGAAAGCATTCTTTAGAAATGTTGGCCCATATTGATAGGATAGCATCTTGCAGTTGATGGAGATTTGTGGGATGCACATCCAGGGCACGAAGCTCCAATTTGACCAATTTGAAATGATTCGAGCTTTGTGACATGGTGCATTATCCTGCTGGAAGTAGCCATCAGTGAATGGGTACATGGTGGTCATAAAGGGATGGACATGGTCAGAAACAATGCTCAGGTAGGCCGTTGCATTTAAACGATGTCCAATTGGCACTAAGGGGCATAAAGTGTGCCAAGAAAACATCCCCCACACCATTACACCACCACCACCAGCCTGCACAGTGGTAACAAGGCATGATGGATCCATGTTCTCATTCTGTTTACGCCAAATTTGAACTCTACCATCTGAATGTCTCAACAGAAATCGAGACTCATCAGACCAGGCAACATTTTTCCAGTCTTCAACTGTCCAATTTTGGTGAGCTCATGCAAATTGTAGCCTCTTTTTCCTATTTGTGGTGGAGATGAGTGGTACCCGGTGGGGTCTTCTGCTGTTGTAGCCCATCCGCCTCAAGGTTGTGCGTGTTGTGGCTTCACAAATGCTTTGCTGCATACCTCGGTTGTAACGAGTGGTTATTTCAGTCAAAGTTGCTCTTCTATCAGCTTGAATCAGTCGGCCCATTCTCCTCTGACCTCTAGCATCAACAAGGCATTTTCGCCCACAGGACTGCCGCATACTGGATGTTTTTACCTTTTCACACCATTCTTTGTAAACCCTAGAAATGGTTGTGCGTGAAAATCCCAGTAACTGAGCAGATTGTGAAATACTCAGACCGCCCGTCTGGCACCAACAACCATGCCACGCTCAAAATTGCTTAAATCACCTTTCTTTCCCATTCTGACATTCAGTTTGGAGTTCAGGAGATTGTCTTGACCAGGACCACACCCCTAAATGCATTGAAGCAAGTGCCATGTGATTGGTTGATTAGATAATTGCATTAATGAGAAATTTAACAGGTGTTCCTAATAATCCTTTAGGTGAGTGTATATATATATATATATATATATATATATATATATATATATATATATATATATATATTTTTATTTAATTTTTTTTTCATAAACGTTATTCTCTCAAAAATAAAAGCATGTTCATACATGTTGCTAACATATTATGGATGGTAGGCCATTTTGTGTTGAATACAGTGTAATTACACTTTTGCCATTAATATGTTTATAAGCAACTGAAAAAGCACAAATGTCAGAGCATCTCAAAACTTCTAAAGGGCCCCAAAACTGTGTAGTCCTCTAGGGGTTAATGACTCAGACAGCAGCGGATATCTCTGTATAGTAGGCTGTTGTCACGTTAAGAGCAAATTCACAGGTCCAGTATGATATGCATTGCATTCATTTTCTTTCTCAATTGTTTACATTCACATAAGCCATAAGTGACGTGTTTATGAGGATACTCACTGAGATTTTGACATCATCCTGCCTGCTGTATGTGTCTGCTCAAACACAAATAGACGAGAAAAGAACGGAATTCGGTGGTCGCATGCTATGTGCTCCACTCTGTGGTCTCAAATGGTTTAAAATCGCTTGAATGTTTAAACTGACAGAACCTAAAACGTGCAAAAGACAAACTTTCGCTCTATGATGGTTAAACTTTGCAATTAATCCGAGAATCACTTGCATTTGAACTCTAAAACGGTGCTGCCCTATACCAGTTTGCAGGGCTGCCAACCTCACGTATTCAGCGTTAACACTCTATAGTTAACAAGAAAAATCAGATGAGCATTTTGCAACAAAAGCACTATAATATTAATTATATTTTTATTTGTGTATAATTAAAAGCAGTGGTGGGCTGTCAGGGCCATCAGGGCCTTCTCTGCTGGCCCTGTCAAAATCAAAAATATATTTTTATCATAATTAAATACATTTCATTAATGTGTCTGAATGTGTCTAAATGCAATTACTGTCCATTTCAGTACGTTACAATTATATTTCTAGAAAGAATGTGGTTATTTTTTTTTAGGCTGAGCTTTATTTTCCATGTGTCATCATCTAAACGCATCACAGCTCCGTGGACCAGCACTAGTAGTATAGCTAGCCTTCCGTTGAAGCTGCCATTTTCCATTGGATATCATAACTTTGACTAACGTTGGTCATCAGCCAATCAAATTTTGATGTGTAGTGATAGAACGCCCCAAAGGCCCAGCGATGTATGACTTTTTGCGGGTTGTAAGCGATCTATATGAAATAAGCTATGGTCTCTGCGGATGACGGGCTCCGCAAGCTTCGTGTATATCTTGATCGGTCATGATGTCAAGCCGGTAACATTAGCTGACAAGCTGTGTGTGTTTTTTCTTTTGATATTCTTGTTGGTCCGTGTTTTTGTTTGTTTAAGAGTATTTGTGCCAGTGAGTTGATTTTGATTGGTTTCACCTGTCGCCTAAACGCTGACGCATGAGTGCAGTGGTATCAATAAATAGTTCAATTGTCTTTTTGTCTTGCATGTCCTTTTATGCTGAGTTCCCCCTTCCCAATGAGCACTTTGAAAGCAGGGTTTGTAACAGTAGTGCATACAGTGCATGTGCATGATTGTATTCTGTATGTATCGGTGTGTGTGTGGTGTTATGGCGGCGGCTTGGGTTGTGTTGATCGTTAGTTAAGGCCCTGACTGAAACCCCACGGTATGCTACTGATTAAAAGTTATTATTATAACATTAGTATTATTATTATTATAAAAATTGCCTTATATGCAATTGCATACAAAGTTGTTAATTTTAACCTTAAAAATAATTTACCAGCTGCCAGGGTTCCCTGTATAGTTTACAACATAGTTGAGATAATTTTTCTTTGAGAAACAAAAAAATAAAATAAAAATAACATGATGGCCCTAGTACCCTATATCCAAATGAATCAATATTGAATTGACAACAAATTCAAATTGCATAATTCATGAATTCCCTTAATTGTGACTCAGATTTTTTCCCCTTGCAGTTGTGTTTACATCTTGGAATTCTGGCTTTTTTTCCCCCTCAGAATTGAGATATAAACTTGCGATTGTAAGTTATAAAGTCAGATATGTGAGTGGACTTTTTTTCTTTTTCTTTTCTTTTTAACTCACAATGAGGAAAAATGTCATAATTATGGGATATAAACTCAAAAAAAAAAAAAAAAAAAAATAGTGAGATCAGTCACAATTATCTTTAGTTTTATTTGTTTTTTTAATTCCGTGGCGGAAACTAAATTTCTCTGTCGTTTCTGATTGGCTGAAAAGACATTAGAGAGAAGTATTAACGAAGCAATCATCGCCTCATCGGCATGTAATGTAGCATTCCATACCGGATTCAGCATGCTTTGTTCACCGCAAAGGGATGGAAACTATCTGACAGCGTAAAGTTGCTTGTCACGGCAGAGGGTTATGTGCTGTGGCACGCTGTGGCAGTTTGATGTGTAGGTGTCCTTTGGGTGTAACTCAGGGTAAGATCAGTGTGAATGATAACAAACACTCACATTTTCTCCCGGTGTAATAGAATCTCCTGTGAGTGATTACACTGTCATTGGGACCAAGATTAAAGTAAAGGTCAGTAAAAGAGTTATATTACGAACATCACAATCACCTTAGCCATATATCACCAAAAGAAAGGACAGTGACTTGTGCATTTTTAACAGATACAGCATCTAATACAGTATAAAGCGGTAAGTATTCAGACTGCATGTCTATCAGAGATCAGGGGTCAGGCTGATGAGAGGAAGCAAGCAAAAGTTTATTTAGAGCTAATGAAACATGAACAAGCTTTTGTTATTCTGCTGCAGGACATGCAAGTAAAAGAAACTGACCTGCAGATCACATATTAAATGTTTTTGACACTTTCTTTTTTATTTAAATGGCATTATACAGGATAATGTAATTATAAAATAATTCATAATGCCTTACAATGCAACATATCATCAGGTGTATTATTAACACAGTTAAAATAAACAATAATTCATACTTAAGTTATTAAAAAAATAATAATGTTTGTCTTCATTGTCTTCTTTCATCAAAATGTAATAACTTCCTCCACCTCCACCTGACTCAAGATCCAATCAATTCTTGACTGATAAAATATACAGTATATACATATTGGCATAATGTGACATCCTCTACTCGCAAAATTCTAAATTCTTTGCACTTTTTTATTATTACATATTATGCATTATTATGCAGTTTTAATGGATAATGCATGCAAATATTTGTACAATTTGAAATTGGTCACACTTACAATTAAAAATAAATCAGAGAAGAAGAAAATAAATAAATAAATAAATAATGAATACCTTATTTACACTCTGCAGAAGTTATAATGTGCACACCTCACTTAGTACAAGCAATGCCAGCACCAACACAACACTTACTGTGGTTATTATTTCTGATATGATTATAGTTCAAAGTATTCTGGCTTCATGGGTGTATTGTGGAGTGTGGTCGGTTGGAGTAATAATCACACTTCCTGTAGCTCAGCCTGTCTCTCTGTAACCCACACAGCTGTAGGAGTCTTTTAGCACTAATGCAGCAAGCATAAATATATTACAGTCTCATCATCTCTCCATTTATACAGGTGTCACCGTCTGACTTGATTTCCAGAGAGCGCAAGTTTTACTTTGCCAGGCGATTGAAGTCGCAACATTATTATAAGAGCAAAATGTATTCATGATAGCAGAAGTCCAACTGGCCCCTGGGCTTTGTAATATAATACAGGCCCTCTTTATCAAATTTAACAGATTATTGGAAACAGGTTGTACACATGATTTGACCATGACGTGAGGAGGCAGGGCCCGCGGACTTTCTCTTTCTTCTCATTTCCATCCTCTCATATCTCTCTCTATCTCATTCTCTCCTTGGCTGCTCTTTTTATATGATGCTGTACGATTTTTGGAGGATGTCTTAATAACAAAAGTATGACACGTGCCCTAGGCTGATTGTTTTAACACGCTCCTATCACAGATTACCACCAAACACTTATCACAGAACCATTCTGACAAAGTTTTATGGACATTTAAAGGGTTAGTTCACACCAAAAAATTAAAAAATTATTTTATTATTTACTCACCCTCACAGCATTCCAAACCCTTTTGACTTTGGGCAGTTGTGGCCTAATAGTTAGAGAGTTGGACTTGTAACTCAAAGATTGCAAGTTCGATTCTCAATACCGGCTGAAAACAACTAGGAGCAGACATACTAAAGGTTACCAAACTAGGTTACCAAACATAATGGTAACTAGGAGCAGTGCAGTTGTACCCTTGAGCAAGACACCGAATCCCCAACTGCTCTCCAGGTGACGTGTGATGGCTGCCCACTGCTCCTAATGTGTCTGCACTAACTTGGATGGATTAAATGCAGAGGACAAATTCTGAGTATGGGTTACCATACTTGGCCTTCATGTCACTTACTTTCTTCCATGAAACACAAAAGATGTACTTACAATGTTTCCATACAATGAAAGAAGGCACCAAAAAGGACAAACAAACACCATTAACACTAGTGGCTTAAGATATGACTATGTGTACCTGGGCTATCTTGCCGAATAGCTTAACATTAGTGGCCTATGATTATGTGTACCTGGGCTACCTGTACCTGTACAGAAAATTAACTGTAACTTAGTGAATATTTGTCACACAAACATGAGACATATGTTTAAAGAAACAAAATGTCAGGTTTTAAATAATGTAAATCAAGTCGAAAACAAATATCATCTGCTTATGTAATCTGTTTAAAAAGAGAAAAATGTCAGTCGTTCGCAAGCGCCTCATTATTCGCTAATGCGGCCATGCCCACGGAGCATGCATTCTTTCAAAGGCAAATTCTGACGAGGTCTATGCAAGTATATCCCCGCCCGCATTAACTCGAATAAACACATCAAGTTTAGTGAGATTTGTGTACTTTACATTATTGTGAGACATGGTGACGAATAATCCTGGAATAATTTACTCAGAAGAAAAAGCTGTTTAATTTCAAGGAGCAACGTATCCAGCCAAGCATTGTGAGGTAACTTTATTCTGTTAGTGTCTGTGAATATTAAACCACTTAACATTAGTGGCACTAGTTAACTCTAGTGGTCTGTGACTATGTATACCTGGGCTACCTTGCTGAATGTCTTAATGGCCTATGACTATGTGCACCTGGGCTACCTTGCCGAATGGGTTAACTGTAGTGGCCTATGACTATGTGTGTTTCTGTGCTACCATGCTGAATGGCATAATGGCCTATGACTATGTGTACCTGGGCTACCTTGCAGAATGGCTTAATGGCCTATGACTATGTGTACCTGGGCTACCTTGCCGAATGGGTTAACTCTAGTGGCCTATGACTATGTGTACCTGGGCTACCTTGCCGAATGGCTTAACTCTAGTGGTCTATGACTATGTGTGCTTGGGCAACCATGCCGAATGGCTTAGCTCTATTGGTCTATGACTATGTGTGCCTGGGCAACCATGCCGAATGGCTTAGCTCTAGAAAGGCAAGATGTGTTCTCATTAACAAAAGATATACGTTACAGCTGATAGAGATAAAAAAACCAATAACCACCTGAGCAAGTATCATAATGGTAACACTTTTAGTTTAGGGTCCAATTCTCACTATGAACTAGTTGCTTATTAGCATGCATATTACTAGGATATTAGTTGTTTACTAGTACTTATAAAGCACATATTAATGCCTTATTCTGCATGACCATATTAAACATCCCTTAATCCTACCCAATAGCTAAATTTAACAATTTAACAACCTTACTAACTATTAATAAGCAGTAATTAGCAGTTTATTGAGGCAAAAGTCCTAGTTAGATAGTTACATAAGTAATCATTTGATGTGTCATTGACATAATCCTTATACTCTGTTGATAAGTGAAAAAGCTGTTGAGACGACAAAGAAAGACAGGACCGTGCTCTGAAACTGCATGCAGGTGAAATCACCCGCACAAATTAGTATAGCTAATTAAAACATTGCTATTGAAAATAAATGAACACGTCATTAGATGCAGATAAACATGGTAACCCTGTTGAGAAAATGAAAGCTTATTTCACTTTAACATTTTCATACAGGTTTGGAACAACTTAGGTAAATTATACATTTTTATTTTTGGGTGAAATATCCTTTAAGTAGTTTGTTTAAGATAGTTAAAAAAAAAATTAAAAAAAAATTACATTGAAAAATATGTTTGAAACCAATGCTATTGACCATCATTGATATCAAACCTGGCACACCAAATCTGAATATGCAAATGTACATTTGCATGTTTGCATATTAAAATTTGGTGCGAATGTGCAAATGAGTCTCAGTAAATCTCACACTATTGGATTCTGGGATTCCAGTGTGAGTTACACTGTAAACTTGGTAATGCAGACTTTTTCCTGTTCATAAAAACCTTCAATGATTTATAAAATGATTATCCTGAAGTATATCAATGTATCTTTCTTGCTGTTTTCCAGATGGAGTTCCCAGAACCCTATGAAGCTGAGATGACACTGCCAGTTGCCCAGCCCCAGGGCAGATCAGGGGCAGGGGGATAAACTGTCACCCTGGAGGGGTTGAGGAGCTGTCTCAGGTGTCAGGTTATTATTCTGCTATGAGAGGATCCTGAGAGCTCTTCTGCAGTGCTCTGTGAATGTTCAGACCACTGCGGTCTTGCTCCTTCATGTGGGATTATGAACGTAACGGTGTGAATTCTTACAGGATGAAAGAGATCTTGAGCAAATGTTCACTTTTGTTTGTGTGTGTGTGTGTGTGTGTGTGTCAGTGTGTGAGTGAGTCATTCTCTGGGAAAAAAGCAGCATTTGTGCCTGAAAATTTTCAGGAAAATGTTAATATTTGAATTACCAGAGGTTTACTTTAACCTTAAAGCACTTCATTATCACATTATCACACTTCATCTTCATCTTCATCTTCATCTTCCACACTTCAAGTTCACAACATCATATTCATTTTGGAATTTATCTACTTGGACTTGATTCAAATCTAGTATATCCCTCAGTTTTATTGTGTCTTGTAATAAATCACACATTGTGCAACACTGTAACAATCCCAATGTTTCAGGTATGAAAGTTATGGTGTTGAAAGTATGAGAATTTGAGAATTAAGTTCACATAAACATATACTGTATGAACTGTATGAAAACATTTTAATTGTCAGTAAAATCAACATTTAGGTAAAATTTAAATGTATTTTATTATAGCCCATTCAATTGCAGTAGGAATAGTTATGAATGGGGAAATTAAATAAAACAACATCAGTACTTCATTAGTACATCTATCTATCCCCTAGAAAAGCATACTGTACATTTCTTTAAACTACCTGACCATTCAAACTACTATATAACTTTCTGTATTAACTGTCCCTATAAATTACCTTCTGTAACAATTTGTTTTTAGTCAAGCCAACATTCAACCATATTGGACATAGTTGAGGTGGTGCTTAGCATCAGTGTATCATCTACGTAGATACTGTAATATTATGATCTACAAACCAACACTCACCTGTTGGAATGACAGAGGCTGGAGTGACTAGTTTGAGACTCTGGGACAGTATTAAAACAATTAAATAAAGCATGAGAGAGAGAAATGAGACAATAGTTCCACTTGATGTTAATTATGATGCTGTGACAGCCTGAGACTAGTGAGAAAGATCTGTGCTGAACTCACATGATATTGAGAAAACATTGAGACAAAGAGAGTGGAGAGAGAGAGTGGAGAGAGATAAAAAAGTGAGTGGAAGGAAGAAGAAAAAAAAAAAACGCTAGAAGGCATCCCGTTTATCATGCAGGTTTAGCATGCACATGTGGAAATGAACAACTCTGTTATCAGCTAGTCTGCCTGAGCTTAGTTTAGTGTACAGCCATTTATTGTGTGTAAATGGTACACTGTCAGGACCCGCGTGTCACTGATTTATCGGCCACTGCCGTCCTCTCTAATGTCGATGAACTAACATTCACAAACCACCCCAAGCGACTTTGGCTAAATTTGAAAAGCTGAAGTTCAAATGTTACATTTAAAGATGCATAATTTCTGTGCTAATCACAGAAGAGGCTACTTGAGTTTTTAGAAGCAGTTTTGAAACCTCTTTAGAAACAATCCTTATTATTGCAATTCTGTTTGGTGCCCCTAGTGGGGCAGAAATTACACACACAACTTGAAGGGCCATATTTTAATGATCTGAGCGCATCATCTGAACAACATGGCGCAGGTGCACTTAGGGCGTGTCCGAATCCACTTTTTCTAGTGTAACAACGGACAAAAAGTGGTTGGTATGTCATGGCGCATGGTCCAAAAGGATTGTACCTAGGCTCTTAATGAGTCACGGGTGTGTTTTGGGCATAACATGCAATAAACCAATCAGAGTCTCATCTCCCATTCCCTTTAAAAGCCAGTTGTGCTAGCACCATGGCGGATTATGCGAGCAGAAAGACTGAACGCTTCTCCAGAGACGAATTGAGAAATCAACTTTCCCTTGAGCTTTTGATATATAAAAGTTCATGATAATATAAGAATATCCTGTAAGTTTCAGATCTGAAAACTTCCTTGTTAGTCAAAGAAAAGCTTTTATTGACACCAGGCCCAGCAGATGATCGATCTCAGAATATGCCACACCTTGACATCATTGTGTGGTGAAACGCCGCCTCAACATAAGATGAACAACGCCTGATTCTGTACTCCACCGACTCGTACCTGACATGACATAGTCCTACATAGAGCTAAACCAGATCGAACTTCTAAGCAATAAACATACCGCATAAGCTTCATTCGGATTCCAATATTATGAATGCATGGAAGAAATTTATTTTTAATGAATATCCAGCTCACGTGGGGAAGACATTGCGCGTTTGTCATTTCTGATCACGGATTCATTTGTAAACAAAAGACCAGATTTGCAGACCGGATGAGATTACATGAATGAATGAAGCAACACACTAATGTGAGTAAAAAAAAAAAAAAAAAAGTAATATGTGATAGTATTGCATTGTTACAGATCGTTTGATATAGATCTATTGATTATGTGTACGTGTCTAACAGAAAATAACTTAGCACACTGTCACAGGCTGAAGAATCCTTTATTTGTGGTGTTGTTGGTTCATTGCGTTTCAAGATCAGACTCGGACATGTATGGGCCAGGGCTCGTAAAGCCCAACCTCCCGGGGCTATGTGTTTTAAATATGCAAATCTTATCCAATCCTAGCCGTGGGAGTTTACTTCCAAGTCTTCAGTGAGGCACACCCATAAAAACCGAGCGTGCAGGAGAGAGCCTCAAAACCAGGGTAGAAAATAGCCTATTGCTTATTCGTTATGATGTTTTTGAATGTAAAAACCACACAAACATCATAAATTGACCTCAGACAGTATAAATTTCTTTTAAAAAGCCAGTTCATGACACCTTTAATATTTAAAAATGTTTGTGCTGCTGAGACACCTGTGTGGGTAATAAGCACTCTACCTGCCTATGGGCGCATATTACTGATGTGCCCTTTAAATAACACAAAAAATACTGCCAGTTTAGACCATGTTTTTGTTGGTCAGTGGCATAGTCGTTTTCAGTTGCCTTGAAATAGCAACGCGCCAACAATGCGCCTGAACACACCTTGTTTTCAGACCAGCACGCCCATGGGCGATCAGATGGGTGCTAGTGCTTTGCTATTTAAACAACATGGGACATGAAAATGATAACTGCGTCGGGCTGAAATTAGCAAAAAAGCACTTGCGTTGCGCCTGGCGTCGCATTGAACCGGGTGTATAATAGGGCCCAAAGATGTCAAATTATACAATCAGAAAATCAAATTAAAGCCACCCAGTGAAAAGAGCACCTTATCCCTAAAACCTAACCAATAGTGTTAACAAAAGCAAATATGAGAAAAAACAAGAAAAAAAAACCACATTTGCTGAAGCAATCATGATATTTTACCTTGCATAAAAAAAGACCAATAATTATATTATTATTAAGTTATAATGAAATTTTTTTTTACATTAACTCATCAATGTAAGATAATCAATTTTTCAACTTTTTTTTTTTAATTTATACACGATTCAACTCTTTTAATTCAGTTTAATGTAATTTAAGCTGAAATTACTTAAATAACCAAGTTGATTGTACTTTAAAAAAAAAACACGTTTAGTGTAGTACACGTTTTTGATCTCTTGTACTATTTCACAGGACGAGCGCTCTGCATCGCACGTGCAGTTCTGTACCAAAAGAGCTAGTGAGAAAGTTTATTACTTCAGAAATCCATGGAGCTAATTGTGTGATGCAGATGTCAAAATGTATTTTACAAATCTTGCACTATGTGGCAAAATTGTTTCAAGTCAGAAACTGTCCAAAAATATTATTAATCTGCACCTGTAATCTATGTGTTTTACTACTAGTATTTATTTCAGTTGGAAACTGCAGTAAATTGTAAACTGTAAATCCAACAGTGATTCTAACTAACATGTTTTAGTTAACTTTACTTAGTCTTAACTTAATTGTAAATATCTAGTAATCTGTACTATTCACATACTCATACTATACTTTGTTTACTCAAAAAAAAAAAAAAAAAAATTGATTGGTTTGAGTGCCATCTTTTTTCAAGCAAAAAAAAAAAAAAAAAAAAAAAAAAAAAAAATCGCCATTATGGTGATCAGTGTTCCCTTTGTTTGGCCACTAGGAACATTCATATTATTGTAATTCTCTTCCTATTTATGCAGCGATGCTTTTAAAAGCATCGGTAGGTTTTAAAAGCGAAATAGGATGCTTTTAAAAGTCGACCTAGAATCTGACTGAAAATTAACTATAGTTAATGATTTAGTCAGAAATGTAACACTTTTTTTTTTTTTTTTTTTTAAGGCAATCCGTTTACATGATTTAAAAAAATAATATTTTACAGTGTAGGTATGTTTTTGGAGTTTTGAAAAAAAAAAAAAAAAAAATAATAATTATATCGTTTTCAGCACAGTCAAGAACTGTGATTTGCTGTTTGCTATTGCCAGTCAGAGGCAGCTGGTATCCATTTTACCAAAAGAGAAAGACTGCACATTTTAAATGTAAATATGAGCTTAAAGGTCATTTTGTCAACATTTATATAAATAATAATAATTATTATTATAATATGAATAACAACAACAACTGTTTGTTCAATGTTTGCATGGCCTCTGGTGTTTTCAGAGTCCTTTATGCAAAGCGTATATTATCATGTCAGAATGTATGATAGGACATGTTCAGCAGGTTAGTGCAACACAGCTCGTCAGACAATATAATGAGCTAATCTGACCTGTCAAAAAGAAACAAACTCAAGAGAAAGAGAAAGAGCTGATAACTGTCAATCATCTACACAAGATTACTAACAGTTGATCCAGCTCAAGGCATTTTCACAAGCACAGGATAAAAAGAATAACGTCTCACATTTGGCTCATTTGTAAGGAACACATGACAGAGAAAACTTTATTTATGCTTTATAATTCACTCCATTTCTGTCTCTTTTGTCTGTGTCTCTTTGTTAATTCTCTCATATGTAAGTGGATTGTGAAGAGTGATCAAACATTCAATCACATTTTATTTACTTCATGTTTAAGTTTACAATGTAAAATGTCTTGATAGGTCAAGTTAATGTGAAGCATCAAACAATGTTCAGACCTGCAGGCGTTCTGAAAGTCTGTGGAGATTTTCTTTATTCATCGGAAGTAGTCTCCTTCATCAAACCCTTCATCATTCCGTGCATGTGTGTGACAGACGTGTCTTTCAGCTACAGCTGTGACAGACCCTCATGGGCAGAACTACACACTGTGACGATACACGTACAAACTCAGCACAGGCTTTTCCATTTTCGGACGGTACGGCACTAATACCCAGCAGAAATGTTCACCCATTAATCTCTCTTTCATGCTTTTAATTATTCAACATAAAGTCAGAATATGACAGACACATTAAATCTGTCACATGTAATGGCTCCTCAATTAATTTTGCTTAAGAAAACATGAAGCTTTGTGCTTTAAACTCTTGTGCAATGACGTGCTTGGGGGAGAAGATCTCATGGTTAAAAAGTAATTACAGAGTTCTCACAGACAGCTTGTGTGAATATCATTCTGTAAAAGTTTGACTTTTTTATTTATTTTTAGATGATTGACTGATTTGATTGATTGATTGATTGATTGATTGATTGATTGATTGATTGATTGATTGATTGATTGATTGATTGATTGATTGATTGATTGATTGATTGATTGATTGATTGATTGATTGATTGATTGAACTTTAGTATCCACCAATGTGGAAATTCTCATTTGGCTTAGTTATAGTTATACGTAAACAATTAAGACACAAACCATATAATCATAATCATACAACATTTTAAATTCCATTCAGTATTCTAACTGCCATTGGTATTAAAGAGTGTTTGTAAATATTTTAAAGAACTTTTGGGACCGTACCTTCTTCCAGATGGAAGCATTACAAATTCAGAGTAAAGTGGTGTGTGGAACTGGACATAACCTTTATTGCTCTTCTGTGTATTGTCAGCGAATACAGTTTATCAACCTGTGTTTGCTGACGTCCTTTTTTTTTTTTTTTCTGCCATTTTCACTATCCTGTGCAACTTATTCTTATTCCTTACTCACAGGTTTCATTACCATGTTAAACACTAAAATACTCTCAACATGACTTTTATATACCTTTTCAAAAACTCTTAAATGTATGCATAAGAAACATCCTTTGAGTTGCTTTTCTAAAAATATTGTCTACATTCTCAAACAAAACCAAATATATTCCCAGATATAAAAAGGGGTCATGAATTGGCTTTTCTTAATTTTTTTTTTTTTTTATATACTGTTGCCTGAGGTCAACTGATGACGTTCGAGGTGGACATTCAAAAACATCATAATGAAGATGTCAAAATCTAAAACATGGTCAAGTGCCTTCCATGTCACAGTGAAGACGCACAGGGTGTTCCATTGAGTTCATTAAGAAACCTTTGGCATCATACACAAACATGGGAATGTTGCTGTCATGATGAATCTATATATTGGGTTATGATTTTGCCATTATGACATGTTGGAGTGTGATTCTCAATTTAATCAGCCAGCATAATTTTATTTACATTTATTTTATTTACGCTATTTAGACAGATACGTTTGAACATGTAGCCCAGTCCAAATAATCCAAGTGTTCTGAGTCCAAACAACTTTTGTGTGAAGAAAATCCCCAAAAGCGATCAGCGTCTTCATCCGCCGAAGATCATGCACACATCAAATTTCAAAAATTGCCGCCCGAAGACACGTTACGTCAGATTTAATAGTGAACGTGCATTGGCTCTTGTATGTCTCGTGACCAATTGCGTCATTACGTCAGCTTTGTCATTGGCTCTTGTGTGTCTTGTGACCGATTGCGTCATGCTCAAGAGTCATGTATCATTTGAATGAGATATGACTAAGTGCGTGCGTGCATACACGGAGCGGCGGGATCATCATTTCAGCGATTAAAACATTAAGATTAACTCTGTTCTTTACATAAAGATATTGTATGACTTCAGAAGACTTGGAATGCAACATGAGTTAATACATTTATACTGTTTTTGACCAGTTTTTGCAATAAATACCTGTGACTGTACTTTTATTTGCCTGTTACGTGTTTTATATTGTTTAGAAGTGGGTATGTTTAAGGTAGGAGTTGGGTTAGTTGCTCCAAAATGTAAGCCTATAAATATTCATAAAATCATGTCTGCTTTTACAAATGCAAAGAATTAATTGCATCTCGATCTGACGCATTGGGCAAACAACTGAAATCAATGGAGTACCCTGTGCGTTGATATAGTGACGCCTAGGGGTACCTTTATTGTGACGCGGAAGGCACTTAACCATGCTTCGGATTTTGACGCCTTGGGAGTGAGAATGGGTTGTCAATAATTTACTCTTTGAACAAAGCTGTGCCAAGAACATAAAGGAAGCAGCAGACAATTGTACATAATCAGTTGAATGACTTTACAAAAGCAGTTTTCAGAATTTCATTTGTGATATGAAAAATGCACCAAAGTTTAATGTGGTAACATCTAACTGGTTTCTGTTATTTTATATAATAGGATGGAATATTTCAAAGTCACACAACCCAAACAATAGCAAAAAGCACCACATCATTTCTCAAATCCATCATTAATATTGGTTACATTTTATTTTAAGGTGTCATTGTTAGTGTAATTATATATTTAAGTACTGAGTAATAATAATTAACTACATGTACTTATAGGGTTAGGGTAGGATTAGGATTTGGTTGAGTGGTAGTTGCTTGTAATAATGCATAATTTACTGTTAAGATATAAAATATGTCACTGTCACTATAAAAATATAATGATTTGTCCAATATATTAAGACATGAGAGGTACATGTGAAAATGCACTGCACAGGAAGGAGCACAACATATTCTAACTAGCACAGACCTAAATTAATCATGATTAGAAGCGTTTTCCCACCTAATACTGATGATTAATGATAATTCCACACAGCACACATACACAATACATAACATGTGTTAAAATGAGCCTCGATTGTCTGAGTTAAGATTGTAATGAAATTAATTAAGGAAAAAGCAAGTGTTCGACCAAAGAAATTCTCCAGGGTTTGTTGAGTTCAGGAGACCTTTAGTTCAAATCCTGAAGGAGTTTGATTCTCGAGGCCAATTACAGCTTAACAAAGTCACCAGGTCAAGATCACAAACTCACTTTGTACAAAGTGAGAAAGAAGACATGTTTGAGGGTGTGATTGCGACACAGGTTAATTATTAAACTTGGCAAGAGAAGAATCGCTCCAGTGAGGTGATCCAATTTCATCCAGTAAGACACCTATGAAAATATGAACACTTGCCACAACAGAAGAAAGATTCCCTCATGTAATTAGCCTACGTATTAATTTATTGGAAGCCAGTGCTTTCTAAACAGACTTAATTATATACTTACACTTAATTATATTTGGTTTGTTTTAGAGTCACAGATGGAAAAACATATTTATTTTGGGAGATAAAAGTCCACCTGGGACAGAGAGAGGTCTCAGCAGGGCTGTGAGCCGTCTGGTAGGAATTTACTGGATTAGCTCAGTCACTAAATGTGAGATGAACCGTGTTGTCAATCAGCCCGGGGGCTCAGAAAGAGAGCTGGAGCTGTCAATCAAAGCGTGGCCTTCAATCGCTTCATTCACGAAGCCTCTAGAATTCACTGCCGCTGAGGCCCGCCAGGACTGAAGAACTCACTGCAGATTCACAGCTCTGTTCTTTTCTTTTCTTTTCTTCTTTTCTTTTCTAATTTCAAGGTTTCAATTTTCCATAAATTCCAAAAGAAAGAATGAACAAACAAGCAAACCGATAAAATCTTTTAAATAGAAGCAGTCAAGTATTTTTATCATTAGTATAGTTATATTATATTAGTACATAGTATTTTTAACACGAGTCACCATAAATCATTCAAATTTGGTTGAACTTATAATTTATTTGCCTATTAAAGAAAATCATGTTCAAACTGTTGGAGCAGGCTTTCTTTTTTATTCAGATTGAACAGCCTAAATATATATTTTTTTTAATTAATCTGTACACAACACATTGTTGGTTCAGTGAACATAATTAAATTAAGGACAGCTTTTCCACGCAATTAGTTTAGGTCTGTACAACAAGACTAAAACAAGTTCCTTTAAACAAATAATCTTTTGTTGTACCAACTGATTAGATTTAAGTTCCTGCTAGATAATAACAAGCAGACGCTCTTTATCATGCAAAAGACAATTATGTTTATTATTATTATATGCAATGTACATGATGAGCACGTAAGAAGAGGCTAGTCTCAGTACTGGTATGAGCACAGTTATTGCTATTTGAGTAAAGGTATTTTCCTTTACTCAAAAACACTAAAATAGCACTTAATTACAACATTTACAGTTCTGATCCATATCATACTGGAAGTCAATACCGTCAACAGTCTTCTTGTGTTCAGCATTAGAAAGAAACTCATACAGGTTTGGAACAACTTGAGGGTGAGTAAATGATGACAGAATTTTTGGATGAATTAAACTTTAACTAAATTTAACAATCAGCAAAAATAAATTGTTTATATTTTAACTTTTTTTGTGTGCAAAATTAGTCTGCAAAATTAACCAAAACAAACACTGATTTAAATTTGTAATTTATTTGTATTTTCAAGACATTAAAATGTTATTAGATTTTATTAAAGAAAATTATGAAAATACAAAAGTCTTGAAATGTTATAACTAATATTTTTTTTGTATTGACATTTTTGTACCAAACGCAATTTTGTATTTTCATATTTGTCTTTAATAAAATGTATTTCCATTCAAAATGTCAGTCCAAATATTTCCAATATTTTTAGCAACATTTCAAGACATATCTTCTATGACAGTCAACGATGCAGACATATCATGATTTGTATATTGAATATGTTTAATAAACCTCATATTGTGAAACATTTTTATTCTTACAGTCATTTATTAATTTATGATTAATTAATTATCTGGATTATTATTATCATAATTGTCACAAATGTTCTGATTAGCACTCTTGGCTGTAATTTATATTAGGTGTCTTTAAATACTCCACTTTAAAAAAAGTTGCTGTCTTAAATTTTTAAGTACAGTCAACTTGAATGTTTAAGTCATTTCAACTTAAATTACATTAAACTGTCTTAAAAATTATTTGAATCTTGTAAAACTTATAAAAAAATGCTTAACTTATTTTGATGCGTTAAAGCAATGTAAAAACATGTTATAATAACTTATTGATCATATAATAATTTTTATTTTTTACTTGTATTACATAAAACATATATTAAAAAGGTAAATGTACTTATGGTGTTCATGTTGTATTCGAAAACACTTGCTGCTATTGAGGTAGGATATGCGTATATGCACAGGTTATGGGTGGTATGGGTAGGCTTAAAGGTGGGATAAAGTGAAAGGGAAGGGTCAACAGTGTAATTAGTTGTAAATGCATGTAATTTCATGTATGTACACAATAAGTGCATAGTATCAAATAAATGTATTTAAATGTTAGTAGCTAAAGACACTTAATATAAAGTTGGACTGCACTCTTTAACGCTTTAAAAAATGGCTTGGTTTTATTTAGTTCAGAGGATTTCCTAGTATAACGACACTTCCTGAAAGCATAAAAAAAAAAAAATTAAATTCAAAGGAATATAGTAATATTTACTGTAGATGCATACAAAAGAAAATCCCTCATGACTGAATAATCTAAGCACGGCAGAAAAAGCACATGCCCATCCAGCATTTGCGGTCTTTCAGATCAGAAGCGCAAAAAAGAAAGTGTCCAACAGCGGGTTTATCTAATGTTGTTGTGCATTCCGTGCAGCAGCGGTGTTTGGAATAAGTTCCATGAAGTCATTGGTCTTCCAGATCTGTGTGTGACACCTCATGCCCCCCAGTGCAGTCTATTTAGCTGTAGTTCTGATCAGCATCTTTATACACTATCAGCCCTGGGCTGCAATTTCTGCAGGATGCTTTTATAAATGAACATAATCAGAGGTGAGCCGGCACTCTCTGATTGCAGCAGGAAACAGAGCTGAGAAACTTTACTGGATTATCATGCCACTTGAGAACTGAGCACGCACACACACACACACACACACACACACACACACACACACACACACACACACACACACACACACACACACACGTGCTACCAATGGCCTACAATGCAGTCCTTTTGCTATTGGCATTCGGTGCCTGCACTTTGTCTTATTTCACTAAAATAATATAATTGTCCCTCATTTTATTGCTTGTAAAGCCATCTCCTTTCTGCAGGCGATGTAGGTGATCAATGTACCGTCTAAATGAATCAATTCTAGCAGGAATACTGTTTGTTTGGAAAATGATCCTGACCAGGACAGGGGGGACGATTGTGCTTGTATTAGTTTAGTGGCTTGGGTTTTCATGTTCGCCCACAATGCATCGGAAATGACTCCATTTTTCATGTTATGAGTATTTTATACAGCAGCCTCTCCATGTAATACACTATATAAGTCATTACTTAAATAGAATAAATAGACGTGTTTGTTAGTCTTGGCATGCCATGAGCCCATCGGCCTTCGCTTGAGCTATGAGAGGAAATAAGAACCCAGTGAACTAGCAGCACTGAAGTGTCATCAGCTTTACACAGACGCTTATCAGAGCAATTGTAACGATGACATGCAGACTGATGCTTTATCTTGTGTTAATTCTGCATGCGGGTTATATGGAGGAAATCTATCATGATTGGACTATATGAGGAAAACTGTGGTGAAATACTTAAATGTGCTTTTGGAGACTGCACTCGAAAACATCAGTATGGTGGTACAACTCGTAATGGTCAACCTATATGAGTTTTCCAATGGCAAATACTGATAACTAAAGAGTGGAAAGGCTAATGGATGCTATATATTTAATGCAGGTATTAATTACAATAAATGTATGTCTATGCTCAAAATAAACTTTTTCTTTTATTTTTTTTAAATTTGAAAACAGAAATGTATGTGTTAACAAGGCTGTTCGGTATTTTGGAACTAACACATTGCTTTAGTTAATCAATATGGCAAATATCAGCAGATTATTCAGCCTTCTGCTTTTATTACTCACATGTATCTGTTGCTTTGGATACATACACAATGTATTATACATACTGTCTCCTTTAGTGTAACAACATTTACTAATATATTACTACAATAAAAGTTTTATTCATTATAATGAACTAATAATGAACAGTTGTATGAACTGCATTTCTAAAGCGTTTATTAATCTTTGCTAAAGGGATAGTTCACCCAAAAATGAAAATTAGCCCATGATTTACTCACAGAAGTTCTCCACACGGCTCTGGGGGGTTAATAAAGGCCTTCTAAAGCGAAGCAATGCATTTATGCAAGACAAATTTCCATATTTCAAACTTTACAAACTGTCATCTCTAACTTGCGCTAACGTATGGCGTAGGGCGTAGGTGAGAATATGCTATAGTTCTCGTGAGAACCAATTTTTGGGTGAACTGTCCATTTAATGTTAATTTCGACATTTACTAATGCATTATGGAAATCAAAAGTTGTATTTGTTAACATTAGTTAATGCACTGTGAATTAATATGAACAACAGCTGTATTTTTATGAACTAACCTTAACAAAAATGAACAAATACAGTAACAAATGTATTGCTCGTGGTTAGTTCATGTTAGTTAATATATTAACTAATGTTAACAAATTAAACCTCATTGTAAAGTGTTACCCTTGTGTTTTTTAATTATAATTATTAATTAATGTTAACAAAGATGAAAAAAAAAAAAAAAAAAAAATATATATATATATATATATATATATATATATATATATATATATATATATATATATATATATATTGCTAATATTTTAGCCAATGTTATTTGTGGTGGCCTTATCATAAAGTGTTACTGAAAAAAGTGTGCTTAACATAAATAAATCATAAAATACATACATACTGTACGGCATGTATGTATTTTACTATTTGTTTGGTACAAAAAGGCCATCTTACTTTGTAATTTTGTCTTGTTTCCAGTCAAAATATAAAAAACTCTTAAATATTATTTATAATATTTTTTTCTTTTTCTATGAAACAAGACTAAATTCATTTGTGCATCCATTCACCATTCGCAATTATGGATTGGTTTTAATTACTGGCTTATCAACTTTTAAAAGCGAGGAGAAATTGCTGTGCGTATTGTGGGTCAAATTCATTGCTAATACAATATTTAACCCAGTGTTTGTTCCATGTGTTAAGGTGGTAAATTACAGTATTACTGTTGTTTGATGTCAAGTCAAGTCACCTTTATTTATATAGTGCTTTTTACAATACAGATCATTTCAAAGCAGCTTTGCAATGACAATAATGCAGGAAAATAATGCAACAAAGTTTGTTTTGGCTGTACAGCAGCTCGAGAAGAAAATAGCTTAAGTAAGTTCAGTGTTGATTCATTTACATTGTAAAAATCATAAGTTCTTGGAGAAAACTGTGATGTCATCATCCAGCTCTTATACAATGGTGTCAATGCAGTCAGATTAATAATACTGTTGATTTTTTTGTGCATGATGTTTGCAAAATTGTCAACTTTTCTGTTCAGCTCATGTCTGTTCATTTTACATAGTGTTGGGAATATTCTAAGGCATGATATAATAGGCATGGTAATATTAATTGCTGGATCTTTAATTTATTTTATTTTATTTTTCATTTGCATTATAAACAATTTTGGTGTTGTTGAGTTGTCACTTGATTTTTCCAATGTCACTCGTGAAGCAAAAACAGTTGAGAACCATTGAAGTAGAGCATGTCAGATTGATTAAGCCTTATCAAAATATCAAAATATATAAATACATAAAAATGGCTAGAGGCATGAATAGTTAATGCTTTGCTCTGGCATTGGTCAATGCACATTAAAATGACACTAAATGACATTCAAACAGCCACACAAACACTGTACTATATTGTTGTTTTACATGATGTAAAACATTTCCTTTTTATTTGCCCCTCTCTCTATCGCACTGCACCGTCCACTCGCTCTTGGAGTAGCACAGGAAGTGAAACTGTAACTCAGAGTTCACATGTAATTGGTTACGGTCACGCTACCCAAACAGGAAGGAATCTGTAACTGATTAGAATTCTTCCTCCTGCAATAATAGTCCCAAAATTAATTATACTCCGGCTCTATTCCCACTATTGCTTTTCCTGTTTTGAAGCTGTTTTATAGAGCACAAATCCCCAGGCTGCAAAGCCAACGGACAGACATCCATCACCAGATCAGACAGACGGACAATATGCATTCAGCCAAACAGCGCTCTCATGTAACATGCTGGGCTCATGGGTTAGTTCAAGTTATGTTTATGTTATGAAGCAATATTCATGAGAAGTTATGTACTGGATCATGTGACTCTAGAATGCACATTTATAATAAAAGAAAACATGAAATAGATTAGTAAGTGCATGTGTCTTGAGTTACAGTGTGAGCAGGAATAGCCCATTTAAAATCATAAACTCTGACTGTTATATAGTAAAACATATTATGCACATAGTATATTAAATATGATTCAGAGTCACTGAACTCTGAATATTATATATATATATATATATATATATATATATATATATATATATATATATATATATATATATATATATATATATATATATATATATAGAGAGAGAGAGAGAGAGAGAGAGAGAGAGAGAGAGAGAGAGAGAGAGAGTTGTGACCTGAGATTATTTCATTGTTCTCACCTCCTGGCTGCAATAATCAGATTGCAATGGAAATACGAACAAGATTTATGATGACGTGCTGGTTTGGGAATGTTAAAATGCTCTTCCTTGTGTTATTTATGATAATGAAGTACTTTTGGTCCTCAAAGATATAAAAGGTTGACATGAACATGCTTTGCACAGTCAAACGGTAAATCAAATACATATTTGGAAAATATCAGTAACATCAAAAATATTAAACAACACAAACAGAAGAGCCAGTGTAAGGAAATTGTTCCAAAACAGTTTTTATAAAATGTTTTTGTAAATTATAGTGAGATAAATAAGTGTTATATTTGCACATAAAAATAATTCAACTATAAAAATGCACAATCTAACAATTATGAGCTATATGGCATTTTCAATACAATACAATGTATATTATGAGGTTATAAAATTACAATATAGAAAAACACCAAAGTACAGAATTGCTAATCTCATCCTTTATTGTCTTTATTGTCACAAGTACATTTCAATTTACAGATGTAAAATAAAAATGAAACATAATTGATTAGCAAAATGAACAATAGTTTGTGATGTTATTAAAGCCTATTTCATTTTAAGCAGTAAGTAAATATAAAGTAAATATAAAAATATTAGTAATATAAAATATCAAAAGCTATTATCATTAGTATTACATTTCTTGTTGTTGTTGTTTTACAATGTGCAAAAAAAAAAAAAAATAGCATGTCAAACATGTCTTTCCATTTTACTGTTTACTCTCATTTCTTTATTAAAACTTGTGGTAACACTTTAACACAGTCTTGTTTGCTATAGCATTAGGTAATGTTTTAACTGACTTGACTAATGAAACCTTACTGTAAAGTGTTACTAAACTTGTTACTAAAAACTTTTAAAAATGACAACAGCGAAACAAACAACTTGAAATGACAATCTGTTTAACACAATGAAGTCTTTGCAATAACAAAACAGATTAAATCATGTAGTATAGTTGTTCTTAATGGTCTGAACACTGAATGAAACACTGATGTTTTACATACACGTAAACATCTGCAAACATCTCAGCGTCTATATCTGAGCTACGCATGTAACGCGAGTCAGATTGTTGAGATAACAGGTTATTTCAGCTGTTGTATGCTGATTTTACTAAAACAAACCATCATGTTTCCATTTCCTGCATATTACAGAAGCACTTATGTTAACAAAAAGACATTTTAGAAAATTTTTCATCTTACAGAGCATTGAAAATCATCACTTACCGATGCTTTACGTTACCTAAACAGCTCTTTCAGCATGTGTTGTCTGTCATTGGGGTTGAAAATTGGAGAATGGGTTGGAAATTGGAACCATCTCGAATGCAGTCCTTGAGAGAGGAAAACAAACTTAAATGAGATCATGCCTGCCAAGACGCATTTCACCAAAGGGCAGAAAGGAAGCAGGAGATAACGCAATGGAGAAGCCAATTAATGCTGATCTGTTAAGATTGTTTTGTGTACGGTGTGTGTGTGTGTGTGTGTGTGTGTGTGTGTGTGTGTGTGTGTGTGTGTGTGTGTGTGTGTGTGTGTGTGTGTGTGTGTGTGTGTGGTCTTGGTATCCCCTGCGTTATGGGGACCACAAGGATAGTATCAGTACATTTTGACATTGTGGGGAAATTTGTCTGGTCCCCATGAGGATACAAGCTTATAAATAATACAGAATTATCTTTTTTGAAAATCTAAAATAGCAGAAAGTTTTCTGTGATGTGTAGGTTTTGGGGTAGGATTAGTGGGGGATAGAATATATAGTTTGCACTGTAAACCCTAACGCTTAAAACAATTAATTGATTTGAGTAGAACCAACTCAAATTAAACAAATTAGTTCAAACAAATGAACTTTTATGAGTATTTATAACTTTCTATTTTCTTTTGAGTTCTCAAAATGGACACATCTTAAGTAATCTGAATTGTTTCATTGTTTTGAGTTTTATTAATTTGTTAAATGTTAAATGTATAATATTGCTGTCCTCATTCAGCAAATGCTATGCTAATGCTACCAAATCATTGTGTAACCAATTAGCAAGGTGGCATTTACTGAATTAGCTAGTTAAAACTAGAAAAGTTTCCACTACAAAAAATTTGAGATTACATGATATTTTTAAGTTAAATGTATGAATTAGCTTACTCAAATATTTCAAGTTCAGAGCAATTAAAATTAAAATGTATGTTTACAAAATAAAGTTCTGCTTCCTTAAACTTTAAATTTCTTAACTTAAAAAATGTAAGGCAAATGATTGGCTAATTTTTTTTTGAGTTTTGCCAACTTATTCGGGTTTACAGTGTATAAAAAACATTACGTCTATGGAATGTCCCTATAAAACCCAACATGGTGTGTGTGTGTGTGTGTGTGTGTGTGTGTGTGTGTGTGTGTGTGTGTGTGTGTGTGTGTGTGTGTGTGTGTGTGTGTGTGTGTGTGTGTGTGTGTGTGTGTGTGTGTGTGTGTGTGTGTGTGTGTGTGTGTGTGTGTGTGTGTGTGTTTGCGGCATTCAAATATAAAGTAATTTTGATTAATGTTCTCGCTCTCTAAAAAAAGTCCCTATGAGTGATTTTCCCCCTTTCTTAATTATTACTCTGTGAGAAAATAAAAGGTGTAACTATGAGAAGGTTTTACGTCTCTGCTGTTGATGTTTGTGTATCAAGAGATGATATTCAATAGCCAGTCTACCATAATGTGTTTTAGATGTGGTACACCACAAATCCATTACTCATGAGCTATTTTAGAGTATTGAATTGCAGTGATGAATCTTAACAAGCTCAACTTTTACTTCAAAGAGATACAGATGGGTCATAAGAGTGACATTATGACAGACTATATACAATATCTTATATTAACAATAAAAGATTAAATTAAAATCAATATTGCATATAAAAATAGGGTGGTCAGCAGTTTAACCCTCTGAGGTCTGAGGTGTTTTCTGAGGTGCTTATTTCTGTTACTTGTAACATTTTCATGGCTAAAGTCTGATTACACTGTATTCAGCACAAACTCTGCTACAATAAGTACAGTATGTATGTCTGCCCACGACTGGCAAGGAATCTGCCCTATTAGCTCCTCCCCTAATGTCTGCTGCAAACTGTATGATTTGGAAAACCTATAAGATCATTAATAATAACACTGTATGACATGGATCTAATAAACTTGGGTATGACATTTGTAGACTGTACGATGATGACACCTGTTGAATCATAGGCTACGGTGCAAGTTAGTATAGAAGAATAAAATGACATTAGTATGCGCTAGTGGTAAACAAAGAGCAAGATTAATTGCATTTTGGCAATTGTGTTTTTTATGTGCGCTGATAAAAAGACGGATAAGCGAAAGAGGAGAACATGGACGTGGTCATTGCTAGGAAAAAGAGACCAACTTGGCATGGCAATTTTGTAAATGGAGCTTGGGGTAAGTAGTTTTAAGTTTTAGTGACGTCACACTGATCCATACGCAGTATCATCTTGCATTTTTATTGGCTAGTCAGTGGACGTAGGTCGTAGCAGAAAACTGTCAGAAAATGATCGGAGACTAGCTTTGGTCACTAGACCATGACAACGGCCGTCTTTGAACCTCTCTTACTATATGACATAGGACCACCGTTTAGGGGCCATGACCACAGAAATCACCATGAGTGGTCATCTTTCGTCTGGGACAGCCCAAAGACATGAATTTTATCATCTGGTTTTTGCTATGTGGTTAGGGGTGGAACGGTTCAAATTACTCACAGCTCGGTTTGTATCACGGTTTTGGTGCGGCATGTGCTACTGTATGTTCAGGGTAATTAGGACATTTGTCAAATAAAAATAAACAAAATAAGAACAAATAATCAAACTACAAGTATATACAATAGAGCATATAAAATAAACAGTGCTTTTCAGGTCTAACAGGGGTTTTCAGGTACAGAAATTTAATAAAGTAATCACATATAAAATAACATTGCATATTATAATCTTCACTGTATAAATTAAATAAAGATGAATCATTATTGAAGTTACAAAAGCAGTGAAGTAACAGTGACGTAACAGTCAAGAGCACTGATTGATTTCTTTGTCATTTGTTGTTTGATTAACAAAACACAGACAGCAGGAAAAGGCATCTTTCCCTTTAAGAAATAATGCACAGATTCAGTACACACTGTTACACATGAACACACGTCTTTATCGACTGTTTACGTTTTACCTGCGTCGGAAGCAAAAAAAAACTGGGTGGGTCTTCTCTCAGAAAAATTTTACTGGAGTAGATGCCATTTATATTAAGTACAAATATACTGCATTGTTTGCTAAACGTCTGGTTGGGCAACACAAAAGTACGGAACTCACAATTTGATTGGTTCGAACAGCTCCACAAAGGATCAAGTCCAGACCGAATTTCCTGAACTCAAATGTTGTGGGCGGGGCTAAATTCGGCTGGCATCCAGGCTACAACTTAGTCTTGGTTTATACTTGGTATGAAGATGTGTTTTGGTAGATCAGATCACAAGGAGTTTGTGTTTGGAGTTTGTGTTAGAAGCACGCTTCCCATGCTAGCACGTTTCCCATGATGTTTACACATAAAGTCAGTAGGCAGAGAGTAGGCAGTCTTTTGTGGCTGTAAACGTCTATACTACGAGAGCAATCCGGGTTTTTGACTACCTCTGGAAGTGGTCGAACGTGGACAATCTCAAAACGTTTTAGTCCCTGTTTACACTTTGTTTTTAACCCAGCATTTTTTTGAGTGTAGCATCGTCCACTTGTGATCCGACCGATCAAAATGCATCTTAAAAGGATAGTTCACCCAAAAATTTTAATTACCCCATGATTTACTCACCCTCAAGCCATCCTAGGAGTATATGACATTCTTCTTTCAGACGAATACAATCTGAGTTATATAAAAAAAAAAAATGTCCTGGCTAATCCAAGTTTTATAATGGCAGTGAATGGCAGCCCAACATTTTAAGTCCAAAAAAGTACATCCATCCATTATAAAAGTAATCCACATGCATGGCTCAGCGGGGGGTTAATAAAGAGCGCAACTGGCGTGACGTATGATGTCGGATGTAGCGTAAACGTTTTGAACTGCAAGAGGCATTACACTTTCTTCGTAAGTTAAATACGGAAGGCGGTCCGCCGGAAGCTAGATATTTTATAAAGTTTTAAATATGGATATTTTTCTTACAAAAACCCATTGATTCACTTCAGAAGGCCTTTACTAACCCCCAGAGCCGTGTGGATTATGTTTATAATGGATGGATGCTCTTTTTTGGGCTTCAAATTTTGGGCTGCCATTCACTGCCATTATAATGCTTGGGTTAGCACGGACATTTTTTATATAACTTCAATTGTATTCGTCTGAAAGAAGGATGTCTTATACATCTAGGATGGCTTGATTGTGAGTAAATCATGGGGTAATTTTTACTTTTGGGTGAACTATCCCTTTAATACACACAGGTTCAGGAATAGAGATTTGAACAAACACCACTAATGACTGTGGAAGATTAGAAACTGATGACTGATTTGTCGTAGCTTTCTGCAGTCCTGTTACTAACAGTGATAACAGTCTTCAAAGTTCAGCTTATGCACATCTTCCTAGAGAGAAGATCCATCTTCATAAAAATCCACAGTGTTCAGTAATAAAAGAGTGTGATTCCTTGAGTTCACATTGGTGGTGAATAAAATGTGGACAGGTAAGAGTAGATGTGTCTGCTGATGTTGATTCTGTTTAACTTACTTTTACCCTTGAAGGTATTTAACCCAGTGAAAGTTACTGAGAGACTGTGATCAAGATCTGCACGGCATGCCAGAGGACACCACCACTGTCAGGAGACATGAACATAGACAGGAACATGAGAACAAATGGAGCTACCAGCACCTGTCAGAAAGGAAGCATGTGCCCTACAGAGAAGAAAGACAAGACAGACAGGCCTTCCGACTAACACACACACAGACACACACTTCTATCGCCCGCTACCCTTCGTCAACTTTGACACCAAAGGGTTCTTGTGTCAGGCTTTCATTATGCACACATACTGTTCTCTCACAATCCTTTATTTCCATGACCTGACACTGTGAGCTTTCACTGAACACTGGAATACATTACTTTATACTGACAACATTTATTCTGCAGAAATATATTAACAATACAAATGTATTTAATTTAGTAAATATACGTAGTTAGGTAAGTACATGTTGTGAATTATATTATTAGGTACTTATTTGTATAATTACCCTGTAACAAGGGTATATTAAAATAAAGTGTAACCCAAACCCTAAACAGTAGTAAACCCTATAGTAAGTACATGTAGTTAATGCATAATTTACTGTTATTACTATGGTAAGTACATGTAACATATGTAACAAGGACACTATAAAATGAAGTGTTACCTTACAGTCTGTTACAGGTTCAAAAATTAAATATTGAGGCCCTTTGAGAGTGGTAAGAGTACAATATTTACTGCAAAATAATGATTTGATGATCATTATTCAGTGCTAATAAAACAATATTATAATAAAATACAGTTCAAGCAAATAAGTCAGACTTAATCAATGTTAAGTTATGTTCATTCAATCATCTGTAGAAACTCATACTGTAATAACTGCACATAACGTAATAAGTATTACATTATTATTGCAATACAATGTTTATAATGTAATCATTTTCTCAAAAACGTAATAAAGCTCATAATGTAATAACAATTTTTACATTATGGTAAATGTATTACATTATAAACTCACCAAAAACGTCATATTTTCATTTTTGTAATATCTTTTAAAACATAAAAAAATATTGTTACAAATTTTTATATATTATATATTATATAATAAAAACAACAACAACAATAATAATAATGATGATGATGATGATGATAATAATAATAATAATAATAATAATAATAATAATAATAATAATAATAATTGCATGAATATTTAAATGCTGCATTTCACAGGTAGTTTAAGACTGGATTTAGATTTTTAGGGAATACAAATTTTTAGTTTTTTTAAAGCTATTACAATAATGAAAATATGACATGTTTTTGGTGAGTTGATTAATGTAATAATTTTCTCATAATGTACATTATGTTTCTTACATTATGAGCTCAAGATTAAAAGTATTACATTATGAGCATTTTATTACAATAATAATGCAATACTTATTACATTATGTGTAGTTTTACATTATGTGCAGTTATTACATTGAGTTGCTACATTTCTTTGAATGTCACTGCAACAGTACTGTTTTTTTTTATTTCTCTAGGCTCAATCCTAAATCGCCCCTAAACCCTCATTCACTACGTTATATACTACGTCCACCAATACAGTTCACTCGAAGGAGTGAATGAAAACAAGTGAGTGAATTCAGACAGCCGATGTACACTCTAAAAAATGCTGGGTTAAAAACAACCCAAGTTGGGTTAAAAATGGACTAACCCAGCGATTGGGCTGTTTTAACCCAGTAAATGGTTTGTTTTAACCCAGCGGTTGGGTTAAATGTTTGCTTAAAACAACCCAATCGCTGGGTAAGTCCATTTTCAACCCAACTTGGGTTATTTTTAACCCAGCATTTTTTAGAGTGTAAATCGGCTGTACATTCGTTATTGCGGTTCAATGTGGGATTGAATGAGTGCACTCAATAACGTCCACTATGGTTTCGGACACCACTACAAATGTCTGTCCCCTCAAATAGTATACTAGTTAAGGGTATAGGAGGCGATTTCGGATTCAACCCTAGTTTCAAAGTGTGTGCCTGTTTAGTTACTGATTAGTTTCACCTGTGTTTCATTAAGCTCCCTTTGTTTGTCTGTGTATATAGTCCTCAGTTTCAGGGTTCCGTGTCTTCAATGTTATGCTTATACTTATGTCTATATGATCTCCTGAATTTTCCTAATTTTGATGTATGATTAAAGACTGTCTTTTGAATTCTACTCCTTCATCGTGCGTCACGGCAGCCAACACATGACAATCACGTAGATGATGTTTTTGTGGTATAAAATGTTGATATAATTAAATTCACAAAATGCAGGAGGAGAATGAAGGAATAATGTTTGCCGTGGTTGTTCCATAAATCAAATAATTAATCAAGTCTCTCATTCATATTATTTAATTTATTATAAAATGATTAATGGTTATCAAAAGGCTTTGTTTATTTATTTGCTTCTTTTTATTATAAATAAACTTACACTCTAAAAAATGCTGGGTTAAAACAACCCAATTGCAGGGTTTGTCCATTTTCATGTTTTTAACCCAGCATTTTTTAGAGTGTACTTGTTTGTGAAACAGTATCAGGGAAATTCTGCTAAAAGGGTCTCGAGGAATGTATTAATGTATTAATATTAAAACATGAACAATACAGCATGTATTAATCTTAATGTTAATTTCAACATTTACTAATACATTATTAAATTCAAAAGTTGTATTTGTTAACACTAACACACTGTGACATGAACAAACAAGGCACAGTTGTATTTTTATTAACCAATTTTAACAAAGATTAATAAATACTGTAACAAAAGTATTACTCATTATTAAATGTTAGTTAGTCCATTAACTAATGTTAAAAATGTGACCTTATTGTAAAGTTCTAAAATCATTAGTCTGTCACAAGAACTCATAAAATAAGAAACATAACGCATAGTTTGTAGTGTTTTAAGTGATAATTGTAATAAATAATTTATGATTTCATATGGATTCACTGCAGTAACATACTGTGTCATTTCTTAGAAGTGGTTAGGACTTAAATTTACACTTCATAAAATGATTCAGAATATCTTTCCACATTGTGCTTCGTGTGTGTGTGCATGTCTGTAGATGGCTCTCCGTGCTGATGTCCCACCGCGAGATGGAGAAGGCTTTAAAATACTGTCTGTGTGAAATGTAAAATTTATGAATCCCCCCCATGTCCCTGCTTGATTTATGTGAAATAATAATACACTATTTAATGCTTAAACATGGCTGCGAGCAATCCGTGGCTATCAAGATGTACAATGGAGTAATGGCTGCAAAAGACAAATCACCCTGTGCACTGAGGATGCTTGTTTAAAGGTGCACGGCAGATATATTAAACTATATGTAATTGTACACTAACTCCACGCTGTAGGCAGAGAGAGACAGAGAGATGCAGATGGTCATTAATATAGTGAGAGTGAGAGAAGGGGGTGGACACATCTCAGACGGGCTCATCTCTCACGACACAACGTCTGCAGATGTCCGTTTACTTTCAGTGAGGAAACTCTACATGTAAAAAAAAAAAAAAACACTTGGTCACACTTTTTATTACGCATCTTTAACTACTATGTACTTACGTGGTCATTATTGTGTTCATGCTGTATTGCAAAACACTTGCAGTTGTTTAAGGTGGGAATACGGATAAGGTTAGGGACAGGTGTGGTGGTATGGTTAGGTTTGGGGAGGGGGTTAAGGTGTAAGGGAAGGGTCAACAGTGTAATTATAGATGGAATTACAGAAATTAATTACAGCTGTAATTACATGCAGGCATTTTTAAATATATGTGTGCAAAAACATGTATGTACACAATAAGTGCTTAGTAAAGACAATTAATATAAAGTGGGACAGAAAACCTTTTGTCACTTAGAACCAGTGTGAAAAAAAAAAAAAAATTGATATGAAAAATGTTGGGGTTTATTTATTTATTTATTTATTTATTTATTTATTTATTTTCAATATTTATCAAATGATTCCAAGTTCAAAAATTATTATGCACACAGGTCAGGATGTATGCGATTTGACATCTGTCATCTTTTATATAATATAATATAATATAATATAATATAATATAATATAATATAATATAATATAATATAATATAATATAATATAATATAATATAATATAATATAATATAATATAATTAGTGCTGGGAAATCGAATTAATCGCATCCAAAATAAAAGTTTGTGTTTACTTAATATATGTGTGTATACTGTGTGTGTGTGTATATATATATATATATATATATATATACACACACACACACACACACATACAGTATATACATGCAAATATTTCTTAAATATATACATGCATGTGTGTGTGTGTGTAATAATTATACACAGTACACACACATATATTATGTAAATATGATCTTTTATTTTGAATGTGATTAATCAATTTCCCAGCAATATTATATTATATTATATTATATTATATTATATTATATTATATTATATTATATTATATTATATTATATTATATTATATTATATTATATTATATTATTATATTATATTTGTCACGATTCACCTGTGAGAGTGCCCCTTATTACCACCAGAGGGTACTCCACCCCAGACTTTCTCTCCATCAAGGACTACATTACCCATAATCCTTTGCCCGGACTCATCATCACTCATTGTTTACACCTGTGTCTCATTTACCTAATTTCCCCTACCTATATAAACCATGGCTGAATCGGAACTCGCCCCTTATACCTAGTGCACTATTTGAGGGGACATACCTAGTGCACTATAACCATAGAGGACGTTATTGAGTGCACTCATTCAATCCTACATTACAGCACAATAGTGAGTGTCCAGCTGATGTGCACTCAATGGCTGTCCGATTTCAGTCACTCGTTTTCATTCACTTCTTCAAGTGAACTGTATTAGTGGACTAAAGTAGGGAATAGTGAATGATGGTTTAGGGGGCAGTTGCGGATTCAACCCATGTTCACCATGTCAGTCACTGCGAGGTCTTGTTAAGTGTAATACTGCATTTCTGAGCATTCTTCCTGGTTTCTTGTTTCTTGTTGCTTGGTCTTGGATTACTTGCCTGTTCCGTGGATTACCCTTTTGCCTGTCTCTCCTGCCTTGTTTGCCTGTTTGGACTGCTTGCCTGCGTATGACCCTTTGCCTGTTTTTTGACTACGATTGTGGATTACCCTCTGAATAAATACTGCGCTTGGACCTTTGCGTCTCGGAGCAGTTCATTACAATATATTATATTATATTATTTGCTTTAACCCATGTTAACCAGCAAAACTTTGATCATTTGATAGTTATGGCATGTTTCTTGTGGCATTTGGTATGCAAATGTTACCAAGTTTAGCAGCTTTAAATGGCTTGAGCTGAAATATTGGATAACTTTGTATAGTCAAAGTTAGTGAGCGACTTTATCTGTCTATTCTCCACCGTAAGTGCAGTGTTGTACATATGATATTTATTTATTTTTACAGACTGAGGGATGAGGCAGAATTATTGTTTTTTTCTGTGGTAATTGACAGCATGCCACAGATGCTTAACAAAAGTTGTACTGAACCCGGCACATTGCTTAAAAACAAATGCTTTACGCCTGACACCACTGTCACAAATAAAGTACAAGCATAATTCAAAAAGCAGAGAAACAAAACAAGAAAAGCACAAAAATGACACGATTGAGCGTTTATTTAGTAAGAAGGAATATTACTAAAACTTTCCCAATGCTGGGAAGTAAGAATATAACACAAAATCACTAACTAAAGAACAATGTAGTGAAATTACACTGTCAAAATGAATTCTGGCCTGAAATCTGATACTGATTTATGGATCTGTTTTGCTTAATTAAACATCATTACAGTTAGTAACTCCCCACAGATTTGGGCTATAAAGAGTTGAGATACTTTGTTGTGCAGTTTGTGGGACGGTTTATCAGACCTCAGGAAAGAAAACAGTGCAATTATGAGCCCATAAGAAACCACAGACAGAACTCTGAACAGTGTGTGATTACACAAACACAGGTGATATAAAAATGGCTCCGTTCCAAAACCTATGCTGCCATTTCAAGGCATCATAGGCGCACTATCCAATTAGTGGATGAAGCGAAATATTGATTATATTCTAAATAGCTACTTAAGTTTCATGTAATACCCAAAAAACTTGACTATTTTACCCAAAATTTGAGTGTGATGTTAATGCTTATTAAAACATTTACAAGGGTTCTATATTATTTAGAACCCTTGTATCAGTCTGTGAATACTACAGAATGTATAATAATACGTATAATAATAAGTTTCAGCATTGTTTTCAGTGTACAAAAGTTATTATATTATTAATGCTAAAGTGCACTTGATACTAAATGGACAACCTGTGGTACACTCAAAAATGCTGGGTTAAAAAACAACCCAAGTTGGGTTGAAAATGGATTAACCCAGCGACTGGGTGGTTTTAACCCTGCAGTTGGGTTAAATGTTTGCTTAAAACAACCCAATCGCTGGGTTAAAACAACCCAACTGCTGGTTAGTCCATTTTCAACCCAACTTGGGTTGTTTTTAACCCAGCAATTTTTAGAGTGTAAGTTGATCAAGAAAAATCATGTTTGATTCAATGTGTTACTTGCTGTTTCTTTGTAATTATTTGTGAAATTTAGCGATTTCTGAGTGAAAAATACTGTACTGAGTATTTTTCAGCCTATCACAAATATATATTACGGGTTGCACAAGTCAAACCTCAATAGAATGTGTCTCAAAATCACCTATATAAATTCCTTTAAAGGTAGACGGTATACAGCATGGAAGCCCGCATGGTTTTTTTGGAATTGAGCCTATGTATTCCTGAACCTCCCTGGTGTGTCTTTCCTCCTTCTTTCTCTGTTTTCTTGTCTTTATTTCTCCATGTCTCTACCTGTCCGTGCCAAGACAAACCTGCTAAAGCTGGTGATTGAAGCGCAGCTCTGACTCCAGTAAACCACAGGTGCTGAACTCTTCTGGCAAGTCATAAAACATCATATGCATGTTTTGTGCTGTCAGTGAGCTCTTTAATTTCATTTTCTTTTCTTTTTTTCTCTCCTTCCTGACCACACGATTCATTCTGCAATGTTTATGAGGGGGGAGACATCCAGAGTGTCTTTCATGAAATCAGTCGTTTTAAAACTCAGAGGTCCCACTGTGCCAGCTGAGGGGACCCGCCCCCCCTCATACACCCTCCAGCCCAAAATGCCAATCCTCGAGCTGTCAATCAAAGCCACATTAAAGCAGCGTGACGTCACACAGCTGAGCGTTCTAGTCACTGGGAACGCAGAGATGGCCCAGGGCAAAGCTAAACAAACTTCCATTGCCACTTTGAACAATTTAACAATATGTCATTGTGTGGATAATCCCTGGGCTGTGGAAAAGTGTATTATATTTTGATTTTACAATAAGCATGTGTAAAAACATTGTGATACTTACTATTGTGTTTTTACAAGAGTAAGTAACAGACACACACACACACACACAGTTCAACATATTTAGAGGTGTTTGCTTAGGCAGGCTATTTCTCAAATCAGCAGTCTAAGGGTACGTTTACATGACAACAATGTACTAAAAACAGGTCTGCAAAAATGTACTAAAAATGCTGCATTGTGCACGCCAGGCCAGTAGTTGGCGATGTCACTTTGTAAAGAAACATTACACGCTTATAGACTGAACATGTAATACACATGCGTATGCGCATGATGACACCGTTTTCATATTTTTTTGTAGTTTACACAAAGACGATAGTGGTATAATTTTCAAACCGTGCACCTTGAAACCAGATTTTAAAAAATTGCGTTTCCAGGACCCCGTGTAAAAGAATGGCCAAAACACATTAAGGGCTCTATTTTAACGATCTGAGCACATGGCCTAAAGCGCATGGCGCAGGTGCACTTAGAGCGTGACTGAATCCACTTTAGCTAGTTTAATGACGGAAAAGACGGTCACGCGCTAGGCACATTGTCCAAAAGGGTTGTACCTAGTCTCTTAATGAGTCATGGGTGTGTTTTGGGCATAATGTGCAAAAAAACAATCAGAGTCTCATCTCCCATTCCATTTAAAAGCCAGTTGTGCTTGTACCATGGCGGAATCGCTATTTACATGGCGGAATTTGCGAGCGGAAAGACCGAAAAGAGAGGAATCCTTTTATTTTTAATATTTAAAAATTTTTGTGTGCTGCTGCGCATCCCTGTGTGTGTAAGAAGTTGTGCACCCGCCTATAGGTGCATTTTACTAACGCACCCTTTAAATAACAGAAAAAAATACTGCCAGGTTGTTTTCAGTTGCCTCATAATAGCAACATGCCAACAATGCACCTGAACACACCTTGTTTTCAGAGCAGCACTCCCCTGAGCGAACAGATGCGCGCGAGTGGCGCTGGACGTGAAAATGATAACTGCGTTGGGCTGAAACTAGCAAAAAACACTTGCATCGCGTCTGGCGTCGCATGGGTGTATAGGGCCCAAAAACTTTTCAGATTTTAGATGAAAACTGTGTGTTTAGTTGTAAACGGCCCCATAAGTCATTCCATTATGTGCTACAGACATGACTGATACCTCAAATTTTGCAGCTTGAAAAAAAAAACACAAAAAAATTCCTCTAAACCTACTTTGAGGAAGGGACCTGAGTCATATTTAGAGACAATCTAGTAGTTATTTTTGCTCGACCCAGTAAGCAATCACCCAAAACACCATAGTAACTGAGTAATGTAATGAGCAATCGATGCTGTACACTAAGAATTTAAACAATAAACTGAAGGTATATTAAATATATAACATTTTTAGATTTAACATTTAACATCTTTGTGGGCTCATTTTAATTTAAATCACATTCAACTATGCAAGTCATTTGGTAAAGGAATGTCTTCATGTGATATTATTCAATAATGTTAAAAGAATTTTGTTCTGAACATTATTCCCCTGGCTGCCATCATCTCAGATTTCATCTTTAATTGCTCTTTATTTTTCCAGCATTAAGCGTTCAGCAGAAGTCTGCTTCCCCCTCCTGGTTGTTCTCAAGAAACAGTCCACAGAGCTCCAGAAGCTGCAAGCTAGAACTCATTTTGTGTATTATGTTGCGGCTGAATGGGGAGCATTTGATGTTGAGTATTTGTTAAGTTCCATCTTAAAGTCTTAAAGAAAAGACGGGGGTTATCAGCAGAGCTCTAGAGGTTCATGTGACATATGACAGGTGTCTATGGAGAGAGAACGTTATTGTGTTGTGTACTGGTGAATGAATCCACGTCCACAAGTCCCTCGGTGTCAAGAGACTACAACAACACAGAGCATCTTTCAGAGAACTCGCTGGTGGTTTGGCGACTAGGTTAGTGGTTTAAGTCACAATCCTCAATATCTTCAAACACTGATGGCCACTTATCAGCAATGAAGGTACTGCAAGTTGTTTTTTAAAGTAAGATAAGAGTAAAATCTCCTACACAGTCCAGCACTTTTACATTTTAAATATATTTTTTACAGTATGATGTATCTTCAAACTGAGGGAAAAAAAAATAATAAAATAATAATAGTACGTATTATTGCACCAGAAAAAGAATTATAAAATATATATATATATATATATATATATATATATATATATATCAGAAAAAGTATTCCATTGTTGTGCAGGATATGCTGTCATTTCCTCTTTTGATCAAAAAGACATAAAATATACATTAAGTCAATACAGTCCATCTTAGAAGAGCTATATCAACACGTTCAAGCTTTCCTCTTTGAGTGAGCGCTGACCTCAAATAGTTAAGAGAAAGAGAGAAGGACAGAGAGAGAGAGACAGGCTTGCAAAAAAAAAAAAAAAAGTGAGAGCAGAAGCCCAGCAGATCAAAGAAAACAACATGAGAGGATATGAGTACTTTGAGAAGTAATATTGGGCCGATACCATCTGTTTCCCAAGTCATGCAGCAGGATTCAGACAAGCACAGGAAGAGGACAACAGAGACGGCCCCTTTAGCCCTGGATAACACAGCCAAAATGGCTTATTAAGAAACCTCCAATTTAATATGAGATTGGGCAACATTAAAGGGTTCCCTCTGCAAAGGACCTTTCTCCTCAGTTGTTGAGAAGAGAAGCGTTATATAACAAATAAATTTGAGGATTATTTCATAAAAGGGGCGCCAGTGTAATTTCTCCTTTGGTATTTTCAATTTTGAAGGTGGCACAGTAAGAATGGCCGGAGATGTATGAGGTGATTTCACTCTTCATGTGGGAAAATGAGTTAGAGACGAAGAGAGGAGCTGCTGCTCTGACCGTTCGCTCAAAATCTTTTATTAGCAGCTGTATTGTGGAGAAACAAACTATATAGATTCTACACTTAATTTGCTCTTTTTTTCTTTTCTGATGCTTTTGTATGATCATTTTTAGGAAACAAATTAAATCTGTAGTCTCCTCTAATGCTACCATGCTATTGTAAAAAAATCTATGAATTTCATCAGTGCATACAGTACATTCCCTGGAAATTGAACTTGCTGTTGCTAGCACCATTCCCTACCAGCCAAACTATACGAATTCCACTAGACTATCCTCATCCTTGTTTTGTTTTAAACCTGTGAGACATAGGCTATTCTGCATATAAAGTGTATCGTTACATAACGTGTGAGAAAATGGCGCATCAATTCTATCACCTAGGTCTATCAGATATATAAGTATATACAACTCAATCTGTATACATACACTCTAAAAATCTGAAAAAATAGGTCACAATGTACTGTATTAATTTGACGGAATTATCCACATTTATTTTTTACAGGTGTTTTACCTGTATTTAGTATTTTGAACTTCATTGCGTTCTATGTTAGGGTTAACGGAAATGTCCGTAAAATTACTGGATAATGTCCAGGTAATAAGCTGCCAGTACTTTTTCCCGTTATTTTATGGATTTATTTTTTACAGTGTACATACAATATACTTGCGTAAAGTGAGCAAATCTCAGCTGCTTGATTCCTTGTGTTATTATAAACTATATTATCACCCAGCTCTAATCTGCATTAAGGCATTAAATATTAAGATATTATGAACAGCATTGGGGAAAGTTACTTTTAAAAGTAATGCATTACAATATTGCATTACTCCCAAAAAAGTAACTAATTGTGTTAGTTACTTTTTATGGAAAGTAATGTGTTAGATTGCATTACTTTTTCTCACCTGGGCTTGCTTGGTTTTTTTTTATTTTATTTTTTTAATTTTTTTATTTTTTTATTTTTGGCAAATAAGACCCTTTGACACCAAAAGTAAATAAATAAGCCTCAGGCTGAAGGAAATGCACAAATTCACACCTGTACAGTAGAGAGCACAGCTCAAACAAATCTTTCAGCTCTGCTGCCATTTTGGATTGCAGGAGAAGAAAGTTCAAAACTCTTATTCAGAGAGAGAGGAAAAAAAAAGAAAAAAAAAAAGAAAAATTTTGAAGATTACCTAAAGTATTTTTTACGGTGGCCAAGAGAGCTCAACACGCTGAAACTGAAGAAAACACCAGCAAATTGAAAAAAACACCAGCAAATAAAGAAAACATCATCAGTTTGACAACATGTGCTGCAAAAGTTCTTAACACATGCAAATACAAAAACGCTGCAAATACTCACAACACATGCAAATACAGAAACACTGCAAATACAAAAACGCTGCAAATACTCACAACATGCAAATACAAAAACACTGCAAATACAAAAATGCTGCAAATACTCACAACGCATGCAAATACAAAAACCCTGCAAATACTCACAACACATGCAAATACAAAAACGTTGCAAATACAAAAACGCTGCAAATACTCACAACACATGCAAATACTCACAACACATGCAAATACAGAAGAAACGCTGCAAATACAAAAACGCTGCAAATACTCACAGCACATGCAAATACAGAAACGCTGCAAATACTCACAACGCATGCAAATACAAAAATGCTGCAAATACTCACAACACATGCAAATACAAAAACGCTGCAAATACAAAAACGCTTCAAATACTCACAACACATGCAAATACAAAACGCTGCGAATACAAAAACGCTGCAAATACTCACAACACATGCAAATACAAAAACGCTGCAAATACAAAAACGCTGCAAATACAAAAACGCTTCAAATACTCACAACACATGCAAATACAAAACGCTGCGAATACAAAAACGCTGCAAATACTCACAACACATGCAAATACAAAAAAGCTGCAAATACTCACAACACATGCAAATATAAAAAACGCTGCAAATATAAAAACGCTGCAAATACTCACAACACATGCAAATGCAAAAATGCTGCAAATACAAAAACACTGCAAATACAAAAAGCTGCAAATACTCACAACACATGCAAATACAAAAACACTGCAAATACAAAACGCTGCAAATACTCACAAAACACTGTAAATACTCACAACACATGCAAACACAGTAATTCTGCAAGTACAAAAACTCTGCAAATACTCACAACATATGCAAATACAAAAACGCTGCAAATACAAAAACGATGCAAATACTCACAACACATGCAAATACAAAAACGCTGCAAATACAAAAACGCTGCAAATACAAACACTGCAAACACAAAACGCTGCTGATACAACACATGCAAATACAAAAACGCTGCAAATACAAAAACGCTGCAAATACAAAAACACTGCAAATACTCACAACACATGCAAATACAGAAACGCTGCAAATACAAAAACGCTGCAAATACAAAAACACTGCAAATACTCACAACACATGCAAATACAGAAACGCTGCAAATACAAAAACACTGCAAATACTCACAACACATGCAAATACAGAAACGCTGCAAATACAAAAATGCTGCAAATACTCACAACACATGCAAATCAAAAACGCTGCAAATACTCACAACACATGCAAATACAAAAACGCTGCAAATACTCACAACACATGCAAATACAAAAATGCTGCAAATACAAAACGCTGCAAATACAAAAACGCTGCAAATACTCACAACACATGAAAATACAGAAATGCTGCAAATACAAAAATGCTGCGAATACTCACAACACATGCAAATACAAAAACACTGCAAATACAAAAACGCTGCAAATACTCACAACACATGCAAATACAAAAATGCTGCAAATACTCACAACACATGCAAATACAAAAACGCTGCAAATACTCACTACACATGCAAATACAAAACGCTGCGAATACAAAAACGCTGCAAATACTCGCAACACATGCAAATACTCACTACACATGCAAATACAAAAACACTGCAAATACTCACAACACATGCAAATGCAAAACTGCAAATACTAAAATGCTGCAAATACTCACAACATATGCAAATACAAAAACGCTGCAAATACAAAAACTCTGCAAATACAAAAACGCTGCAAATACTCACAACACATGCAAATACAAAAACGCTGCAAATACAAAAATGCTGCAAATACAAAACACTGCAAATACAAAACGCTGCTGATACAACACATGCAAATACAAAAACACTGCAAATACAAAAACGCTGCAAATACAAAAACACTGCAAATCAAAAATGCTGCAAATACTCACAACACATGCAAATCAAAAACGCTGCAAATACTCACAACACATGCAAATACAAAAATGCTGCAAATACTCACAACACATGCAAATACAAAAATGCTGCAAATACAAAACGCTGCAAATACAAAAACGCTGCAAATACTCACAACACATGAAAATACAGAAATGCTGCAAATACAAAAACGCTGCGAATACTCACAACACATGCAAATACAAAAACACTGCAAATACAAATGCGCTGCAAATACTCACAACACATGCAAATACAAAAATGCTGCAAATACTCACAATACATGCAAATACAAAACGCTGCAAATACTCACTACACATGCAAATACAAAACGCTGCGAATACAAAAACACTGCAAATACTCGCAACACATGCAAATACTCACTACACATGCAAATACAAAACGCTGCGAATACAAAAACGCTGCAAATATTCACAACACATGCAAATACAGAAACGCTGCAAATACAAAAATGCTGCAAATACTCACAACACATGCAAATACAAAAACGTTGCAAATACTCACAACACATGCAAATACAAAAACACTGCAAATACAAAACGCTGCAGATACTCACAACACATGCAAATACAAAAATGCTGCAAATACTCACAACACATGCAAATACAGACTCAGCGATCTCAAGCCCCTTCTGCGGTGATCTGAATGGTGATGATGATGATGATGATGATGATGATGATGATTAGGCTACTTTTAGAATTAAATGAATATTTTAATTTGCCCTGCAATCATTTATAGCGCATCACATATAACTGACGCACTGTAATAAGATTAGCTAACTCCTCATTTAAAAAATTAAAAATAAATAAATACATTTAAAAACTTGTTTAACACCTACATCTGCATCTACATATTTTTTATTAAATTTTTTTTTAAACTACGCTCCACAAGGGAAATATTAAGAAATAAATCAAGGTTAAATAGTGTTATCAGAACATGTTGAAGTAGAACTCTCATCGCTAAGTTTTTAGTTTCACTTTCTGCAGTGAATGATTGACTGGGATTTGAGACATAAAATCAAATAAATTATTAAAAATATATATTATTTATTATTAATAATTTATTAACAATATTCGTTTAACACGAAATAATACCCCGCCACCTCCAAAAGTGTTGAGTGATGTACCTGGCTGGGATTGTTCAACGTTTACGCTTCAGTGTTTTTTTTTGTTTTTTTTTGTTTATCTTAACATTCTGATCATATGTGCATTATGAGCAAGCCTATTTGCAGCGCTTTTCTTGTATTTGCATGTGTTGTGAGTATTTGCAGCGTTTTTGTATTTGCAGCGTTTTTGTATTTGCATGTGTTGTGAGTATTTGCAGCGTTTTTGTATTTGCAGCGTTTTTGTATTTGCATGTGTTGTGAGTATTTGCAGCGTTTTTGTATCTGCATGTGTTGTGAGTATTTGCAGCATTTTTGTATTTGCATGTGTTGTGAGTATTTGCAGCGTTTTTGTATTTGCAGCGTCTTTGTATTTGCATGTGTTGTGAGTATTTGCAGCATTTTGTATTTGCAGCGTTTCTGTGTTTGCATGTGTTGTGAGTATTTGCAGCGTTTTTGTATTTGCAGCGTTTTTGTATTTGCATGTGTTGTGAGTATTTGCAGCGTTTTTGTATTTGCAGCGTTTCTGTGTTTGCATGTGTTGTGAGTATTTGCAGAGTTTTTGTATTTGCATGTGTTGTGAGTATTTGCAGCGCGTTTCTCTATTTGCATGTGTTGTGAGTATTTGTAGCGCATGTGTTGTCAAACTGATGAAGATGTTTTCTTTATTTGCTGGTGTTTTTTTTTTTTTTTCAATTCACTTGTGTTTTTTTCAATTGCAGCGTGCCAAGCTCTCTCGGCCACCGTAATTTTGGATCATCAAAAGGTCAACAGCAAAGACATTGGTTAATAAAGTGAGATTAAATGCATTAAGTAGTGGTGGCCAAAATTATTAGAACACCTGACAGATCTGAAAATATTGACTTTTTTTTTTTTTGCCTCCAAAACATGATTTAATTTCATAATTTTCATGAAACATGCAGACGGTTGCTCTGACTAATCAAATATCAGATGAATTGAGTCGTACTGTTTTTATGCACTTGTAACTTTAATATTTGGTATGTTCACCTTTTGCAGCAATTACAGCAGCACATCTCTCTGGCATAGTGTCAGTATATTTCCTCTGTGAACTTCAACACTAATGTTATCCCATGCCTTCTACAACTAAAGCCAAAGGCAGTTTATCAATAAATATGAAACAAAGTAACTTATGTTACTTATTTGAAAAAGTGACTATTTAAAAGTGTACATTTAAAAGTAATATGTTGCTTAAACAGTAATCAGATTGCATTACTTTTAAAGCATTACCCCTAGCACTGATTATAAACATTAACAACATGAGTTGCTTGGAAAACAATATGTATTGTGAAAAAGTGCTAAACAAATCATTTTGACTTGACTTCCATTTATGGGTGGAAGTTCCTTTCAAACATTGGTATTAGTATCCCAATACATGTCCTACTCCTCACATTTGAAGCAGACGCATCCATGATCCCAACAGTCGTTAAGTCATCTGAATTCTAATCAGATCCATGCACAGGATCAGTCAACCATTCAGGTTTCCCAGAAGATCCTACTGATTTGCTGAGCTACAGACCTCATTGGATCCAGATTTTTAGTCTTTGAAAGGCCACCGCATTTCCTTCCACATGCAATGTTTTATTTATTATTGGTTATTTGATCTGGTCTGAGACCATTATGGGAATATGTACCTTTCTGAATAATCAATAAATAGCCATTTTATTATTTAGAAGGATCTGGTGTGAAGGGCTGCAAAAAGTAAAAGTCATTACACAAATCCGTCATTGTTGATAAATGAGATCACTTGTAAAGTTAGATGGGTGGCAAAAGAGCCGCATGCATGTAGACGGTTCTGTGCATTGCTGAATACTATTAGCGGGCAGTAAATATTGCACGGGCCTCTCCACGGGACTATGATTCGGCGAGTGGGCGGCAGAGAGAGGGCAGTAAATTCGGAGATTAATTAACCCGTTGAATTCTGGACATTTCCAGGTCTCCGTTCCGGTGACCTGTGGACGTAAATGGGACGAGCCTGTCCTCGGCAGTGAGCGGAGAGTGAGGGCTCTCGTCCGTAAGAATGAGTTATTAAGAGAATTTTTTGAATAGATGGAAAAATTGTAGCCTGGCTATTTAGTGTCATAAAGTGCAGCCAAGCCAGTGCAGGGGCTCCTCGGGACAGGAGGCAATAGCATTCCAATCAAATCTCAGACGGATGAGAGATGGGCCTGTCCACTCTGAATTTTTATATTGTGGAAGGGGCTGGAAAGAAATAATGCAGTCCGTGAGTGAATTAACCTCTCACGGTGGATGGAAAGGCCTCTGTCATCTATAGGGGAAGCAGAGGAAATGAATGGGCGGAACAGAGGCAGGCCAGCCAAGCCAGGGGGAGGGGTAGATAGGATCATAACCCCTCACCAGAGATGGACCATCCATGGCTGTGGCTCGTCCACATGTGTTGTGGATAAGGAAGGACGAGTATGCTTCTTGAGCTTTTTGGTGATATCTGAAGGTCTGATCAAAATCGCTTTGTGCTATTTTTGCATGACATTCATTCAAATACATGCACAACAAGGATGTAAATGTTGCAAAAGCACTCTCCTGTCAATCTGGACAAACAGGTTATACTGTTCAACCTTGCAGGAAAACTTTAGCTGACCGCATGTTGTGTAGCTCTATGTATTACCAATGAAACCAACACAAGAAATAAAGCAGGTATGAAATTATTATTTGTTCATGTGCTTTATTTAAGCAACACAAGTATCTTTCATTGTCCTTAGTTCATTGATCTACTAGAATCATTCGGAAAAGCAGGAGACAAACATTATCTAATGATGGATTTTCTTATCTTACAAGCTGATTTGCATGCTTGTAGTATGCATTAAAAGTAGCCTTCACAGATGGGAAATAAGCTACATAGCCTACCTTTGTGTCAAAAATGTGCATAGTGTTGCTAACACTGTTTGTGGTTGAATGTTAGCTTTAGCATCTACAGATTTTTTCATTCATCCACCCATTCTCCAAACTGCTCATCCTTTAGAGTCTAGTGAATGTCATTACCTTAAAATTCATTAGGCTAGTTCATGTTCATATACATTTTAAAAGTTTTGTAACAAGTTTGACTTCACATTCCTCCAATCTGATCTCATGGGAAACGTGTGAGAAATGATATTGAATGAGATAGTAACAATTCATAAATTTGCCAAAATGTAATATTAATACTGTGCTTATAACAGTTCAAAAACGGTAGAAAATAGTCCTCTCCAATGATATAATACATAATAAAAAATAAATAAAATAAAAAGCAAAATTTTTTATCGAATCATTTCTTCATTCTTCATTATTTATTCATTCATTATATTGAATTATATACTTCAAAGTTTAAATGCAATTTGTCAGTGGAGTGTGTTCAGACTGACACGTGTGTGTTCAGTGACGTGTGTCATGAGTTCAAAGGTAACCGGAAGCTGTTGGCTGCTGCCGGGAGACAGAACAACACAAAAAACCTACAGTATCAGCGTATAATGTGCACTTTGACATATGTCTTTATGGATAAAGGGTTTGTTTTGTATTCCGTTCGATTGGACGAATGAGAAGATGTCTGTATTGTCTTAAGACGAGCGCTTAAAACTGACTTTAAACCCGGAAGTGGAGCAAAGCAGCAGGTGTTAGCCTAGCCGCTAACACTCTTTATCTCTTCCAAATCCCATATGAGCGAGCGATGTTGTCTTAAATCACTGATTTCACACTCATTCTGTCGATAAAAGTCGCAGATTGAGCTTGTCATGCGTGTCAGTGTTGAGACGTGTCGTTTATTGGGCTGTGAGCTGGACGAGATGTGAGATCAGTGTGAAACCAGCTGTCAGATACTCATCACTCTCATCTGATCAATGTGATTGTGATTTAACTGATCAATTACTTTGATCATCTCTGGATCATTCTGGTAAGATTTTGTCATTTTTGTTCTCATAATTCAGTATGCAGTGAATGCACAGTTATTATCAATTATCAGTACCATGGTATGACGTTTTAAACGTGAAAACTGCATTCTTTAAGTAAGTTACTGGTAACTTTGAGTGCCATATGTAATACAATATGTATATACAAATCATTCAGAACATTGATGTATATGAAGTGATACAATTATTGTATCATAGTATCACTATTTTATATGACATATTTTCCTTAATCTAAGTGTATGTTTGTATTTGTGTTTTGTGTATAGTCTAAGTGAGCAACAACAGAACTAAAAGCTTAGCTTTTGTTTCTGTGCAAAAAACAAAAAAACACTATAAAATGATAGGTTAAAGGCACAATATGTAATGTGTGTGTGTGTGTGTGTGTGTATATATATATATATATATATATATATATATATATATATATATATATATATATATATATATGAATATGAAATATATATATATATATATATATATATAAATATATATATATATATGAATTTTTTTTTTGATGTTGAAGTCTATGAAAACAAATATAGTGAATGTAATTTAGGCTATGCAATATATTATGTGCAAAGGGGGTAAAATCACATTACATTCTAACCTTTTTAACATTACAATCTGAAAACAAAAATAATGATTTTGTTTTTAAATTCACTAAAGTAAAAATTAAAATTAAAAACAGATGCACAGACTAATTATATTAGCCTACATTTGATTACCCCATTATAATTGTCACTTTCATAAAAATACACTTACTTGTAGGTTTAAAATTACACACATGACACATTTATTGTCCCAACAACAAATATTTGAGCAATATGTATAGTTTAGTCAGAATTATTGTGCTCTTATTCTATTGAGCTCCCTCTGTTTGGCGCACATGTGAACGGAAACGCAAATTTTAATCTTTTAATTAAATCTAAAATCTAAACATTTTAATTTTTAAGCGAAAATTCACTTGCAGAAGGCTCATCCTCTCCTGACACCAAAATGGAAATATTTGCATGGTTTTCTAACATTTACAGATGGAGAATATACCTTTGAAATGCAAGTTATGCACTGAGGAAAACACCACATCTCAAACGTATTTAACAGCACAAGTATTTATCTGTCAGTCAGCACAAGTATCGCAAGCGCAAGCTGATTTAAACTATACGTGTTAACTATATCTTAACAGTTATTTTGAAGCCCTTAATAAAAAGCATGTGTCATGTTTAGGACAAATAGGATTATGCACCTTCTGCTCATAGCTCACTCTGTGTCTGCCGCTATTTTTCAGATGCGTTTGTATCAAACTACTGTATATCGATATAAATGGAATTGCCTCATATCGTTTTTAAAAAAAATGTATATCGATGTATCGTACAATCTCGATATACCGCCCAGCCTCACAATTGAGTTTATATCGATATACAGTAGTTTGAAACAAGTGCATCTGAAAAATAGTGGAGGATGCAGAGTGAGCTGATGCAGAGAAAGTGCATAATCAAATTTGATACATTGTATCCGCATTATTCGGTTTTAATTCCGTGAGATGATATAATAAATTATACGTTTTATTAGACAGGTGAGCAACAGTTTGGATACCTTTATCGAAAGAAAATGAATCATTGTTATTTAGCTTAACATGGTTAGTTTTTCTTGATTTACCTCACAATTTAAATTCATCAAATAAAGTGACCTGTATTTTGTCTGGCTATCACCAGACCAAGCTCCATCTTTTAAGATAGAACATTAGTCTGGGGAGTCTGCTCTGTATTTTCTACTGCACAAGAGGCGTGATCAACGGGCATAGTTCAGATGACTCTATACGCAATTGGATAGTCCTTAAAACCAATCAGACCAACGATCTGTCGCTTCTCTATCTGTCATTGTGTTAAACAATAGCACACCAGGTGGATAAGCTGGTTTGTGATTGGTCCCCGCAGATTTGTAACAGAAACGGGATAGTAAAATGTATCAGGTTTCCAGCCTGAGCTGCAGGGCGAAATCAAATCGCCTGCAGATCAGGCTGGGTTTACCCAGTCTAACCTGTATTAGCACTTGCGGCCATTTCATTAGAATGAAATACAATAATGTGATTTTTTTAAACGATCAAATTGTAACAAAGTTCAAGTTCATGGAAGGAGGAGGCAGAAACTTAACAAATGTTAAGCCAAACTTAATCGTAAAAATAACAAGCACAACAAAATGAAAGGAGCAGCAGTGGCCGAATGTGGCATATAAGCATAATAAAATCTCTGGAGCTCTTCCATTGGATTTGAGACCGGTGTATAGCGCAGGTGTCTCTCATCCGCATTCACTCCCACGGCTCATGGCCCCACCACGGCTCATGGCCCCACTGCTTCATACCACAATAACGTTAATAAAACTTTAAAACATTAGCTCATAGATTTCTGCCTGAGTCTCGTCAGATTAAGGAGGTGAAGACGGCAACTCCCATGATTCCATGCTCATTCACGATATCATCAAGCTATGTCTTTGTTATTGTTTTGAATAAGCGACCTCTAGCGGTGAAACTTGCATACTGTGTCTTTAATTATAGTTTACACCAAAATACCATAGTTACTTTACTACAGTGTACTTACTGTTACTGCATTGAAACTGTGATAACTTAATGACAACCACTATTGTTAGAGAGAAAGAGAGAGAGAGACTTCCCGTACCACTTGCAGTGACATCTCTTCTCTGATGACGTGGGACATTCTGTCACTGACTTGAGATCACAGCAATGGTAAATGACAATGATCCAATCAAGTCGCGCACTACATTATTTTTTTATTTTTTTCACTTGGATATATACTAATCAGGCATAACATTATTGCCTAATATTGGTTTGGTCCCCCTTTTGCTGCTTAAACAGCCCTGACCTGTCGAGGCATGGACTCCACTAGACCCCTGAAGGTGTGCTGTCGTATCTGGCACAAAGATATTAGCAGCAGATCCTTGAAGTCCTGTAAGTTGAGAGGTGGGGCCTCCATGGATCAGACTTGTTTGTTTAGCAGATCCCACAGATGTTCTGTTGGATTGAGATCTGGGGAATTTGGAGGCGAAGTCAACACCTCAAACTTGTTGTTGTGCTCCTCAAACCATTCATGAACCATTTTTGTTTTGTGGCAGGGTGCATTATCCTGCCGAAAGAGACCACAGACGTTTCCATGAAAGCGTGTACATGTGGTACGTGTCAAAGTAACATCCACATGGATGGCAGGACCCAAGATTTCCCAGCAGAACATTGCCCAAAGCATCACACTGCCTCCTCTGGCTTGCCTTCTTTCCATAGTGCATCATGGTGCCATTTGTTCCCCAGGTAAGCCATTTGTTCCCCACCTGGCCATCTACGTGATGTAAAAGAAAACGTGATTCATCAGACCAGGCCACCTTCTTCCATTGCTCTGTGGTCCAGTTCTGATGCTCATGTGCCAATGTTGCCGCTTTCAGCGGTGGACCCCTGACTGGTCTGTGGCTATGCAGCCCCATACGCAACAAACTGCGATGCACTGTGTATTCTGACACCTTTCTATCAGAACTTTCTTCACAATAGGGAAGAAAAGAACAACTTTTTTTCATGCCAACTTTAAAAAAAACTTATGGTTTAACTGTCTCATTGTCTGGCCAACTGAGATTTTGCTATGGAGAAAAGGGTTAGGGTTAACTTTTTTTTTTTCTGGCTGTACTACTGTACATCATGAGTGTGTATTAGAACTGTTTGTTGTTTGCTTTTGGGATCTGAAGGAGCATTTGGACCCGGCAACTGTGACATCAAACGTCAGACTTAACGACCGGATATTGATCTTTAGTAGACAGTAAAGGTAAGATATGTAATTTCAGATTGTGGATAAATTGTTTTGATTTTCAGGAGCCTGCAGACATCATGAGTGGCAAATTTGGCCTTGTGAATTACAGCTCAAGGAAGCACATCTCCATATCTGTGCCCTCGTCCACAGAGGTGATGTCACCTCATATTAAATCCGTGGAGGAGCTCAGAGTGCTGGGCATCAACCTGAACAGCTTTAACACACCAACACAGTTCTTCATCTGTGTGGCTGGCGTCTTCCTCTTTTACCTCATCTACGGCTACCTGCAGGTGACTCCATCAGTGATCTTTGATTTGTGCCTTTGTATATTTGTGCCATTGCTGATTCTTGTGAGTCTCTGTGCTTTCAGGAGCTGATATTCTCAGTGGAGGGATTTAAGCCATTTGGCTGGTATCTGACTTTAGTGCAGTTTGGATTTTACTCCTTATTTGGCTTGGTGGAGTTGCAACTCACTCAGGATAAGAGGAGGAGGTAATTTTTGTGTACATGTTAAAACTGTCAATCGATTAAAAATTTGTTGTGATTAATTGCACCTAACATTAAAATGTATAATCATATTTTCACATTCAGTCTCCAAATTAACAACAAAGACAGTATGCTGTTTAAATATTTGATATTTTACATACAACCCCATTTCCAGAAAAGTTAGGACATTTTGTAAAATGCAATAAAATCAAGAATCTGTGATTTGTTAATTCTCTTCAACCTTTAGTTAACTGACAAAGAAAATATTTTCAATGTTTTCACTGACCAATTTAATTGTATTTTGTAAATATAAACAAATTTTGATGGCTGCAACACAACCCCAAAAGTTTGGGACAGAGGCATGCTTACAACTGTGTCACATCACCTTTCCTTTTAATTACACTTTTGGAACTGAGGATACTAATTGTTGCAGTTTTGCATGTAGAATTATTGCCCAATCTTGCCTGATAACAAGACATTTTCAGTAAGAGACAGATCTGGACTCCAGACAAGCCAGTCAAGCACATGCCTTCTATGGTGAAGAGTGTCTACGAAACCACTCTATTGTAGCACATGCAGAATGAGGCCTGGCATTGTCTTGCTTCATAGGAAAGATCTTGATGGCTATATATGTATCTTTACAATCCCAATATACACCTCCACGCCAACGCTGGATGGAAACACCAAGACCCGGATAAATTCTAAAAATGTGCATTAAAAAAAACGCTCAGTTGAGTTTTATCCGATAAAAACATGCGCATAAACTATGAAAACACATTTACAGAATAAATTCCTCTGCACATTAAAAAAGATGTGACTTTTCAACGATCCAAACAGCAGGCATCCGCTTTAGAAAGCAAGTTAACATGACTGTATTCTTTGCGTTTTGTCTGCACGCTCTGAGGAGTTATATACTTATGAACATTATTATATATAGTGGCTTCTTCTGCTGCATCAGCTTCCATTTTTTCTTTGATATTTACCATCAGTTTATCAAGAAGTGACAGGAAGGGCCTGAGAACTCTGTGTCAGTATTTCCCAAAAATGGGCTGAAACGTGGACTCATCTGACCACAGCACACATTTCCACTGTCTTTTAGACCATCTGAGATGAGCTCGGCGGCATCTCTGCATTGAAATGATGTATAGCTTTCTCCTTGCATACTCCTTTCTAAAGTACTCCTGAGCCCATGTGGCTATTTTTAACACCGTAGCATGATGGTTTCTCATGCAACGCTGTCTGTGGGCTCAAAAGACACGCACATTCAACAGAGGTTTCCTGCCTTGCCTTACACAGCCTGAGATTTCTCTGGATTCCCTGAATCTTTTCAGAATATTATGGAGCGTAGATGGTGAAAGATCTAAATATTTTGCAATCTTGCATTGAGAAATATTATTTTTGAATTGTTTGACAATTCTCTCATTAAATTTGGCACAAAGTGCTTGCTGAGCCTTTGATGGATGCTACTTTTAAACCCAAACACGGTATCCTCACCTATTACCAATTCACCTGCTAACTGTGGACTGTTTCAAACCCATCTAACTTGGATATTCTGTAACCTTTTCACTTTTATTTTACCTCTGTCACAACTTTTTTGGAGTATGTTGCAGCCATCAAAATCTAAATTTGTTTATATTTAAAGAAATTGAACAGGTGTTCCTAATAATCCTTTAGGTGTGTGTATATATGTATGTATGTATGTGTGTGTGTATATATATATATATATATATATATATATATATATATATAATATAATATAATATATAATATATATTATATACACACACACACATACACACACACACACACACACACACTGAATTGTGTTGGAACCTCTAGTAAATTACGCCCTGGTTTCACAGACAGGTTTTAGATTAAGCCAGGATTAGGCCTTAGTTCAATTAGACATTTAATTATAAACATTCCTTAAAAAAAAAAAACATTACTGGTGTGAATGAGACAAAACAATGGTACAGACATATTTTAAGATATTTCAGTGCAAGTTGCCTTCAGTTAAAACAGCTCAAACATACATTTTACTCTGGGACTAGGTTAAGCCTTGTCTGTGAAACCAGGGCACATTTATTTAGTTTAGTTGTCTATTCAGAATCTTGGGTGAATTGCGATCTAATTTCTGAGGATAACATAAGTAATTATAGCCATTACAAATCCCAGTATAATTGAAAGCCAGGCCTAAACTGCAAATTATGAGATGATGTATTAACAATTACAGAACATTAAAATTATCATACCATCTTTTATTTTACATTTGTTAAAACAGTATTCACACAAGCCATAGGAAGTCACATGTAGCTGCACATTCTTATGTGTCTAGCAATTTTTGTTAAGTGTGTTAATTAATATTTATAAATGCATGCAATTTTTCTTTTTCTTTTTTACAGCTCTAATTAAAACTAGATTCCCAAAGAAACTTTTTTCATATTCATTAATTGTTCTGTGGGTTCATTAATAGTATTCTTTCTCTAGTAGCCCTAAAAACATAACCTGCTTCACATTTCCCTAAAACAATGCCAACAGAGACTTGCTTCCAGTAGGTTTTGTGTTTTATTGGATCATTGTGTTAAACCTGTTGTATGGCTATGGCCTGCCTTTAAAAAGCCAATTATTACACACAAAGATGTCTAGTTATTTTGTTGATTTTTGGGGGATACAGTGTAAATATGACAGTTGATTCCAGGCATTTAATGGGTCAGTGTGAATCAGCCTCAGTGTTCAAGATATTGGCAAACTAAGAAAACACAATGATTTTAATGAAACACTTTTCTTTTTTCAGGATACCATGCAAAACGTACATGATCATCGCATTTTTAACAGTTGGGACCATGGGCCTATCCAACACTTCTTTAGGATACTTGAACTATCCCACACAAGTCATCTTTAAGTGCTGCAAGCTCATTCCTGTCATGATTGGAGGAGTTTTTATACAAGGTACATCAGATGCTAGATTTATAATTATATTCATACATATACTTGCATCTAAAGTTTGGGGTCAGGTTTTTTTTTTTTTTTTTTTCAGCAAAGGAAAATTCAATTGATCAAAAATTACATTAAATATATATTTTTTACATGCACTATATTGCCAAAAGTATTGGGACACCCCTCCAAATCATTGAATTCAGGTGTTCCAATCACTTCCATGGCCACAGGTGTATAAAATCAAGCACCTAGGCATGCAGGCTGCTTCTACAAACATTTGTGAAAGAATGGGTCGCTCTCAGGAGCTCAGTGAATTCAAGTGTGGTACCGTGATAGGTTGCCACCTGTGCAATAAGTCCTTTCATGAAATTTCCTCACTACTAAATATTCCACGGTCAACTGTTAGTGGTATTATAACAAAGTGGAAGCAATTGGGAGCAACAGCAACTCAGCCACGTAAAAGTCCTGACCTCAACCCAATAGAACACCTTTGGGATAAATTAGAGCGGCGACTAAGCCTTCTCATCCAACATCAGTGCCTGACCTCACAAATGTGCTTTTAGAAGAATGGTCAAAAATTCCAATAAACACACTCCTAAACCTTGTGGAAAGACTTCCCAGAAGAGTTGAAGCTGTTATAACTGCAAAGGATGGGACAACTCCGTATTAAACCCTACAGATTAAGAATGGGATGTCATTAAAGTTCATGTGCATGTAAACGCAGGTGTCCCAAAACTTTTGGCAGTATAGTTGTGACAAGTAGGGCGGGTTGCGCGAGCCGTTCTCTTGTGGCTCTCGCCCGCCCTGTTTGTCATAATAGTGTATTTATCTTAAATAAATGCAGTTTTTTAGAACTTTATCAACTAATCATAAAAAAATATATACCGGTTTCCACAAAAATATTAAGCAGCACGTCTGTTTTCATCATTCAATTTCAGTCTATTCATCACACAAAGCAATTATAAGGCTCAGAATATATCTTAGAAAATACTTGGAATATTGCACATAAGTATTGTCCTACTTTTTGTCCTCGAGTTTAAATGTTGTAGTCACTATGAACTGTATAGAAAAAGCTGCATATAGCTGCATCATCTTTTGTGTTTCATCGAAGAAAGAAACCAAATGGGTTTGGAACAACGCAATATGTCTGAAATATCCCTTTATCTTCAAAATCAGTTTGCAGGTTTTTTTTTATTTTTTATTTTTATCTCAGGTTTGTTAACAAGTTCTTTGTGCTGTTTCTTTGGTTGTGGAGTTCTTCACTTTTCTTATGCAAGAATTTGACTGAAGTTTTGATATCCTGAACAAGAAAGAATGAAACCAGCTGAACAGTTCTCCTTTCTCTTTTCATGGGGATATTTAGATTTTTTTTTTTTTTTTTTTTTTTTGCCGTCGTGGACCTTGCGTCCCCTGAGGCTGGTGCGTAAGATCAGCGGGACGTTGGTTGAGGATGCGTGCAAGATGCCGACCCATCAAAGCTGGACCGAATCAAAGTGATGCATGGCAACCTGCTGCATCACCTTCACCCCCACGGCAACTACCTGTTTGAGAACACTCTTTGGCCTTTCCTGCTTCTTTATTTCTTTCTCTTTGCATTTTCTCAAACTCATTCTCCTCAGATGCTTGCTTGTGATGAGTTGAAGAGTCCAGCAGAAACATAAAAAAACCTCATTCTCTATATTCGACAAATCAGCTTGCCGCTAAACTTGTTCAAAGATCTTTGTAAAGCCAACCTGCAGCTAAAGTGTCAAACCTACAGCCAGAGCTCAAAGGACCCAAAAGAGAAGGCCCTCAGCTTAGCAGAAGATCAGATGCCTGTTTATGGGGCTTTTATGACATGTTTTGAGTTGATCTGTGTCAGAGATTCTTGGTTTGATAGAGCTTGTTGATGTTGTATGTTTTTAGGGAAACGCTACAACTTTGCGGATGTGTCTGCTGCTGTGTGCATGAGTCTTGGTCTGATTTGGTTCACACTGGCAGATAGTAAGATTGCCCCAAACTTCAATGTAACAGGTACAGAACTTCTGCTTCAGTCTGTTGCAAACAGAAATAGGCATTGTTCAAAAAAGCTGTTACTCTCTGCATAATAATAATCATTTTAAATTGAGTGTACAAACATTATTTTATTGTTTTGTTTGTTGTTTCTAGGTGTACTTCTCATATCTCTAGCCCTCTGTGCGGATGCTGCTATTGGAAATGTGCAGGAAAAAGCAATGAAAATTCATAACGGAACCAACTCCGAGATGGTACAAACTATTTCGAATTATGACCATCATTATGTGGTTTGTCGCTCTTGTTTTCCAGGAATATTATTCATTGTTGTCCATGTGTTCCAGGTCTTATATTCCTATTCTATTGGTTTTGTGTATATTCTGCTGGGTCTACTCTCTGTTGGGGGGATTGGACCTGCTGTTTCCTTTTGCTCTCAGGTGGGTTTTAACACAAATATAAAAATGCACATTCATTTTGAATTGAAAAATAGTGTTTTATATTTTCCCTGATGTCCATGTATTATAATAATTTGATTGTTGCACCAATAGCACTCTTAGGATTAAACTCTTTATTTATGATATAAAAAATAAATAAAATTGATTTACCCCATTTACAATAGTCACTTTACAGTTACTGCTATCATAAAAAATACACTTACTTGTAGGTTTAAAATTCTACATATGGCACATTAATTGTCCAACAACAAATATTTTAGCAATATGTATATTTTAGTCAGAATTATCGCATTCCGTCTGTTTGACGCACGTGCGCTGCCGCTCTCGTTCACGTAAGTTTTGGCACATTTTCCAGTTTTGTGAAATTTAGCAGATTCGCTTGCAGATTAATTTGTCTGATGTGTTTGTATCAAACTACTGTACATCGATATAAACGGCATTGCCTAATTCCATATCGTTTATACAAAAATATAGCGATATTGTTTGAGCTCCATATACCATATACTACTTCATGTTATCATTCATCAGGGCAGCTCAAGTTGCTGATATTGCGAAGGTGAGATGAGGGCTGCTTGATGTATTGAAATAAAATCTGAATTGTTGTTTTGGCTATCAAATCATAAAGGCTACAATTTAATTAAATATATGCAATGTTTCAGAGTAAAGCGCACACTGTGTTCTTTTACACGTGCAGCTCATAGACAGTGTTTCATCTCAGAGCAGCTCAGTTCACAGTAAATGCAGCTCCACTCCAACTCCATCTCTGCATTGGCTTTTATATATTATAATTTATGTCATACATTTAGGAACCCAATGTGCACCAGCCATTTCACCATATTTCTAATGAAATTATTTATAAACCTGTTGTCAACTACACAGAAAGCTGAAAGGTCTCCCTGCAGTTTTCTTCCAAAATAAAAGCTAGTTAAATGTCTGAAAATAAGAAATTTAAATGTAAAGAATAATTTGTATGATTTTATATTTTACAGTTTACAGTTGTATTATTACAATAGCTTAATATAACATTTTTATTTGTAATAACTACACACAAAAAAAAAAAATTGCAGTGTATTGAATCGGCCAAAAACAGTGAAAATGTGGCTTATGATGTCTCCAGTGGAAAGAAGTTTATGTGTTATGGAGCATGTGTGCGTCACACAGTTCGACGCATGCGCAATGTAGCCTCGTGACCGTATGTTACCTCAGACAGTGGGTGTCCTGAAGTAAATTTCTGGAGTGTTAATGGTTTAAAAACAACAACAACAACAACCGTGCAGAACTGAAAACCGTGACCCTAAGATCATGGTTTATATATATATATATATATATATATATATATATATATATATATATATATATATATATATATATATATATATATATATATATATATATATATATATATATATATATATATATATATATATATATATATATATATATATATATATATATATATATATATATGTGTATATATATATATATATATATATATATATATATATGTTTATGTATATGTATATGTATATATGTTCGCCCTTATTGTTACAGAGATTTGAGTTAGTACTTGTAAAGAGTATACCCAAGTATGAACAAGTTTTTCCCAAATCATTTAGCATCAAAACATCTTCAGAGAAAAAGTCTATTATTTAAAAATTATCATCAAAAATACTTTTTGTTAATAAATGTTATATATAATTATTAAAAATATAATTTTTACTTTGATGCACTCCACTATAAAATCCCCAGTCATTCTAGAACAATTATTCTTTCCAACTAGAGCTATTGAAATCATCTAGTGGAAAATCCTGCATTAGTTTCATATCGCTATATATTTTGCAGAAAAAAATGCAGTGTCAGTTTTGTCCAATATCGTACAGCTATTGTGTTGCGATATAAATGTAGATGGTCATATGTTAATGAGTTCATGGTTGTTTGCTTTTCTAATTTGTGCACCCCAAACAGCAACATCATTTCCATATTTACGGGTTCATGTTTACTGATCCAAATGAAAACCCTAACCACAATACTGTGATCCAAATCTAAAAATAATGTTTACATAAGCACTATTGAGTCTTTCATTTCAGTGGAGCAAGAGCAAGAAGTTTTACATGATGTTAAGCCTTCCAAATACTGTACTTTTAATATCTAAATGTCTTCTATCTTTAAAAAAAAAAATGTTTTACTCCCTCAGCATCCAGTGACGACATACGGTTACGCTTTCTTCTTTTCACTGACGGGATATTTTGGCATTTCATTTGTCTTGGCTCTGATAAAGCTGTTTGGAGCACTGGTTGCTGTCACAGGTCAGTTAAGCGCTCTCATATGTATGTATTTTTGGGGTGGTCATTCAGATTTAGTGAATAATAGATAAATGAATTGATGCCCCAACTCTGTTTTTCTTTTCTTCTTTTCTTTTTTTTTCAGTGACTACGGGAAGGAAAGCCATGACTATTATATTGTCCTTTCTGTTCTTTTCAAAACCTTTTACGTTTCAGTAAGTGGACCATATTTGTCACGTTCAATATACGTCGAGTTTTGCTTGTACTAATGACACATTTCTATTTTGTTGATAATGACATACCCTGGTTCTTTTGCAGGTACATCTGGGGTGGTTCTCTGGTGGTGTTTGGCATCTTCCTAAATGTTTACAGTAAAAACAGTGACAAAATGAAGCTTCCATCTTTAGCAGAGCTCAGAAAACGAGTGCTCATTGGGAGGAAGGTGCGCCTGTTGTCTCAGGACGTGTAGGAGAATGAACTCAAAAGTTTTATTGATGGGCTTCTCCTACTTCCTACATCAGCTGATGCTCAGGTGTGGTTTGGAGTCGGATGGCCGCACACGCGGAGCATGGGGACCTGTTTGAATCAAAGGGACTGTAAACTAGAGCCAAAAAAGCTAAGATTTGCACTGGACAAAGGTGGAAACTGAAGCTGGAAACCGTTTCAGTAGAAGATTCCTTTTTTCTTTTTTTTTTTTTTTTTTTTAAACAAATCATGTCCAAGTGAATGTTGGCCTAACGGAGGCAGTGACATTTTAAATGAAAATATTTCACCTGCATGTGCCACAAAATAATGGCAACAGTTGACACAAGTCAGGACTCTATTTTTTTGAGTAAACAGCAGTTGCACAGGTGAAAATAGTCCATGTTTCTGTCTGTTTGAAGGGCTGATGTTCAGAAAAGGATCAACTTATCAGCTGCCATTTTTGCTAACTATTTGTTTGGTGAAAGGGTAGCTGTTTTTACATTAAAACAAACTGGGAAGTTGATTCAGACAGTCTGGAGTGTTTTCATGAATAATGGCGTCTCTTATCCATTGGCTCCAGCATGGAGAGTTGAAAAGCTGCCAAGCACTTTCTCAGATGTTTGGCCCTGCGATCGCCCAGGGCCTGTTTGATTAGTAATCCTGGAATAAGATAGCACCAGAAAGAAAACAAACACTGTGCACAGGGCTTGGCTTTAGACCTAATTTAGTTGAGCAGAACGTCACGTGTGTGTGTGTGTGTGTGTGTGTGTGTGTGTGTGTGTGTGTGTGTGTGTGTGTGTGTGTGTGTGTGTGTGTGTGTGTGTGTGTGTGTGTGTGTGTGTGTGTGTGTGTGTGTGTGAGTGTGAGAGCATGTGTGGTTTGTGCATGTTTGTGGGTGCCAAGTGTGCGACACTTTCAAAGCCTCAGGGAAATGATTATTGTGCAGTTGTTGCCACCCTCTCCCTTAGAGACATTGCCAGTTATATGCTGCCAACATTAGCACAGATACACAAAGGAGTAGCTGCTGTTTGACTGCACAAAATCATTACAATTTTAATACTGACCATACAAATATAACAAAGCGTATACAAATATAGCAAAGTATTTTGATTATGAAAATGAAGGCTGTAAAGCTTTAAGTAGCACCAAACAAACTCTGTTTAATCGATTACTATTTTTATTTTAATACCTTTTATTTTTTTTATAATGAAGAGTCCACTACACTGAAATTTTAGAATGCATCTCTAGGGTTATTTAAGATAAACTATGGACTGAAGCTTAAAAACCAGTTCAGATGAAACCTTTTTAAGTAGTACCCTATTGCCATTTTATTTTTATTTTAATACCTTTTATTTTTCAGCATCATTACTCCAGTCTTCAGTGTAACATAATCCTTCAGAAATCATTATAATATGCTGATTTGCTGCTCAAGAAACGCGTTTCTTCTTATCAATATTGAAAACCGTTGTACTGCTTAATATTTTATTAATATTTCAGTGGATACCCAAGCTGCTCATTTCCCTACAGTTAAAGCTCAACTGTGTGAGAGGTTTCATTAGCACTTTGTTGCTGCTTGTGCAGGCCAACTTTCAACCGGCACACAACTTTTTTTTTTTCTTCTTAGTTGTTTTAGTATTTATGTATTGCCCTTGCTTTATTTTTCAGGTGCAGTTCTTGAAAATGATGCGTATATTTAAATACACTATGGGCCAGATTTACTAAACGGCAAATTAGCGTGAGAGCACAATTCCAAAAAAGTGGCGATGGGAGTGGCAAGTTCTGCATGTGATCTACTGACGACACGCAAATTAAAGAACAGATGCAGCCGGATAATTTCCATAATGACCAACGCAATCCACCAGTTAGCATCTGGTTTAAGACGTGATTTTTTTGGGTGGTAAATAATGGCATAAACACCAGTGATTTGAAGAGCGTAAACCATAGTAAATCACCTTGAGTGATTCATTTAAATACTCTCCTCCCATAAATGTTGCATCTGAAAGGGAAACTCTGCAAATGCAATAAGGTCAGCCGCAAAAATAACCCCGTCCACGCCATTTCAGCGCTAATGTTTCACTGCGTGTTTTTAGTAAAACCTGACAATATTTTTGTTTAATGCTAAAAGGGTTTGCGCTGTCGCAAGCTGTTAGTAAATCCTAACCCCATGTATTTGTGTAAATGTTATCGTGCATACATGCACTGGAATTTTTTATTTCAGTTCAGTCACATAAAAAAAATTAGAAAAGAGTTGGTTCTCAATATTTTTGATTGCAAATTTGAGGGCTGCTTATTTGATTAATAAATGTAATATTAGGTGGCTCTTCATTACTGCATGAAGAGTCCACTTTATGAACCTATTTAAACTTACACTGAAATCATCTAGGGTAACCCATTTACTGGGTTAGTCCATTTTCAACCCAGCATTTTTTAGAGTGTACTTGGGTTATAAGTATTAGCCCTTTCTAATGGCCGTTGAGTGCCAAAAATGCAACATAACAGTATATTAAAGTAGTCATATGACTTAGATTCATTGTCCTAAATACATAATAAATAGATCTGTGTGAAATACAGGTGGAAAAAGCAAACAGTCTATGGCCCCATTTACACTGCATGGTTCAAGTGACCCAATTCTGATTCTTCCCTTTCAAGTGGCACAGATCAGATATGACGTGAATGTGTAAGCGGGAAAAAAAAAACATGAATTCCGATATCCTCAGATCGGATTCAGGCCTCACTCATATGTGGTAATAAATCTGCTATGATTCGGATATGCGAGAAATGCAAGTCGGACGTCATTGAAAAAGGGACGGAGGTGAGTGACGTCAACTGTGACGTCAGGTGGGCACGAATTTGCCCAGGCTGCAACAAGGGCTCTCCTCTTTTTTTCCTCCACCTTACGAGAGCAATGTTTTGCTGACCTTTAAAGATTAAACATTGAATAATAATTTTGTCTGCATACATTGTGTCCATTGCATATCACACTGTTTTACTTCCTTTTCTGGGTCAGAACATCTTGGGCTGTTTCACCAGTGTATAGTGTAAATGCAAATATCGAATATGGGTCGCTTTTAAAAGATGATATAGTCACCAAATCGGAATTTTGCGTCAAGACCTGTAGTGTAAATGCAGCCTAAATGTCATTCATGGTTTTCATGTATTACAACATGAAGTGAGAATTGTGGGAACCAGTGGTGTCAGAGTTAAGGAAAGATTTACCAGATTTTGTAGTTCTTTTGACATATGTTTGTCATACAGTTTTGGATATATATATATATATATATATATATATATATATATATATATATATATATATATATATATATATATATATATATATATATTTCTACGTCCGAGTAGAATCTAGACTACAAAGTAGATGCCTACAGGTGTTGCCAAGATGGCTGCCAAGTGAACTGACTTGCTGTGAAAAGAGATTTGGTCATGTACTTGCTCACTTTTTCTGATGAAGGTCATCTGGCACTGGAGATGAACATCTGTGAGAACATCTTTCCTTGTTTCTTCCATTTATGTCCAGCTGGCAGTTGAGCTTCTCCAGGTCATTCTGTAGTGCTGGGGATCACAGCTTCAGCAGATTGTTTTCTGTGTCTCTGTATGAGCTCCGTGTTTCTGTCAGCAGTCTAAAGAAGATTGACTCCACCACACTGACATTTGAGTGCTAAATTATAGAGAACAGTAATTCACAATATCACAAAACTGATGGTTTATTTAAATCAATGCATCTGGGTTGTTTAAGATAAAACAAACCTTCAACCTATGGACTGAAAATGTAAAGCTTAAAAAGCAGTTCATATGAAACCTTTTTAAGATGTAGAACCATCCCAAATATATGGTTACAGCTTTGCCTGCATCACTTCTGTGTGTGTGTGTGTGTGTGTGTGTGTGTGTGTGTGTGTGTGTGTGTGTGTGTGTGTGTGTGTGTGTGTGTGTGTGTGTGTGTGTGTGTGTGTGTGTGTGTAGTATGTGTATATGTATGTAAAGTCTTAGGCAAAGTCTTAGGCACATTGGTATTTTCACACGGAATTTTTTTAAGCCAGTTATTTATATCTTGTACTGTAGTGTGTCAGTAGGAAATATCAGTTTACATTTCCAAACATTCATTTTGCAATTAATTGTAAAATCCAGTGAGATTTTTTAAGAAGTCTGACAGCAGCCGGTAGAATCTGATCTCACCATCATCGAGTCTGTCTGTGATTACATGAAGAAACAGAAAAAACTGAGGCAACGTCTCCCAGACACTTGAGGAAACCTTCCTGCAAAACTACAGTACTGTGAAAAGCTTAGGCACTTGGGTAAAAATGCTGTAAAGTGAGAATGCTGTCAAAAATAATGTCATAAATAGCTTTTATTTATGAATTAACTTCTATTCACTGAATCAAATTGATATTTAGGGTGACCACCCTTTGCGTTTAAAACGGCTTTTGTCAAACGGCAAGTGTCTTGGAGACGTTGCCACAGTTCTTCTGGATTTAGTCCATCTCAGTTTTTTTTCTGTTTCTTCATGTAATCACAGACAGACTTGATGAAGATGAGATCAGATCTCCATGTGGAGCATAGAGACTATTGTCAGACTCTTTATGCATTAAGAAATATCAGTTTATATTTATAAATGAATTGCCATTAATTTTAATAATCCAATGAGATTTTTTTTCTGACACACTACAGCAAAAGATATAAATAACTGGCTTAAACCCACTTTTTGTTTGTAAAAATACTAGCGAGCCTAAGACTTTTGCACAGTACTGTATATATATATATACATATACATACATACATACATACATACATACATACATACATATACAGGGTCGGGAACCTTTTTATTTTTGGTTAATGCATTTTTCTAAAAGAGCCACAGTAAAACTACTATATATATATATATATATATATATATATATATATATATATATATATATATATATATATACGTGAACTGAACTAAAACAAACAAATAAGCAGCAAACAATAAATAAGTTGCACTATGGATTTAATTGTGCAGGGCTTTCACTGAGGTTGCGTTACCAACTGATGATCATAAATCCTCTCGTGTGTGTGTGTGTGTGTGTGTGTGTGTGTGTGTGTGTGTGTGTGTGTGTGTGTGTGTGTGTGTGTGTGTGTGTGTGTGTGTGTGTGTGTGTGTGTGTGTGAGTGAGTGAGCGAGTGAGCGAGTGAGCGAGAGAGCGAGAGAGCGAACGCACACAGTGCTTACATCTACTGTGTTTACGTGAATACTCGACTTGGCATTTTTATATATGTCTGTGTTTATTTGGCCGTTTAGGCATGCAACCTGAAGAGGCTACTATGCTTGTCCCTGTTGTGCTTGGAGCACAGTGTCTACTGTCTGATTCGTCAGTAGAATTCAGTTCTCTTTCACGACTTATCAAGGTTTTGATATTTGTTTTCAATATAAAGCACATCCTGCTCTTTTCTTTATCATTCATTCATGTTTCGTTATTAATAACTTTAAGCAGTATCGTCAACTGAAATCTGTGTGGATTATCATAAATACGACACATTTATAGGACATGAAGTGTCTCTGCGGAAAAAGCGAAAGAACCAGCTGGTGAAATTTTCAAAATGTCTCTTTGCATACCAAAGCACCAATTTCAATAAAATTATATATTAAAGTTTATATAGCATACTTTTACATTTTCGCTGCTGTTCTAAAATTGGTTTTCGCCATTACCTTAAACAAAATTGCAGCTCCTTGAATCCCAGTGCAGGAGCTGTAGGTGTACCACAGAAACTTAAGTGGTTTGCGACTCATGACACTCACAAACAGCACTGAACACGCACTTTGGCCGGTACAACTTGAATATAATTATCCTAAAAATGTTCATTAACTTTGCTAGGCTGTACAACAAGGAAATTGTAATGGGCTGCTTTTTCTGTAGAGAGCACATCTCTGTTGATGTGTCAATTTTTTTATTGATCATTTGTTGGTAAAGGCCTGGCGAGCCATATGTTCCCGACCACTGTTCTAGAAGCATATTTGTGAGGTCAGGCACTGATGATGGACGAGAAGGCCTGGCTCGCAGTCTCTGCTCTAATTCATCCCAAAGGTGTTATATCGGGTTGAGGTCAGGACTCTGTGCAGGCCAGTCAAGTTCCTCCACACCAAACTCATCATGTCTTTATGGACCTTGCTTTGTGCACTGGTGCACAGTCATGTTGGAACAGGAAGGGGCCATCCCCAAACTGTTCCCACAAAGTTGGGAGCATGAAATTATCCAAAATGTCTTGGTATGCTGAAGCATTAAGAGTTCCTTTCACTGGAACTAAGGGGCCAAGCCCAACCCTTCAAAAACAACCCCACGCCACAATCCCCCATCCATCAAACTTAACACTTGCCACAATGCAGTCAGGCAAGTACCGTTCTCCTGGCAACAGCCAAACCCAGACTCGTCCATCGGATTGCCAGACAGAGAAGCATGATTCGTCACTCCAGAGAACACGTCTCCACTGCTCTAGGGTCCAGTGGTGGCGTGCTTTACACCACTGTATCCGATGCTTTGCATTGCACTTGGTGATGTAAGGCTTGGATGCAGCTGCTCGGCCATGGAAACCCATTCCATGAAGCTCTCTATGCACTGTTCTTGAGATCTGAAGGCCACACAAAGTCTGAAAGTCTATAGCTATTGACTCTGCAGAAAGTTGGTGACTTTTGCGCACTGTGCACCTCAGCATGCGCTGACCCCGCTCTGTGATTTTACGTGGCCTGCCACTTTGACTTAGTTGCTGTTGTTCCCAATTGCTTCCACTTTGTTATAATACCACTAACAGTTGACCATGGAATATTTAGTAGTGAGGAAATTTCACAGATGGAGTTATTGCATAGGTGGCAACCTATCATGGTAACACGCTTGAATTCACTGAGCTCCTGAGAGTGACCCATTCTTGCAGAAATGTTTGTAGAAGCAGTAGTGGGTGGGATATATTAGGCAGCAAAGGAACATTTTATCCTCAAAGTTGATGTGTTAGAAGCAGGAAAAATGGGCAAGTGTAAGGATTTGAGCGAGTTTGACAAGGGCCGAACAAGGGCTAGATGACTTTGGAGCATCTCCAAAACTGCAACTCTTGTGGGGTGTTACCGATCTGCAGTGGTCAGTATATATCAAAAGTGGTCCAAGGAAGGAACAGTGGTGAACTGGCAACAGGGTCATAGGCCAAGGTCATGGCCAAGTCTCATTGTTGCACCTGAGGAAGGCTGGCCCATGTGGTTCGATCAAACAGACGAGCTACTGTAGCTCAGATTGCTCAAGAAGTTAATGCTGGTTCTGATAGAAAGGTGTCAGAATACACAGTGCATTGCAGTTTGTTACGTATGGGTCTACATAGCCTTGTCTACCACCAAAAGTGCCAACAGTGGGTACGCAAGCATTAGAACTGCACCACAGAGCAATGGAAGAAGGTGGCCTGATCTGAAGAATCACGTTTTCTTTTACATCAAGTGGATGGCTGGCTGGGTGCGTGTGAGTTGCTTACCTGGGGAACACATGGCACCAGGATGCTCTATGGGAAGAAGGCAAGTCCGAGGAGGCAGTGTGATTCTTTGGACAATGTTCTGCTGAGAAACCTTGTGTCCTGCCCAAGGTGGTACGTGTCAAAGCAAATGTTACTTTGACACGTACCACCTACCTAAGCATTGTTGCAGACCATGTACACCTTTCATGGAAATGGTATTTCCTGGTGGCTGTGGTCTCTTTCAGCAGGATAATGCACCCTGCCACAAAGCAAAAATGTTTCAGGAATGGTTTGAGGAGCACAACAACGAGTTTCCAAATTCCCCACATCTCAATCCAATTGAGCATCTGCGGGATGTGCTGAACAAAATGTCAGATCCATGGAGGCCCTACCTCGCAACTTACAGGACTTATCGGATCTGCTGCTAACATCTTGGTGCCAGGTACCACAGCACACCTTTAGGGGTCTAGTGGAGTCCATGCGTCGACGGGTCAGGGATGTTTTGGCTGTTTTGGTCATGTTATGCCTGATCGGTGTGTATATATGTATATACAAACAATTTATTTTATTTTGCTTTGTACACTAAAAGTGGCCAAATCAGTATCAGTGACACATTTATATAAAAATGTATATAATTTTATTATAGAATGTATATAATAATAAAAAAATGCAAATGGATAAATTCACTGACAATTTAATTTATTATTTCAAAAAGTAAAAACAAAAATACAGGAAAGTTACAAAGACTGTTTCAAAATGACTTTTTTTTTTTATTCAAAATTTATTTTGCATTGTACAAAATTTATAATTTCTGTACCGTGAAAATGATATATCAGTAGCAAGTCTTATGTACACAAATGGTTTTCTGAAAATAAGCTTATTTTATATAAATATTTCACCCAATATTCTGATCAGCATAAACTAGATTTATACTAGTATTACCTTTGTGGTTCTGTGTGTAAACTTTTATATCAAAAGTGAAATATGCAACGATAAGTTGTGAACTGGAAAGGAGATGTTACCTCTTTTAAATCAAACCCATTTTAAATGCAGTCGAGATAAATTGTGCCTAAAGGTCCATTTTAGATCATAGTACGTTTGAAAGCCCCAGCTGACCGCAGCTAAAAGAACCATTTATCTTGTGAAGAGAAACACTAGCACATTGAACAATGAAGCCTTAAAACCCATTTGAAGTGTGAGCGTTTCATTCATCAAACAAAGTCTTTGACCCTATACACACTCAGAACACACACGGTACAAACTGTCCGATCTGATGCTTAACATAGAATTGAGGCTTGGATAAAAACGTTAAGGATGTCTTATGCAAAACGGTTGTGTGTAGTGTGTTTTTAAGCTATTTTTGCTTCAGGTTCAATTTTGGTAAAATTGTTTATCATAAAAAACGTTTTTTTTTTTTTTTTTTTTTCTTGAAAATCAAACATTTAAATGTATTCATATTTACACAACATAGGCTCAATGATATGCAACATGAACTATTTTGTTAATGCATAAACAAAGTGTGACTTGCCAACCAAACACTTACAGAGTTATATTGCACTCTATTATTTGTATTTAGCATAGTTTTTTCTCCCCTGCTGTCTCTGTCAGAACAGGACCTGCAAATACCAACAAAATTAGCATATTAATGTCACCCAGCCTGCATTGGGTGTGTGTATATATAGTCTTGCCTGTATACAAGTGTATTCTCTCTACTTTCTATCTTCTGTTGCTCTTTTGCTCTCGAATAAACTGAGACGTCCGCCCAGCTCTTATTAATGTATCGGGTCTACCTGGGTTCAGTGACCTCTGCGCCCCCTCTGCTGGCCTCCCTTCATAAATAATGGGGGACGTCTGCAGCTCATCACCTCAGTAAATAGGCTGCCGTATAACTCCATATAACGGCCCCAGCCACTCCAATAGCCCAGCAGGTCCCACTGGCAGCCCATCCATTACCAAAGGGCCATGGCTGTATCGTCCTTGGGCCGGGGCCGGACTGGGCCAGCCGGGTGAGAGAGAGAGAGGCTATGAGCTTGTAAAAAAGGATAAAGGGGGAAATGAAGGGGGTGGTGGGGTGGAAATGGACAAAAGTAGGTCACAGGCCTGCTTTAGAAGTGAAAGTGAATGGGATACCAGTGGGGTAGAAGGGAGGGTGGTGGGTTAAAGTACATCAAACCTGACAGATAGAGATGAGTCAGTTTTTATTGACACTAGATGGACCCATAATTTCAAATCAGATTGGTGCAGAAATATGTAACTACATTATATTTTGTATCAGACCTATTTTTCAATGTTTATTATTGCTACTATTAATATTATTATATATTTGTCACATTGAATACAAAATGTTTTAAATTCAATTAGATAAATAAAACATTACACAATTATTAAATTATTATATCTTTCAAAAGTTGGGGTCAGTAAGATGTTTTTATTTGTATTATTTGTTTAAACAGATTAATAATTTTATTTAAATTGATAAGTTTTAAAAACTTTTACAAAATTTTAAATAAGCACTGCTCTAGAACTTTACATATGAATCCTGAAGTTGTACAACTTTTCAATGTTGATAATAAAAAGAAATGTTTCTAAGGTCCCATTACGATGGCATTTTCAACTAGAAACGGCAAAAAAAAATTAAGCGTTTTGGCTTTTGCCATTCATTTACAAGACAACGGCATTTTGGGGACCTGAAAATGCAAACTTTTGAAAACTAATTTCAGAAGTGCAAGTTTTAAAAAAAAAAAACAATACTGTTATCGTCTCTGTGTAAACTACAAAAATATGAATTTGTGAAAACAGTGACATCATGCGCATGCATATTACACGTTCAGTCTATAGGCGCGTAGTGTTTCTTTGCAAAGGGATCGCCAACTACTAGCCTGGCATGAATAATACAACGTTTTTAGTCGTTTTCGCAGATCCGTGTGAACCGAGATCCTTTTGACAATGTTGTTGTCACAGAAAAAAAAAAAAACTCTAAGCACTAAATCAGCATATTAGAATGATTTCTGAAGAATCATGTGACACTGAAGACTGCCAACAAATGAATGAATTACATGTTAAAATATATTAAAATATAGAAAACAGTTAATAATTATACAAATAATTCACAATATTTTTACTGTATTTTTTTTTTAGGAGACTTCTTTCAAAAAACATTTCAAAAATCTTACTAGTCCTAAACATTTGAATGGTACTGTATGTAACGTAATAAATGTAAAATATGTATTTATTATTTATTCAAATATCTATGGCATTTGCTCTTATTACTTATACGTATATATATATATATATATATATATATATATATATATATATATATATATATATATATATATATATATATATATATATATATATATATATATATATATATATATATATTACCATTATATTCAATCTATTTTCTCTGTGCTTTTTCTATATAAGAAAGTGAATGATCACTTCAGCTGTCAAGCCACTACAAACTATACGAGGTGGAATAAAAATGTTCAAAAGCGAGAAGCTTCTTCTAAAGATTCTTTTTCAAAGCCAGATCTATGGCATACACCTGCCAATGGTTCTCCCAGTGGTTTTAGATAGAAAATAATTTCTTAAAATTCAGTGTACATTAGAGACTTTTCTAGAGAATCTGGTTCCCATCACAACAACTGTAAATATTCATCTCATGAATGTCTGGGCTGTGTAAACCGCCTGCTTCCGCATGAACACTTGCAAGCGCGCGCGCGTGTGTGTGTGTGTGTGTGTGTGTGTGTGAGCAAGACAATATTCACATGATGTATCTTGCAGATTTGCCGTGTCAGCAGCAGCGTTACAGGAATGATCTGCACACACTTCACTCCTGACAGGACTCAAAGTGCTGGAGCCGGGAGAATATTCTGTGCTCTCTCACTGAGAGGAATTCTTAATAATAAATATCACACTAATAATGAATGGACCAGTGGCTGCAGTTGTCTTGGGGGCATAATATCTAATTTCCTCTCTCTGTTTCATATCTCCACTCCTTCATGTCAGTACAGTCTGTCATTAAAGCAGCGCAGGTCTGTATCGTTCTTATTTATTTTTCAAATCAGTGTGTAAATCTGAGCCAGGCCCTTGTTACAGATGAGTTCCAATAAATTATGACAGACCGACTGACAAATCCAGAATTTTAAACAGCCTTCCGTCGTACGTGGGGCGTCTGACACTCAACCTGGCTGGAAAATCCTTCATAACACTTCAATTCTCTCTAATGAAACGTGATGCATCTAATATTCTCTCACTGGAATCACAGACGTGTCATAAAGCTTTACACTGTCAATAAAAGGGCAGTATTACAGCTTAATTTCTAACGTTTTCATACTGTACAGGTTTCATATTTGGTTACATGTTTTAAAGAGTCCAAACTTCATTAAAACTATCTCAGCTATGTGGATAAAACTGATCCTAAAACTACTATAATTCATAGAAACAGATATAAAGGGTATAATAATCATGTAATTATAAATGTACATGAAAGTGTAATATCTAATAAAGCTGCATGTAGAACCACAAATGTGATATTTATTTGGGATGCAGATATAACTGAATGAATATCTGTAAAAGCTTATTAACAGCTCATTTATATGATAAAATTCTGACTATGCAACTAAGATTTTCTCCTTGGAAATAGTTGCCTTTTATCATTCTCTTAATTACTGAGGTAGTCACCAATTGGATTTTTTCAAAGGCAAATTAAGGGAATAAAAACAAAACAGCAACAGCAAAAAATAAAGTCAAAGTACTTAATTCTGATCATAATGTCAGTCTACTAAAGGGTTTATTCTTGTATAATATTCATAATTTTAAGTGTGGTATTTGTGATTAGAAAATGGTAATCACAGATAAACCCAAGCATGGCTCTTCATTATCATGGTGGATGGAACTACATTCTATAAAACACAGTACTACATTAAAAATAATAATAATAAACTTTATTTTATAATAGCACCTTTAAAAGCAGCTTTTCAAAGTTAATGTGTTAGAATCAGGAAAATTAACCAAGTTTGACAACAGCCAAATTGTGACGGCTAGACGACTGGGTCAGAGCATCTCCAAAACTGCAGCTCTTGTGGGGTGTTCCCGGTCTGCAGTGGTCAGTATCTATCAAAAGTGATCCAAGGAAGGAACAGTGGTGAACTGGCAACAAGGTCATGGGCGGCCAAGGCTCACATGAGGAGCGAAGGCTGGCCCGTGTGGTCCAATCAAACAGACGAGCTACTGTAGCTCAAATTGCTCAAGATGTTAATGCTGGTTCTGATAGAAAGGTGTCAGAATACACAGTGCATTGCAGTTTGTTGTGTATGGGGCTGCATAGCTGCAGACCAGTCAGGGTGCCCATGTTGACCCCTGTCCACTGCCGAAAGCGGCAACCTACTGTTGTGTGCACGTGAGCATCAGAACTGGACCACAGAGCAATGGTATAAGGTGGCCTGGTCTGATAAATCACATTTTATTTTACATCACGTGGATGGCTGGGTGTGTGTGCGTTGCTTACCTGGGGAACACATGGCACCAGGATGCACTATGGGAAGAAGGCAAGCTGGCGGAGGCAGTGTGATGATTTGGGTAATGTTCTGCTGGGAAACCTTGGGTCCTGCCATCCATATGGATGTTACTTTAACACGTGCAACCTACCTAAGCATTGTTGCTGACCAGGTACATCCTTTCATGGAAACGGTATTCCCTGGTGGCTGTGGCCTCTTTCAGCAGGATAATGCGCCCTGCCACAAAGCAAAAATGGTTCAGGAATGGTTTGAGGAGCACAACAACGAGTTTGAGGTGTTGACTTGGCCTCCAAATTCCCCAGATCTTAATCCAGTCGAGCATCTGTGGGATGTGCTGAACAAACAAGTCAGATCCATGGAGGCTCCCACCTCGCAACTTACAGGACTTCAAGGATCTGCTGCTAATATCTTGGTGCCAGATACAAGACACCTTCAGGGGTCTAGTGGAGTCCATGCCTCAACGGGTCAGGGCTGTTCTGGCAGCAAAAGTGGGACCAACACAATATTAGGTCATAATGTTATGCATGATCTGTGTGTGTGTGTGTGTGTGTGTGTGTGTGTGTATATTATTATATATATTTTTTTGTAATTTGCATTGGGGTTGTTTGTTTGTTTCATAAACCTTCTTTAAAAAATTGCTACTTTTGTATTTCACAGAAAATAGGAATAGCATGTGGTTTTGAAATGGCATGAGGGTGAGTAAATGACAGAATGTTCTTTCTTATAAAAATTTTATTTTAAGAAATGGAACCTTAGATAACATTAAAAGAATACAACTAAAGTTGTATAACTAACATGTGTAAACATACGGTATAAGAGAACCAGAGAAAGCACAAGTGGAAAAATCGAATCTCAAGCTTTGTTGATCCTCACAAGCTCAGCTGCCATCTTGCATTGTGCTGTTCCTGATGGTGTGGAGTACAGTCTTCTCCTGGGCAGATCACTGCACAAGTGCGTTTAAGCAAGCCTGATACCTGAGCACGGAAACAGCCGCCATCAACGCTGAACATGTTGCTATCAGAGCCCATAACATCAGCGCTCACCTCTCGCCTGACACGGCCTGACACGCATATGTGCCGCAGCAGGGTCAACGCTTGCCGTGGCAGCATTGAGGCCGAGTTCATCAGACAGCACGCAGGGGAAAGTGCTCCAGCGCGTTATAAACAGAAACAGCAAGGCAGGCACTGAGGAACGTAAAGATGCATGTTGTTAGAGAAGCAGAAGAAATGATGGTAAACAACTGGAAACAGCAGCGCTGGTGTGCACAGAGTTTACTGTTAGCACAGATTTGCCCTGACAGTGCATGTAAACAAAGCAGAGGCCCAGTGAAGCCGAAAGACACTACAGTATACTGATAAAAACCATACAAATGACAGAGCCTTCATTGGACAGTTTATACCAGGGATGAGCAAACCCGGTTCTGGAGGGCCACTGTTAGCTCCAACCCAAATCAAACACACATGAATTAGCTGTCTTTAGGTTTACTAGAAGGCTACAGGCAGGTGAGTTTTATCAGTGGCCCTCCAAAAACAATTTTTATATTAATAGAAATTAGTTAGTTCACCCAAAATCAGTTCTTTATTCACCAAAATATTGATTTAAACCTCAATGACTTTCTTGTGAAACTCAGATATAAGAAAATGAATGATTACTGAAGCTGATTACTGAAGCCAAATTTACAGAAAATACATATAAACTTGTATAATGAAAGTAGTCCATATGACTTGCATGTTGTTTTTCAAACATTATGAAGATTGTATTGTGCTTGGTGTTTAATTTAAGACATTTATTACCCCCGCCACATCCCCTCCCCCACAAACACAATAGCTTTAAGTTCTCAAATCATTACACGCATATCCACATTCTGCTTATTGCATTTGTTCTCAAGACATGCAGGAATCAATGGTGTTTGGTCACTGACATGATCTGAACTAATGTTACAAATGTAACATGATCTGAACTAATTTTTTTTTTTTTTTTTTTTTGCAACGACGGCATGTATCTAGAATTGTTCTAGATCAGTCAAATAAACAACAGATGTCATATATATTGCTGATTTATTATCCACCATTTTAAACGTGTGTTATAAGAATCTTTCCTTATAAGTTCTGCAGTATAACAAAGGAAACCACCTTGGTATAATAGAGCCCAGGAATTGCTTTAATAAGAAATAACAAATAATCTGGTTGTCTTCAACGGCGAACGGAAAGCAATTTAACGCATCAGTGGCGGTTGGCTATTAATTTGCGTAGAGATGGAGAGGGGACTCTGGGAGCAGGGATTCGAGGGACAACACGGCTGCTTTATGTATCATTCCGACTGCAAACAAGCAATGTGCACGCACAGTCTTTTTTTTAATTATAGAGCCATTTCTCCACAATGTAAATGCTAGCATGGGAGAGGTATATTATGGTGAATTAATAAAAGGCTCTGAGATAGGGGCCCATATGGTCTGTCCTTGGGGCATAGCATCAATAATGGCTGCCCTCAGGCTGGTTTGCACGCAGCGCCTGCGACTGAATGTGAAATATGTGTATACAGTAATTGGTTACAAAGATTGTGACCCCCTTCCTTCTCAATACCTTTATCTGAGAGAGGAGGTGCTCATACCATCGGACTGCCTTTATTTCCCCCACATCATCACCATTACATCATCACCCTTATAATTTTGTCGAACAACAGAGACTAGAATTCCATTTTTAGCTATTTAATGAACAGAAAGACTTTTTTGACACCAATCCTAAATATTGACATGTTTTTCTCAGACGATGGGAACCAGAATAGAATAATTATTTGGGACAATAAATGTTTCATCATAGGCTAGCCAATGAAGTCAAGGTTTTTTTTTTTTTTTTTTTTTCTTCTTCAGATAATCAGATATTACTCTTTCATAGCTCATGAGACCTAATGGAATTCTCACATTTAGTATGAACTTTGTTTAGTTTATTAGTTTATGAATTTAGTATGTTTTTCAGATGTTTATTCTAAAACAGGCATACGTTTATACACAGTGCAGCATGTAAAGACTTATATAATGAACATGAATAGCATAGCAGAGATAATTTAGTTTTAGGAGATTTTGATGAGTTCATATTGAGCTCTCTGAATTTTGAATATGAGAAGCAGAAGACTCAAGTAGTTCCAAAATGAAAATTATGTCATCTTTTACAGTACTTCAACTAAATCACTTTTTGCCTTCATAAAATGTTTTTTTTTTTTTTTTTTTTTTTTTTTGAACTGGGGCTGCCAAGCTCATAAACTAACTAACTAACTAACTAACTAACTAACTAATACCTATAGTGAATATGACTCTTAGTGTAAAATATATTAACACTTCCATTAATCAAAATTTTTTTTTCTTTTTTTTTTCTCTCCTACAGCTTCTGCTCCAATATGGATGTCATGTTAAGGTATACATATGGCATATGTGATACACATTAGTGTTATCTGTGATCATAACTTTATTGTCAAGGGGAAATCTCACAATGAGGCTCCTTGGGGTCGTAGGGTGCACACGCTCGATTTTTCTTCCCATTTCTTTTCTCTTTCTTTTCCTCCCTCTCTCTTCCTCTTTTGGGAAATAATCTGCCCTATAGACATTATGTCTGTGTTTTCCTGCAATTAATTAATGCATCCCCAGCTAGTTAGCGGTAGCACTTGTTCCAGGACGGCGATGGAAGGAGGGCAAAGGGCCACCGCGAGACTCGGCTGCATAGCTGCAGGCCTTCGCTTCCCAGCCACTGCGCCTGGACTATTTTTACCAGAATCCTTTTAAGAAGAGAGATTCTGATTTTATGCAAGAGGATTCTCCAGGGTTTCAATTAACTAGAGGTCATACTGCAGATCCACTGGAAAAAGAGGGGGAAAAAAAGATGGAGCGTGAGATAAAGAGTGATTCTTTTAATTAATATGGCCTAATTAAACATTTGTAAAATGCATTTGCAGCGAAGCACTTGTTTTAAGATGGCAAGTTTTCTCTAATTGTGTGTTTATCACATTTTAAACCTGTTAACTTTGGGTTTTCATCACTGCAAAATTACTTCATATGAGTGTGAGAAAGTTTTAATCAGTGTGGCCTATAGCAGTGGCATTGGACACCAGCACAACACAGAACTGAACATAACTCGGGTTAAATGCGGTTCGGGTTATACAAGAGGGTGTCCCACAACCTGACCATGTTGGCATACCTGTTTTAGCAAGCTTCAACCAATCGACAAATGCATTTGCTACAGGAAAAAAAGACTGCATTTGCAGTGAAGCTCTTGTTTTATAGGGGACCTATCATGCAAAATTCACTTTTGCATGGTGTTTGAACATAAATGTGTGTTGGCAGTGTGTGAACCACCCTATAATGATAAAAATCCACCCATTACTTTTTTTTTTTAAATCCCTATAAATCATAAGCACTGTCTCAGAACAAACCATTTGCAGATTCTGGGCAAAGTGACGTCACTTTGCACATGTCCCTCCCACGACTGTTGGCGAACACTGTCGTTTAAGCATAGACTTGCCCTGAGTGAGCTGTACACAGTCCGCCATTGTTTTGACGCCAGAGCAAGAGTTTTATTTTATTTATTTGTCACATACACAGTTATATACAGAATATACAACCGGCAGTGAAATGTAAACAGGTCCGCTCCATGGACAGTGCAAATTCACAGTTAAAAACACAAGGAAGAAATTATAATAGAAATAGGATATAAAAAAGTACTATCTATATATATATATATATATATATATATATATATATATATATATATATATATATATATATATATATATATATATATATATATCTGTAGAATTATAAATAATCAAGTCAAGAGAAAAAAAGGTAACAAATAAGGATAAAGTGGAATAAAATAATTGAAGTAGACTTTGCAGTGAGTAAACTGTAGACTTATAAATATGTGGTTAACAAATGTATAAAGAGTATAATGTGCAAACAGGTTTATGACAGGTTGTTACACAGTAACAACGAGAACAGAAAGTGCAGTGCAATGTCAGTGTATCGATGTTTATCCTGACGTGAAGTCACGTGATGTTAAGTGACTGAGTTCAGGAGTCTGATGGCCTGGGGAAGAAGCTCCTCCTGAGTCTCTCAGTTTTGGCCATCAGGCTTGAGCGCTTACCAGATGGTAGCAGCGTGAAATGAGGGTTTGCAGGGTGATTAGAGTCCTTGATGATCTTGGTAGCTCTACCTTTGCAGCGTTTGGTGTAGGCGTCCTGCAGAGAGCGGGAGAGCTGACCCTGAGATACGCTCGGATAAGCGCACTACTCTTTGCAGGGCTTTGCGGTCATGACTGGTGCTGTTCCCATACCACGCTGTGATGCACTGAGTTAAAACACTTTCTATCGCCCCTAAATAGAAAGTTTTCAGGATAGCTGGTGAAACCCTGAATTTCCTCAGCTGGCGCAGGTGGTACAGTCTTTGCCTGGCTTTTTTCACCTGTGTCTGAATGTGAGCAGTCCAGGTCAGGTCCTCGGAGATGTTTACTCCCAGGTACTTGAAGCTGCTCACTCTCTCTACTGGTGACCCGCTGATCATGAGGGGGGAGTATGTCCGTTGCTGTCTCTTCCTGAAGTCCACAATCATTTCTTTGGTCTTGCCAACAGAAATGATTGTGGAGCAGGTGTAGAAAAGAATGTCTTCTAAGCGATTAAAGTGTTTTGTTCTTGTATGTAAGAATGAAGGAACAGGAATTTTTGTGTAATTCACTTTATATGTTGATGATAATGCAAGGGAGAGAGAGAGATTATGTATAAGACTTTAATGCGCACTTCTTGTACTGTGTTATTCAGCTCTTACATTGAATTTCTGGACGCTTCATCTCTTGTGTGAAGTACAGTAAACTTCATTAGTAAAGTTTTGGCCATCATTCGGACAGGTCCTCTACAACAGGTTTGTACTAATAGTGGATAAAAGCAAGATGACAAATAAGTTATAACCATAATTAAAAAAAACTATACCTGTTATATCTCCATACATCATATATTCTTTGGCTCTGTAGGCATTATTGTCTGACTCTGGTTCGAAATGAACACTGCTACTTTGACTTTCTGTTCTGACATTTTCATTCTGTGAGAAGAGATTGTCCTGACACTGGAGCACAAGCTCTTCAAGCTCTGCCCTCTTCTTGAAAAGGGATCGGGAACACCAGCTCATTTGCATTTAAAGGGAAACACAAAAATGCCAAAAAGCATGCTGTAAAAAAATTATCTGTGGGGTATTTTGACCACTGAGTTTAATGTGATTTAATGTGGTCTGGGTCATATAAGAGGACACCCCACAGCCATGTTGGCATCTACCAGTTTTAGAAAGCTTCAACCAAGCATCAGATGAATTTGTACCAAAATTCCGTAGATGTTGATTAAATGCTATTGATGAGCCTGTTTATTTTGCTTAAATATTAACAATTATGGTAGTTGCATTCATTAAGTCCAAAGTACTCTAGCCAGCGCACTGTCCACATGATGTCATTTTTGTCATCAGGAGGGCCCACAGAGGTCCGTGCACTCCATCCATGTGCAGCCCAGTGCATGTACAACAATGTATGCACAAGGTGAATGTTGAGACAGAAGAGTCGACCAGGTGGCAATATGCAAAATTGTGATGTACTGTGCAGCAGTCAAAGAAGAATGTGGAAAGAGAGATACAAACAGCAAAAAATGCAGCAAAAATGTTTTTGTTTTGCTTCTTGTTCTAAACTTTGTATGCAATGCCAGATCAGCTACTTTTTTTCTATCCTTCTGAGCGAATGTTCTGTAATTTACACTTAGTGCTGCCCTCTGACATCTGGTAGTGTATAGAAAAGCACTTGTACAGCTCATGTGTCAAACTCATCCATCAGTGTTCATCCGCGGGCAAGTATACTTTGAAAGCTGTGCAGACATGACTGTTTACAAGATGGAGTGGAATGCATAAAATTAAGCATACCTGAGCCTTTATTTACATTTAGCGCTATTTTCATATAAAAACTACTGAACTGTAGTTCTGAAGTCCTCTGAGATACTTTGAAAAACATATTTGGACACTGAATAAGACTTTCATTCGGTCAGGCCATGAGAATTCGATATTTCAGACAGTATTGCTCTGGCATGTATATAAAACAGAGAAAGTCTATTTGTAATGGTAAAATCATACTTAAAGCACAGGCCACTGAGCATGACAGCCAATAGAGCTGGGCCATATGTCAGTCATAGAAGGGGCTGCTGGGAAATTTAAAAGCGATTAAGGAATGTTTGGTCAAAATGGCATGCCATGATGTGTGACTTTGTTTCATATCCAGTGAACATTATCCCACAAGCTCTCATTGTAATGCTACCCACAGGGCACGTCTAATGCAGCGCCCAACGTAAGTTAGGGACATTTTTTTCGCCGTTTTATGAGTGGTGAGTGTGATAGGAAAATATGTTGCATTTTTCACAGTTAGCTCCCATTTGTGTTCACATCTGTTTATATGTGATCCGACAGAGCAATGATCTGTGGGTAAAGAGGAATTGGTTGCATTACAGTTGTCTTTTATTATCCTACTGATCCACCCTAAAGCCAGTCAATCATGCAAACATGGCAAAGCTTAAAGGTGCACTATGTAACATTTTTTCAGTAAAATATCCAATAACCACTAGGCCAGTGTTATATATTTTGTTCAGTTGAGTACTTACAATATCCCAAATGTTTCCAACTATTTGTAAATCGTGAGAAAATTGCCATTTTAACGTGTGAGGGCATCGCCTGTCAATGGCGTCATATTCGCGTTACCCTAACCCTCGTTTTATTTTGCAGAAACACTTACTGCAGTGTGCAAGTGTCATAGCAGCCGCCAAGCGAATGCACAGAGTAACGTCATAACATCATTTTCAACACACTCAGATGTATCTACTATGGTAAACAGAGCTGTGTTACCTCATACTCTTGACTGGAAAAGCGGAAATGGTGCCTGCGACTGTGGCATAATAAAAGTCCCGCTGCTCGTGAGGTGCGTTTTGCGTTCATCTTATTAACAATCGTTCCAGCGGCCTTTCTCAGCTCCCACAACACTCGGTCCTGCTCTGCTTCATTCGTAAGGTTAATAATCACATCCATGAACATGATTTCTGCCTGAGTCCTATCCCGATTCTTTTCCACCAGCTGTGAGGGGAAGACCACATGTCCCAAGACTGCACTCAAACTTGGCGCCTTTGTTTTGAATAGGCAATCTCTAACAGACAAAACAGTTACAAAGTTCACCTTTAAGGAGATGAACATATTTAATAATAAACATTTAAAATATGAAATAGCATACAATATAAAAACTAGATAATAAAGATTTATTAAAGATTTAAAGGTGCTATATGTAGAGATTAAGAAACCCTTGTCATTAGCAGCACTGTATTAGCAGTGGCTGTTAAGTGAACTGCAGTAGCAATTTATTGCTCGAGCTTGCACTCGTGCACTCATAACACACAAAAGACTGAACGTGATTCAATGCCCTGATATACTTGCGGCGAGGTTCTGTTTCGTTCTTCACTTAGTAACATCCAGATGCCATCCACACTTCCAAGAGCGATGTTTAGATGAATGTGTGCTGCGCTCTTTACTCTCAACAACAAAATAAACACAACAAAAAAATGACATAGGTGAGAAAACAGCAGTTAAGAAAGCATCTGATCATAATGATGTGGATATGTTTGCACAAGCTCTGCAATTCACCATCATAAATGGTTTAAGCTGGTGAAGCGCTGGTCCTAAGCTTGTCCTTAGAAATTAGCTCCAGCTCAGGACCAGCTGAAACCAGCTCATGACCAACTAAGGACCAGCATAAACCAGCTCAAACCATGCTGCCATGCTTCAAAACATACCTAACCAGCATATGCTGTTGACAATGATGTTTTTTTTTTTTTTTTTTTTTCAACAGGGAAAGTTGCTATGTATTTGCTAGGGTGTTCTCTGTGGTTATTAGGATGTTGCTGTAGGTATGCTAGGGTGTTCCAGTTGGTTGCTAGGATGTTGCTAGGTGGCTGGTATGTAGTTACCTGTTCTGGGTGGTTACTATGATGTTGCTAGGAGGTTGCTTGGGTGTTAAGGGCATTTCCTAGGGTATCATCAAGTTATGTTTACCACAGACTTTATTTTACTCATAAATTGAAAAAAAACAATTTCAGAGATCATAAAACTAATCCATATGAATGAGCGGTTTAGTAAAATGTTCTCTTTAATCTCTTTATATGATGAACAGATTTAATTTAGGCTTTTATTCACATATAAAAAATCATCAACTCACACAACACATATGGTAAACAGAAGCTCAAGCATGTTCACTTGATGTGTGAGAACCAAGCGGCATCCTCCCGCAGTCTCTCTTGGAACCAATACAGAAGTGACTTAAAACTGCAATTCATCGACTGGCCACTAGAGACAGGCTAAAACCCCATAGGAAAATCTCAAAGGAACCAGCAGCAAATTAGTCCTCCGGGTTCTGACGTCATACCTGCACCACTCTATGGCTGCTTCCGAAATCTCATCCTTCCCTACTATATTATAGTAGGGCGAAAAACAGTATGTGACAAAAAAACGTATGTCCAAATTCACAGAACTCATAAAAGAGTAGGCAAAAAGTAACCAGATGACCTACTTCTGGTGAGATTCTGAAGTATGCATACGATGGACACTTTACTATCCCATGAGGCCACAGGAGAGGATTTGTGAATGGCAGTGAAGCGACGTAACTCATGACGACATGTCAAATGTAGTATGTCCAGATTACATTCATACTACACATTTTCATACTGTGATTGCAACGTTTTCACATTCGGTATGAAATATGCTGGAAGCTTTGCTTTCCATTTAGCTGAGAAGTAACAGAGAAGTAATGGACACGTCCAGGTAATCCTTTTTTGCATTTCCTCTTTTGGAATACAAACACATAGAAATGCAGTATTTTGCACAGATAATGCAGAAGTATCATGTCGACAAATAGAGGCTGGATAGTACAGTGGTGCACTGGGTTTATTGAGACACAGACAAACAGAAGTACTAACAAACAATATTTTACTACTGATTTATTACAGTGCTGAGCAGCCATATTGGATTCTGATGCTGGGGTATTTGCGCTCACACCAAGTTATCCAGTCGCAAAAACCCAAGGGGGCATTCAGTTAAAAGTTCATACTGGGGCCTAGGAATTTTCCATGATCGAGGACAAATGGAACAGACCATTAAAATAGAACATAGAATAGAATATAGTGTCTCATAAAATAATTTTTTTTTGCAGAGATGTGTCTAAAACTTTTGCATGGATGTGGGACTGCCTGAGCTCTGTTTGATAAGCCCAACACATACAGTTGCTTTGTGTCGTGTGTGTGTTTGTGTGTGTGTGTGTGTGTGTGTGTGTGTGTGTGTGTGTGTGTGTGTGTGTGTGTGTGTGTGTGTGTGTGTGTGTGTGTGTGTGTGTGTGTGAAGGAGTTTATGTGGAGTGAGAGCTGGAGATTTCTTTACCTTTTATTACAGCTTTGCCTCCATCACTCTTTGACGGAGAGAGATAGCAGAGAGGGGAGATGGGAGGGGGACCATTTTGGATGACCTTGACTGCAACATGCGACAGTGTGAGATGCGCGTGCACACACACACACACACACACACACACACACACACACACACACACACACACACACACACACTGCTATAATCACAGAGAAGATGTCTTGATAATCTTTCATTCTAGATTCTCACTTGGCTGGTCACGACTCAAAAATGGGTTTCAGATCTGATAGAGAGCAGCTGAAAAACAACGCTAAATGCAAACAATAACATGCAACTAATTATATAATTATGCATAGTTAAATAAATAGGCTTATCAACTTTTAGAAGGAAGGAAACAATTCTGCCACAAAGTTGTACTTCCAATCATAGCCAATATTTTGACATAAATTAATCTTTTACTTGGTAGAAGCGAGTCAAATTAAGCAGATGCCAACATAGATGTGTTGTGTGACATGCCCTCCTTCTCAAAAGCCATGAATAAATGCAAAGTAATAAAATGACAATAATTACAGCTTACATACAGCTTTTTTTTTTTTTTTAACCACAAAGTATTTGTATAGAAAATGATTGACTTCAAAATATTTATCCTAATTAATAATACATTTCAACATTTGATTTTAAAGACATTTTGATTAATTTTTGGTACTGTGTTGAGTCGCCACTTGATGTCTGATGTGAATCCTGCAGCAAAACCAGTTGAGAACTACTGATCTAATATGTGTGTGTGAGAGGTTGTCATCTCAGAGTCGCGTGTGCCCTAAGCAGTGAGTGTGTGTTGTGGTGAGGCAGTGCTCACTAATTAGATGATCGCTATCCTCAGTGCCATAATCATGTGCATCTGGGTCCAGCAATTACTTAATATGATATATTAACATATTCCTAGCAGGCGCGTCAGAGGAGGCCGCTCGTAGGAGACAAATTATCCAAATTAATTTCTAATTTAAAATCCTCTGCCTTTTATTATAAGCTGTGGGCGCCCCTCCACATAAAAAATGAAAGAAGAGAGAGAGTGAAGGATATTCGGGGAGGTTTTAATGATCTGGGCTGGTCTCTGCCCACAAACCAAATGAATAAACAGGAGGAAGAACAAGAGGAAGATAAAGACACAGAACTGCACATGGATGGATGGATGGAAGGTTTGGAGCAGTTCACTCATGTGTAAAAAAAAGAATGATGGGGAATGAATTATATGTTTAGAAACAGACATGCAGATATTCACCAATTAGGCCTGAGAAGTGTATGGAATATTATGCGTGTTCTGCTTAATTTTTGCCAAAGGTTAAAAAACCCAATGACTGTGTTATAGGTCAATCTGAGAGGAAGTTTCAGTTCAAAAATGACTTTCTCAAGACCCAAAGGGGATTAGACTGCTTTTTCTATAACACAGAGAAAGAAGTTAAGGATGTGGTTTTCTAAGATAAGACAGAATCCTTAAAACAGATTCATAGTGGCTGGACAAAGCCTTGTCTAAAAGCTAAAAGCTAAAAAAAAAAAAAAAGAGACTTAAGAATCCCAATGGAAGTTGATAGATAGATAGATAGATAGATAGATAGATAGATAGATAGATAGATAGATAGATAGATAGATAGATAGATAGATAGATAGATAGATAGATAGATAGATAGATAGATAGATAGATAGATAGATAGATAGATAGATAGATAGATAGACCCTTGTTTTCGAAGCAGTCCAGCTTCAAATGATTTACAAACATATTTACAAACATAAGACTTTACTTAATTTCTTCCACACATGTATAAATTAAATTCATCTACTGTGTCCTCTGTATCTTATGTTCATTGGTACATCCAAAAACAGAACATTTGTAAGGTTTATGTGACACAGACATTATATCAGTAGGTGCCATAGCAAGGATATAAACAGGGCGGGATCTATGCTAATGGGGCAGATCTTCACCAGTCATGGGCGGGGCTTCCCTTTTTACTGTGACGTCACAGTAGGGAGAAATCTGGAGCAGCATCTTTTCAGACACTGCTTCTGATTTATGGTGATAAAAAAAAAAAAAAGGAGAGGGTGGTTTTTACAATTATAGGCTGGCTGTTTACACACACTGTGGACACACATCACTGTTCAAACACCATATACAACTGAATTTTACATAATAGCTCTTTAAAGGTGCAGTAAGCAATTTCTGGTAAACACTGTTGATATTTGAAATCACCAAAACAAACACGACCCTAACCAAAAGGATCACACCCCTATCTTGATGCCTCCACTCCCATATTCGTACACGCTATGCAACAAAGGCAATGACTATGGTGGGAGCCGATGCTTGAAACAAGCGGTGGAGGAGCTTTTGATGTTACAGGTTTATAATAATAATGATAATAATAATAATGCACAAACAAATGAAGTGACACACTAGTATATTCAAAGAAAAGACAGCATATCTTAGTTCTGTAAAACAAAGAAAAACCAACATTGATGCATAGTGAGTGTGAATGCTTAACCTCAATGTGTATATCTTCCTGCATATCACATGTGCTGTGAGATCATACATCTGGATCTTGGTGAAATTAGAGTTGAAATCTGACTGCATTGCACTATTGCACTTTTCCTATTGTACTTGTTCTATTGCAAATAGCTGAATGGAATGCCGTTAGACCAAATGTACTATTATCCTTATATTTTCCTTCATTTTTTTCCTTCATTTTTCAAATTGCTCCTTTCATTGCAGGATAAATTTGTGATCTGTCAACTAGTTTATCCAGCTCTCACTAATATCACATACATACTTCAATTTGAGGCAATTTTTGTATAAATACTTAAAGATTATGGGCCACCTACAACACTAAACTAAACATGCACATTCATGTGCTTAAACTCTACAGAACTAAACCCAATCAAACATAAGGAGAGGTATAAAAGTTATAATTTCCCTGGTGAATTCAGGAATGCGTGTAGAATTTGTGTATGCACATTGCGTGTGTATATAGAGTGTATGTAGAGCAGTAATTAACAGTAAATGGTGTTGTATAGATGAGATCTGCTTGTTAGCATGGTTAGCTGGGGGTACAGAATCATAATGAGATGTAAACTGTAATGAGAAGCATAACTGCCATGGCAATGAAACATGCATTATGTGTTTAATGAGAATGTGGTCAACATGCCCAGTCTAATATAGCAGAGAACTGCCTAAAACAAGTTACAACATTCAGTGGCTAATATGAATAAATAACTGTGCAACTTAGCTCCAGAAAAACATTTAATCTTTTGTGAAATGTGCTAAAGTTGGACATACAGTAGTTATGTATATAAAGAGCATTTGTGTATAGACATCCATGATATAAAAGCGGCTGCTGTTTCATGTATTCAGTGTCATATTGGACTCAGGGGTCACTGAGAGTGTGACGATAATCATCTTCAATTATCTCACAGACTGATGAAAGGATGGATAGAACAGATTGAAATGAGTAGATCTACTGTAGGAGATACAGAGTTGTGCGATTGGGACAAAAGCATATATATACAATATATTCAAATAGAAAAAAAGTTATTTTAAATTGTAAAAATATTTCACAATAATACTGTATTTTTGATTAAATAAATGCAGCCTTGGTGAGCAGAAGAGACTTCTTTCAAAACCATTAAAAAATTATTATATATATTATATATAATACTGGGATTTTCACGCACAACCATTTCTAGGGTTTACAAAGAATGGTGTGAAAAGGGAAAAACATCCAGTATGCGGCAGTCCTGTGGGCGAAAATGCCTTGTTGATGCTAGAGGTCAGAGGAGAATGGGCCGATTGATTCAAGCTGATAGAAGAGCAACTTTGACTGAAATAACCACTCGTAACAACCGAGATATGCAGCAAAGCATTTGTGAAGCCACAACACGCACAACCTTGAGGCAGGTGGGCTACAACAGTAGAAGACCCCACCAGGTACCACTCATCTCCACTACAAATAGGAAAAAGAGGCTACAATTTGCACAAGCTCACCCAAATTTGACAGTTGAAGATTGGAAAAATGTTACCTGGTCTGATGAGTCTCGATTTCTGTTGAGACATTCAATTTGAGTCAGAATTTGGTGTAAACAGAATGAGAACATGGATCCATCATCCCTTGTTACCACTGTGCAGGCTGGTGGTGGTGGTGTAATGGTGTGGGGGATGTTTTCTTGGCACACTTTAGGCCCCTTAGTGCCAATTGGGCATCGTTTAAATGCCACAGCCTACCTGAGCATTGTTTCTGACCATGTCCATCCCTTTATGACCACCATGTACCTATTCTCTGATGGATACTTCCAGCAGGATAATGCACCATGTCACAAAGCTTGAATCATTTCAAATTGGTTTCTTGAACATGACAATGAGTTCACTGTACTAAAATGGCCCCCACAGTCACCAGATCTCAACCCAATAGAGCATCTTTGGGATGTGGTGGAATGGGAGCTTCATGCCCTGGATGTGCATCCCACAAATCTCCATCAACTGCAAGATGCTATACTATCAGTATGGGCCAACATTTCTAAAGAATGCTTTCAGCACCTTGTTGAATCAATGCCACATAGAATTAAGGCAGTTCTGAAGGCGAAAGGGGGTCAAACACAGTATTAGTATGGTGTTCCTAATAATCCTTTAGGTGAGTGTATATATGGTCAATTTCCGATACCGATATTTGTCACTTATTTGAAATTTTGTCATTAAAATAGAGTGTTTTGATATTGTTTTAAATCAGCAAAGTTAAAAAAAATTAAAAAAATAAAAAATTATTTAGTTTATTACTAGCTAGTTTATTACTATATTATCAAATAATTTCTAATGAACATAGACTGAATCCATTTAACATTCAGCAGGCCAACATAAATGCAACAGAACAAGATACATATGAAATAAACAGTGTTTTTAAGTAGGTTTAACAGTTTGTTAAATAACACTGCATATTCATCACTGTATAAATTAAATGCATATATGTTATTATTCTACTAATTCTACTGTATTCTACTGTCACAATTACTTAGTTAAACTGAACTTTTAGTCAGGTTTTTTTGGTCTTTTGTTGTTTGATTAACATTAAACCGCAGACAGCAGCGCAGCAGGAATATTGCATTATAATCTTGGATTATGCAGCAGACATCATACAGCTCAGTGCCTTTGTGTAGTTCATTAATAAACCATTCATGCTATAGCCGATATGCCGATGGTTGTAAATTGATCAAAAACCGGCCGATACATCAGTGCATCCCTATATATATATATATATATATATATATATATATATATATATATATATATAGATTACTCAGAATTTAAATATGGTCAACGTGTTTTTTTCAGGACCTAACCCTGGTTGTAAGCATAGACTGTAAAAAAATATGGATGTAGTGTCCGTGACGTCACCCATAGGATTCTGAAGAGCAGTTCTGACATGTAAAGTAGGGTCGAGCTGGCCGTTGCCATCTTTGCAGCGCGTCATCGCGCATAACTGGCAATGGGCAAAGAGGCAGGACGTGGATTGAGCTGAGGTGACGTAATGACTAACAGACAGCAGACAAACAGCTATCTACCTGTCACTCAAAGTGGCCACGCCCTTAATTAAGCCCTTTATAGAACTTCAAGACTTTATATAATGTAAACGAATGAGTTATAAAAAAAATTCACCCCCCTCACATTGTCATGAATGGCAAAATTAGCTGTATAGACCAAAACCACAATTTGTACCAGGCGGTAAACATGTTTTTTTTTTTTTGTTTTTTTTTTCTGCTGTAAAGTTAGGCATTTTAACATGGGGCTCAATGAGATTCTGCTCCTATCTCCCGTTCTGCCTGAGCCATCTCTAGCGGCCAGAAGATGAATTGCAATTTAAGTCACTTCCATATTGGCTTCAAGAGAAAATGGGGAAGGTTTCCACTTGGTTATAAGCCTAAACTTGACATAAACTGTAAACCTTTCTCTCAAATCTGATGTTGATTGGTTGATTGTAATGTTGTTCCGGGATCAACAAAGATGTTAATTCAGGAACTCTAGACGGTGCAGTCTAGTGGTCCTTTACATGCAGTCTGCAAGCAATCACTACATTAACGCATGGCACAAGCTGATTGGCCTGTGCTGATCCTGCAGCCAATTAGATTGCTTGCTCAACAATTAAATAGTCTGGTTCATTGTTTGCTGAAACTAGCCCTGGTTCCTCTGAAACCCTCCATGTCCCCCAGCTCCACCTGCCTAGATCTGTTACGGAATTTATATATTTATGCAGCAGCAGCAAACCTTAGCATGCTCACAACAGCAGCGTAGCAGATCTAGTATGCCAAGACCGAATACATTAACATTGCCATATTCAATAACATGCTAACTATTCTGAGCGGTGTCATACTTGAAGTAGGCTATTTATACTCAGATTTGAAATGCAGTTTATATTTGTTCTGGTTCATTCTTCCCCATAGACATGGAAGGTCAATTCAAGTGGGTTGCATTATGGGATACAGTATACCATACTGCACGTTTTGCCAAATGTAATAGGTCACCTGGATGCTCTATGTACAGATAATTCCCATATTGTGGTGACTATACATAGCCACTGTCTGTGGAGCTAATAGACATATAATAGCTTCATGAAGTAAGCCAAGAGAGCATGGTTTTAAACTGCATATGGTAGAAAAGAGAGGATTCCAAATATATATGGATCCAGTGATAAAAAATAAACTGCATTTGAGATTTGAGCTAGCCAGTGGCTCTCACCCCATGACACACCAGTGATATGGTATTCATCAGACTCTGAGCTCATATCTCACCAAAGGAAAAGAGAGACGCAGAGAGAGAGACAGGGGCCCTGAGGGCAGAGAGCTCAGAGAGATAGACGGCATGCGTGTGACTGTCAGGCACAGTCACACAGGTATATTGTGATATGATTTAATGTGATAATAACCTCCACTTTGCCAGACAGATGATGTTTCCTCACGCTGGCCAAGACTTAATGAATGATACATTAGTAAACACTGCCGAAAACGTTATTAGAGCGGAAGTCGGCATGGCTCCGTACAGGAGGGGTGAGCCACTGAAAAGATGAGTACGCAAATGTATCTTCCATGGCCCTCATCTGTTTTGTCGGCCTCCTCCACTGAGAAGCGTTGAATAAAAGATGAAAGAGAGAGAGAGAGAGCGAGAGAGAGAGAGAAATTTGCACATCGTATTTAAAGTGGCATTACATGGCTCAGGAGAAAACTGCAGGAATCAGAGAGTCACATACAAACACTAAACAAATGCAAGACTGCTGCTACTTTCTAAACAAAATTAACCAAAAATTACCATGTTTACTTTAAAAAAAAAAAAAAATGTATTAGTCTTCTTAACGGTTATACTTGCTCCATAAAATTAAGCCTTTCTAAAATCTTGCTGGTTAATGTTAATAAAATACTTAACAAATACCCACTTTTAACAATTCAGTCAAATCCTGGTGCATAAAATGTGTATTAAAGAAATAAAATGGATTGTGAATGTTGTTTCATGCTGGCTTTAAGTTCTATGGGCATGATTAGTGACATGTCATTTAAGTACTTCCAACTATCCCTCAGGAAAATAATAAATACACTTACAGCAATTTGAATACATATGGAAGCTTGTTTCTGCCACAGAATAAAACATTTTAAAGGGTAATTTTTATCTCACAATTGCAAGTTTACATTTCAGATATATGAGCCATACACTTGCAATTGCGAGTTATAAAATCAGAATTCTTACTTTTTTCTTGCAATTGCGAATCTATATATTGCAATTCTGACAAAATTCTCAGAATAGTGAAATGTTCTTCCATAATAAAAGACTGACTTTTTTTCTCAGAATTGTGAGTTTATATCTCACTATTCTGACTTTATATCTTGCAATTGCGTGTTATAAAGTCACATTTGCATGTTATAAAGTTAGAATTGCGAGATATTGCAATTCTGACTTTATAACGTGCAATTGCGAATTTATATCACATAATTCTGACTTTATTACTGTCATAAATACACAGAAGAGGAGACACAGAGTGATAGGAATTTTATAAGGAATGCACTTGAAAAGCAGGTAAGCAGACTTAGCTCTATGGCAGTTTGAGTGATCTCAGAGTTAGACTAACAATCGTGGAGAAGATGAAGTCTTCGGTAGAAGATAGGAGATCCACAGGTAAGTAGTTGGGTAGACAATGCATGGTAGTCTTTGATGAGACCAGACAGAGAATGATGGTTTATGTGAGTATTTGTGGGCAGTCCTGATTAGGTGCAGCAGGTGAGGTGAATCAGAATTATGGTGATTGTGATTGTATGGGTGGAGTGATGATATCTGGTGCTGACGATGTTACTGGTTCTATAGGTACCCCCTCCTCCACGGGCGGCTCCTGATGACGGGGCGGCCTCTGGCCCTGGGTGGTTGTTGTGCAATTCGGAGAGTAATGATGGATCTAGAATGTCCCTTCGAATGACGCAGGATCGTTCCTCTGGTTCGTATCCCTCCCAGTCTATGAGGTACTCTAGTTGATCGCCTCGTCGCTGTGAGTCCAGGATTGTGTTCACCTTGTAAATGGATCCTTCCTCCGATTCCACTGGAGGAGGAGGTATGTCATCAGCACCAGATGCTGTGGGAGAAGAGACCAGAGGGTTAATGTATGGCTTTAACAGTGAGACATGAAAGGTGGCTGAAATACGATCATGAGTTGGTAGGTTGAGTCTATATGAGACTTCATTTATCGGCAAGGGAGAGCCAGACCTTTTGACCCGGAAGGTATATGGATGTAGCAGATCTTCTAGCATCAGCCTGGTTCTTATGTCTCCGTACTGCCCTCTGCAGGTGTATGTGTGTTGAGTCCCAAACCCTCTCACTTACCTCAAACCAGTGGCCCACAGCTGGAATGTCTGATGGTTCTCCCGACCAGGGGAACAGGGGTGGTTGGAAACAGAGTACGCATTGAAATGGTGTTAAACCTGTGGTGGGCTGGCACAGTTAATTCTGTGCGTACTCAGCAGAAATCGGTTCCAACTGTGTTGATGGTTATGACAGTATGACCTCAGGTAATGGCTGACTTATTGGATTTGTCGCTCGGTTTGGCTGTTGGTTTGTGGATGGTATCCTGAAGAGAGGCTGACTTAGACCCCCGGAAGTTGGAAAAAAGATCTCCACACCCAAGAAATTAACTATGCCCCACGATCGGATACCACATCTTTTTTTCTCACACAGTTTGTAAGTAACCTTGAAGCAAAAATGTGTGAAGACTAGGGCCCAGTGTGCTTGCCTTAGGTTGAGACAGCGAGCTTTCCGTAGGTACTCCAAGTTTCGATGGTCTGTAATTACCTTGAATGGATATTTGGCTCCCTCCAGCCAGTGCCTCCATTCTTCGAGGGCCGTTTTAATGGCTAACAACTCCTGGTTCCCAATATCATAATTTTGTTCTGCTTGTCTTCATCTTGGACAGCTTCTTCGAATAAAAGGCACATGGATGGAGTTTTGGGGGGTTCCTCTGCTGTTGTGATAACACTGTCCCTACTCCTGTGGTAGACGCGTCTACCTCGACGATGAAAGGTAGTTCTGGATCGGGATGAACCAAGGTAGGTAGGCAGTGCAGAATGCATTCTGGAGTTGGTGGAAGGCGTTTGTGGCTGTTGGGGTCCAGGATAGAGACTTGGGCCGATCCTTCAGCATGGAGGTGAGTAGTGAAGTGATCTTACTGTAGTTCTTAATGAAGCGTCGGTAGAAACTGGCAAAGCTGAGAAATCTCTGAAGTTATTTTATAGTAGATTGTTGTGGCCAGTTGTGGATAGCATGTACCTTCCCCTGGAACATCTCGATGCCTTGTGCACTGATGATGTAACCCAGGAATGAGATGGTGGACTTGTGAAACTCACAATTCTCCAGCCTGAGGTAAATATGGTGTTCTCTCAGCTTTTTCAGGACCTGTGTAACATGGTGGTGGTGGTGGTCAGCCAGGATCCATGAGGATATCATCAATGTAAACAATGACAAAGCGATGGAGGAACTCCCAGAACACCTCATTCATAAATTCCTGGAATACAGAAGGGGAGTTGGCCAGCCCATATGGCATAATGAGGTATTCATAGTGGCCTGCAGGTGTGATGAATGCCGTCTTCCACTCGTCACCTCTCCGTATCCGGATGAGGTTGTAAGCGTTATCCAGGTCCAGCTCGATAATCAATACAGAGCCACAAGCCTCCATCCTTCTTGGCCACAAAAAAGAAACTGGATGTGGCAGGGGAAGTAGATGGACCTATGAATCCTTGAGTGAGAGTATCCGCCACATACTCCTCCATGGCCTTTTGCTCCGGGATGGACAGAGGATAAATCCTTCCTTTAGGTGGAGTGGCCCCAGGTAGCAGGTCAATAGCGCAGTCCCATGGCCGGTGTGGTGGCAAGCTGCTTACTGAAAACATCCTGGAACGCCCGATATTCCTGGGGTATTTCAACTTTCAAATGGGATTCAGGGATTTTGATGGAAGTTGAACTTACAACTAGAGTGGGTTCCTCTTGGGGATGGCTGAAGGTTGGCCTTCGGAGAATGCACTGGTGGAAACAGTCGCTGCCCCATCACATGCAGTGGGTGATGCCACGGCCCAGCGGTTTACCTATAATGGTGTTAATCTTCAGGATCTGTGGGCAGGGAATCTTCTTGAGGTGGAGTCGGCGGATGAAGTCCTCGGAGATGAAGTTCCCCACAGATCCAGTGTCGATGAGGGCTTTGGCTGAAATGGAATGATGTGCGGTAGTTACTATGATAGAAGTGCGATTTAAACCATAAATCCTGGGTAATAGATCTACCGTACTTACCGCTGGGCACGGTGGACATGTAGGACATTCAGAAATAAGATGTCTATCAGAACCGCAGTACAGACACAAATGTTAAGCGATACATCGTTGGTGTTCCACACAGGAAAGGTGGTACGAATCAATCTGCATGGGTTCAGAGCTGGGTGTTGGAGGGCTTGATGCAATGCCGGAGGCTGGAGGATGCAGTGGGGGTTCGTCCAGATGGCAGGCAGTGAGGTGTTTGGAAATACGAATTGATTTTTGAATAAAGCTTTCCAGCCCTACAGTATCATCATAGATGGCCATTTGGACACGAGACAGAGATCCTGTCAGTAGGCTGTTATCAGTGGTACCTTATTCCAGCCACTTGAAGCAGGGAGGGTTCGAAATTGTAGGGCATAATCAGCAACAGTTGAATGCCCTTGACGCAGTTGGTAGAGTTGGTCGTGTACTGAAATGGCGCTGGCTGCTTGTCCAAACACCTCCTTGATATGGTTGGTAAAAGCAGCTAGAGAGCGTGTGACTGGAACATTGGCTTCCCACAGAGTTCTAGCCCACTGCAAGGCTCTACCAGACAATAGGGAAATGATATAGGCGATATTCGATCACGCTGACTGAAATCAGTGCGATTGCATTTCAAAATACAGTGAACACTGCAGGAGGAACCCGCTGCAATCCCCCGCCATGCCAGAGAAGGGTGCAGGTTGGGCCATGCGACTCACTACACCATCCAGCGACGAAGACACATCAGTGGCGGGTGTTTGGAGAGACTGCCGGAGACACACAGAAGAGGAGATGCTGGGTGATAGTTGAGGAATTTTATTATAAGAAATGCACTTGAAAAGCAGGTAAGCAGACTTAGCTCTATGGCAGTTTGAGTGATCTCAGTTAGAATAACAATTGTGGAGAAGATGAAAGCTTTGGTAGAAGATAGGAGAGCCACAGGTAAGTAGTCGGGTAGACAATGCGTGGTAGTCTTTGATGAGACCAGACAGAGAATAATGGTTTGTGTGGGTATTTGTGGGCAGTCCTGATTAGGTGCAGCAGGTGAGGTGAATCAGAATTCTGGTGATTGTGATCGTATGGGTGGAGTGATGAGATCTGGTGCTGATGATGTTACTGGTTCTGTTACAATTACATGCAATTGCGACTTTATATCATGCAAATCTTAGATAAAAAGTCAGAATTGAGTGATGTAATGTCGCAATTGTGAGAAAGATAATCCAAATTGTGAGATAAAATGTAGCAATTACCTTTTTTATTTTTGTTTTATTCTGTGGCGGAAACAAACTTCCACACTGTAAAGTTTACAAAGTGTAAACCCTAACGCTCAAAATAATTAGTAGGGCAAACTTAAATTAAACAAATTAGTCCAATCAAATGAACTTTTATGAGCTTTTAGAACTTTTTCATTTGAGTTCACAAAACTGACACATTTTAATTAATCTGAATTGTTTCATTGTTTTTTTTTTTTTTTTTTTTTTTTTTTTTTTATGAACTTGCTTCTTTTAATTTAGACAAACTTAAATTTAACTGAAACTGGGCTGGGATTTCTATTTCCCAACATGCTTTGCCATGGCACTTGAAAGGAAGAGTAAATGTTAAAATTATATGTTTTGTTGTTGTTGTTGTTTTTGTGCAAGATTAATGTTAAGTGGGAGATTTATTAGTGTTTAATTCTTTGCTATGCCAATTTGGAAGAGTTTCTGTTATGCTGGGTTTTGTTTGTGAACAGATACACCGATCAGGCATAACATTATGACCACCTACCTAATATTGTGTTGGTCCCCTTTTGCTGCCAAACGGCCCTGACCCATCGAGGCATGGACTCCACTAGACCCCTGAACAGGGCTGTAGCTAGGGAATTCTGGGCCCCCTGAAAAAAAAACATTGATGTGGGCCCCCAACGCCCTCCACTCATATCATATACGATGGGCCTAAGATATAGGCATGGAGGCCCACATCTGGTGCCATGCACCTAATAAGGATTTCTAACAAAACTAAATATAAATAATTAAGAATAATCAGAATTATAAATAATCAAGTCAAGTAGAAGAAAAAAGTAAAAAAATAAGAATAAAGAAGTGGAATAAAATAAGTGAGGTAAACTGTGCAGTGAGTAAACTGTAGACTTATAAATATGTGGTTAACAAATGTATAAAGAGTATAATGTGCAAACAGGTTTATAACAGGTTGTTACACAGTAACAACGAGAACAGAAAGTGCAGTGCAATGTCAGTGTATCGATGTTTATCCTGAAGTGAAGTCACATGATGTTAAGTGACTGAGTTCAGGAGTCTGATGGCCTGGGGGAAGAAGCTCCTTCTGAGTCTCTCAGTTTTGGCCATCAGGCTTTGGAAGCGCTTACCAGATTACCAGATGGCAGCAGCGTGAAATGAGGGTTTGCAGGGTGATTAGAGTCCTTGTTGATCTTAGTAGTTCTACCTTTGCAGCGTTTGGTGTAGACGTCCTGCAGAGACGGGAGAGCTGACCCTGAGATACGCTCGGATAAGCGCACGACTCTTTGCAGGGCTTTGCAGTCATGACTGGTGCTGTTCCCATACCACGCTGTGATGCACTGAGTTAATACACTTTCTATCGCCCCTAAATAGAAAGTTTTCAGGATAGCTGGTGAAACCCTGAATTTCCTCAGCTGGCGCAGGTGGTACAGTCTTTGCCTGGCTTTTTTCACCTGTGTCTGAATGTGAGCAGTCCAGGTCAGGTCCTCGGAGATGTTTACACCCAGGTACTTGAAGCTGCTCACTCTCTCTACTGGTGACCCGCTGATCATGAGGGGGGAGTATGTCCATTGCTGTCTCTTCCTGAAGTCCACAATCATTTCTTTGGTCTTGCCAACATTCAGAGAGAGACAGTTGTCCTGGCACCATGATGTTAGATGCTCCACCTCGTCCAAGTATGCCGTCTCGTTGTTGGAAATGAGGCCCAGGACAACAGTATCATCAGCAAATTTGATGATAGAGGTGGAGCTGTGTGTGGACAAACAGTCATGCATGTAGAGAGAGTAGAGCAGGGGACTCAGGACACAGCCCTGTGGAGCTCCCACACTCAGGGTAATGGAGGTGGAGGTGGACTGGCCTATTCTCACCACCTGAGGCCTGCCAGTGAGGAAGTCCTCAATCCAGTGGCAGAGAGAAGGATTCAGGCCAAGATCCAGGAGTTTGGAGGTTAGCTTGATGGGAATTATGGTGTTAAAGGCTGAGCTATAGTCAATAAATAGCAGCCTTACGTAGTTCCCACTTTTGCTGTCGATGTGAGTGAGGGAGGAGTGGAGGACATGAGAGATGGCATTTTCAGTCGATCTATTGGGACGACAGGCAAACTGAAGAGGGTCCAAAGTGTCAGGAATGGTGTTTTTAATGAGTCTCTCAAAGACCTTCATGACTATAGATGTGAGAGCCACTGGACGATAGTCATTTAGGCAAGAGGGTTTACTGTTCTTAGGGACAGGGATGATGGTGGATTTTTTGAAGGAGGTGGGGACCACAGATGTAGCAAGGGACTCATTGAAGATAGATGTAAACAACCCGGCGAGCTGATCAGCACAGGACCGCAGAACACGGCCTGAAATACCATCTGGCCCAGCAGCTTTCCTGACGTCCACATGCTTGAGTGCCCTCCGAACTTCATCCTCCGAGACAGAGATCACGTGGTTGTTGCTGCTCTGAGTAATTCCCTCTGACGCGCCACTTGGCGGAGTCGCGTTGCCGCGGTTACAGTCAAAGCGAGCGTAGAAAGAGTTTAACTCATTCACAAGCGATGGATCAGCGCTCACCTCTGCAGAGGATTTAGATCCAAAAGAGCAGATGGATCTCAGACCTTGTCACATGCGCCGCGAGTCGTTGAGTTGGAAATGAGACTCCACTCGGTCTTTATAACGGAGTTTTGCGGCTTTAACTGCGCGTCGCAGAGCATAGCAGGACGATCTGTATTCAGTCATATTCCTCGTCAGGAGACCGGCGTTGTAAACGGTAGTGCGTGTGTTCACTGCAGCGCGGATTGAATTGTCCACCCACGGTTTCTGATAAGAAAAAGACAAGAAATTAGAACAAAAGACAAGAAATTAGTCAAATAAAAAATAAAATACTTTTTAAAATTAGGCCTAGCAGCAATATAATAGGCCTATAAACGTCTTTCCAGTCAGTCTGATGTCTAACAGCTGAGATAAATATTCAGAAATTAAAAATGAATGCAGTCAAATGAAACATTTCTCACTTATAATGTACTATTTTGTTAAATAAAGCTAATAAATGTATCCATCAATAGCAATGAGTTGTATTCCTGTTTTCTTGACAGTATTGTTAAAAATATCACATTAGAAGCCGGCAAGTCTGTAATCCTTTTGACCCATATATCTATTTTTCTGCCTGTTTTACAAACCAACAAACTACATAATAGCACAAAAAGATGGGGAGTTTGAGTGCGTAAACGTTCTGCCGGTGCACACTGCATACAGAGATGCTATCACATTGACTGCCTGGCTACAGCTCACTAACCTGTCTTGTTAAAAATGTTTTGATAGACTGATTAAGCAATTTTCCTGGCTTTTTCATGACTTTACTTGTGAGAGATTTTTTCCCAACATTTTCTTCCACTGTAACTTTTTCTAACTTCAATTGTTCTTGGAGCAGCCTCAACTGGTTATGCCTGATCGGCATACATGTTCTATATTGTTGTACTCATTCAGCAATTGTTATGCTATGCTAATGCTATCAAAACATTGTATTGCCAATTAGCAAGTTAGCATTTACTGAATTAGCTAGTTAAAGCTAGCCAAGTTTCCTCCACTAAAAATAAATTGAGATTACATGATAATTTTAAGTTGAATGAATGAATGAATTGGCTTACTTAAATTATTAAATTGTTAAGGTAAGAGCAATTAAAGTGTCTGAGTACAAAGAAAAAATATGCCAGTTATGCTTACTTAAACTTAAAAATTTAGATTTAGCTGATTACCTCAATTATTATTATTATTATTTTTTTTTTTTTTTTTTTTTTGCCAACCTATTTAGGTTTACAGTGCAGCAAGGAGCAAGTTTAAAAACATCCAATTTGTAACACATTAAGATCAGATTTCTGTTAATGCACTTAGATTTTTCATTAAAACAATGTAGTGTCTAAGCTGTAAACCTCTTTTCCAACAGTGCTTTACAGATGCTTTAGAATATCCCTTCCAGTCACCTATCATAACTAACCAGTTACTGGATTGACATGATCATGACTTTAACATACAGTACATCCAGAAAGTATTCACAGCGCTTCCAGAAAGTATTTTTCCACATTTTGTCATGTTACAGCCTTATTCCAAAATTGATTAAAATCATTATTTTCCTCAAAATTCTACAAACAATACCCCATAATGACAACATGAAAGAAGTTTGTTTGAAATCTTTACAAAATTATTAAAAAATAAAAAAATGAAAAAAATCACAAATACATATGTATTCACAGCCTTTGCTCAGTACTTTGGTGAAGCACCTTTGGCACCAATTACAAACAAAATGTGGAAAAATTGAAGCGCTGTGAATACTTTCCGGATGCACTGTACTGCAATATTCCATCTCAAGCTCCATCAGGTTGGATGGGGAGTGCAGTACACAGCCATTTTCAGATCTCTCCAGAGATGTTCAATCAGATTCAAGTCTGGGCTCTGGCTAGGCCACTCAAGGACATTCACAGAGTTGTCCCGTAGCCACTCATTTGTTATCTTGGCTGTGTGGTTAGAGTCGTTGGAAGATGAACCTTTGCCCCAGTCTGAGGTCCAGAGTGCTCTGGAGCAGGTTTTCATCAAGGATGTCTCTGTACATTGCTGCATTTATTTTTCCCTCGATCCTGACTAGTCTCCCAGTTCCTGTTGCTGAAAAACATCCCCACAGCATGATGCTGCCACCACCATGCTTCACTGTAGGGATGGTATTGGCTAGGTGATGAGTGGTGCCTGGTTTCCTCCAGACATGACGCTTGCCATTCAGGCCAAAGAGTTCAATCATTGTTTCATCAGACCAGATAATTTAGTTTCTCATGGTCTGAGAATCCTTCAGGTGGGCTGTCATGTGCCTTCTACTGAGGAGTGGCTTCTGTCTGGCCACTCTACCATACAGACCTGATTGGTGGAGTGCTGCAGAGATGGTTCTTCTTCTGGAAGGTTCTCCTCTCTCCACAGAGAAATGCTGGAGCTCTGTCAGAGGGACCATCGGGTTCTTGGTCACCTCCCTGACTAAGGCCCTTCTCCTCCGATTGCTCAGTTTGGCCAGGCATCCAGCTCTAGTAATAGTCCTGGTGGTTCCAAAATTCTTCCACTTACGGATGATGGAGGCCACTGTGCTCATTGGGACCTTCAATGCTGCAGAAGTGTTTCTGTACCCTTCTCCAGATCTGTGCCTCGATACAATCCTGTCTCGGAGGTCTACAGACAATTCCTTGACTTCATGGCTTGGTTTGTGCTCTGACATGTTAACTGTGGGACCTTATTTAGACAGGTGTGTGCCTTTCCAAATCATGTCCAATCAACTGAATTTACCTCAGGTGGACTCCAATCAAGTTGTAGAAATATCTCAAGGATGATCAGTGGAAACAGGATGCACCTGAGCTCAATTTTGAGTGTCATGGCAAAGGCTGTGAATACTTATATGTACATTTTATGGATTTTCTGCTTTTTAAAAATAAAAAAAGATTATAATAATAATACATTTGCAAACAAACTTCTTTCAAGTTGACATTATAGGGTATTGTTTGTAGAATTTTGAGGAAAACAATGAATTTAATCAATTTTGGAATAAGGCTGTAACATAACAAAATGTGGAAAAATTGAAGCGCTGTGAATACTGTCTTGATGCACTGTATGTACTGCAATATTCCATTAAAAAAGACTGTCAATTTTGAATTCATGGTGACTTTAAAACATGTGACAACTGCATTTGACCCCCTTAGACTTCCATTGTAAGAGCATTATTTATTTATTTATTTATTTATTAAACTGTGGAACGAGTTTAAATTTTGATGACCACAGAACTTGTGTTCTGTTTAACCCTAAGTATTCCTTTCAAAGTTGGTATGTCTCAGCAAAGTACAGAAACTCAAAATTTTGGCCAACAACCTCTCAATTTTTCATCAAGTAAGCAAGAAAACCTTTTAAATTAGTTTGTTTGAAGTCTCTCTCTAGTGTTATGTATATGGGAAGTTGCACACAAATTGCATCACGAACAGCCACAAAGTCAGCAAACTGAGAGTATCAGGTCAGCTGTAGTGAAAGCTATTAGATCCCAACCAGGACAAAATGAGGTGAGCTCATTGATGCGCTCACCTTCATCTAAAAGATGCGCTCACCTTCATCTAAAAGAAAGAAAGAGGCAGAGTGTTTTGAGCAGATAAGGAGTAAAAGGCCATATGATAGCTTCTATATTAAGTTGGGACAACGAGTACAACAAGGGCAAAGAGGAGATCCAGAAACAGCACAATATAACTGGCACGGTGAACCTCTGAATGCATTAAATCCACATTAAACATACAGCTGCAAAATGCTACAGTGTCACACGGAAACATTCATCATGTATTTCTGACCCTGCACATCCTCATATGCTGACATCATCAGAGGGTGTGGCATAATTGGCTCACTTCTGTTTATGTTTTAGTGGATAAGCTCCTCCTTTTCAAGCTACTGTAAGCTATATTTTTAATGGAGTAAAATGTTTCTACTGCCTGATATATATCACTGAAATAGGTGTGCTGAGAATTTCATTCACTGAGGTGACCAGGCAGTAGCTATAAATCAGTTAGACTAAAGAGGACTAAAATAAGTAAAAGTCTTTAATAACAGAAACTAAATTGTACTTGCAACAGTGGGAGTGTTTTGGGCGCAACTTGCAATAAACCAATCAAAGTCTCATCTCCCATTCCCTTTAAAAGCCAGTTGCGTTTGCACCATGGCGGATTCGCTATTTACATGGCAGAATTTGCGAGCGGAAAGACTGAACGCTTCTCCAGAGAAGAATCTTTTAAATTTTTTTTATTTAAAAAAATGTTTTGTGTGCTGCTCCACATCCCTGTGTATGTAACAAGCAGAGTGTACACGCGTTGTTCACCTTCATATAGGCACATATTACTAACATGCTCTTTAAATAGCACAAAAAATACTGCGTGAACTCGATTTTACTTGTTTTGCGCCTGAACACACCTCGTTTGCTGAAAAACACTTGCTTGCCTGCCGTTGCATTGTGCCGGGTGTATAATAGGGTCCTTAGTTTGCTTCTCTACATTTTCCTGCTTACCTTTGTCCTGTGTTCCTGCTCATCATTTGTTGCTATGCTGATTCATTGTTTCATTAATTTGAGCAGATTAGAGTCCTGGTCTCGTCAATTAGATTAGAGTAGAACCTGGTTGTATTTGAGTACGTTATCTTGTGTTTATAGTGCTCTCGGTCTCCTCAGTTCTTTGTCTGGTGTTGTTTGTGTGTTAAACACAGTGTTACGTTGTCTACACTTTTTACATAATTTGTATTATACTCTTTTGTTTAATAAAGTTATCTAGCTGCTTCCTTTATTCTTCCTCATCTTCTTCATGGACCTTAAGTGTGACAAGTAGATGAGAGAGCGAGAAAGCGCAGCTTGTGTTGTGTATCATGCGTAAAATGAGTATTGGAAGTGTTTTGGATATTTAAGTTTTAATTAAAATTTTTGACAACACTACATTAGGCTACCTTAGTTTATTTCAGGTGCCTTTTTAAAAGACTACAATTGAAGAACGTATCCTCCAAAGCGGCTAGTATGAGTGTCTGAGTTACACACCACTGCATTTGGCGGGTTTACTGGTGTTAATATCAATCCCTGATGGGAAATCTATTGAAACTTTTATCTTATGCATTTAAATATATAATTACACATTTATAATGATGAAGTTGCAATTTAGTACATTTAAAATATATTAACTTTAAATGTAATATTGAATAACACACTAGAGTTAAAATTATAATCAAGTACTTTACATGTGCTTTTGTATGTTATTTAACACATCAGAAAAAACATACTTAAAGCATAAATTATTCTAAAATGTAAATTTTTAATTGGTTTAAAGCTTGTCATTTACAACTTGTCATTTGTACTTAAGTGTGTAATAGTCATGAAAGTGCACTCTTTAATTGCACTTAAGTGGCTTTTTGTTTCAGTATTACAAAATCTGCGACCAGACACCAGTTTTTCTTTCTTTCTTTTTTTGAATATACTTTTAAAATGTGTACACTCAAGTATACATTCAATACAATTATACAATTTTTCTTCTTTTTCACTCATAACATGTAGTAGTTGTAGTAGTAGTATTCAGTTATTTATTTTTTTTTATTTTTTTTTTTATTATTATTAAAAAATATTGGATTGAACCAATTCACTAGTTAAACTGAATTAGAAAGTAGTATGCTACTGAGTACAACCCCGATTCCAAAAAAGTTGGGACACTGTACAAATTGTGAATAAAAACAGAATGCAATGATGTGGAAGTTTCAAATTTCAGTATTTTATTCAGAATACAACATAGATGACATATCAAATGTTTAAACTGAGAAAATGTATCATTTTAAGGGAAAAATAATTTGATTTTAAATTTCATGGCATCAACAAATCTCAAAAAAGTTGGGGCAAGGCCATGTTTCCCACTGTGTGGCATCCCCTCTTCTTTTTATAACAGTCTGCAAACGTCTGGGGACTGAGGAGACAAGTTGCTCAAGTTTAGGAATAGGAATGTTGTCCCATTCTTGTCTAATACAGGCTTCTAGTTGCTCAACTGTCTTAGGTCTTCTTTGTCGTATCTTCCGCTTTATGATGCGCCAAATATTTTCTATGGGTGAAAGATCTGGACTGCAGGCTGGCCATTTCAATACCCGGATCCTTCTTCTACGCAGCCATGATGTTGTAATTGATGCAGTATGTGGTCTGGCATTGTCATGTTGGAAAATGCAAGGTCTTTCCTGAAAGAGACGACGTCTGGATGGGAGCATATGTTGTTCTAGAACTTGGATATACCTTTCAGCATTGATGGTGCCTTTCCAGATGTGTAAGCTGCCCATGCCACACTCACTCATGCAACCCCATCCCATCAGAGATGCAGGCTTCTGAACTGAGCACTGATAACAACTTGGGTTGTCCTTGTCCTCTTTAGTCCGGATGACATGGTGTCCCAGTTTTCCAAAAAGAACTTCAAATTTTGATTCGTCTGACCACAGAACAGTTTTCCACTTTGACACAGTCCATTTTAAATGAGCCTTGGCCCAGAGAAAACACCTGCGCTTCTGGATCATGTTTAGATATGGCTTCTTTTTTGACCTATAGAGTTTTAGCCTGCAACGGCGAATGGCACGGTGGATTGTGTTCACCGACAATGTTTTCTGGAAGTATTCCTGAGCCCATGTTGTGATTTCCATTACAGTAGCATTCCTGTATGTGATGCAGTGCCATCTAAGGGCCCGAAGATCATGGGCATCCACTATGGTTTTCCGGCCTTGACCCTTACGCACAGAGATTGTTCCGATTCTCTGAATCTTTGGATGATATTATGCACTGTAGATGATAACTTCAAACTCTTTGCGATTTTTCTCTGAGAAACTCCTTTCTGATATTGCTCCACTATTTTTGGCTGCAGCATTGGGGGAATTGGTGATCCTCTGCCCATCTTGACTTCTGAGACACTGCCACTCTGAGAGGCTCTTTTTATACCCAATCATGTTGCCAATTGACCTAATAAGTTGCAAATTGGTCCTCCAGCTGTTCCTTATATGTACATTTAACTTTTCCGGCCTCTTATTGCTACCTGTCCCAACTTTTTTGGAATGTGTAGCTCTCATGAAATCCAAAATGAGCCAATATTTGGCATGACATTTCAAAATGTCTCACTTTCAACATCTCATATGTTATCTATATTCTATTGTGAATACAATATAAAATTATAAGTATGAGATTTGTAAATTATTGCATTCCTTTTTTATTCACAATTTGTACAGTGTCCCAACTTTTTTGGATCGGGTTGTAAGATTTACTGTTTTGAAAACAGCTACTTTTAGTTAGTCTTTCACAGTGTTATTATTCCATTCCTTTAAATCCATCTTTTCTGACCACTATCATTCAGGTTGGAATAAAGAGCAAGCCATCTAATTTTTCCAGATAGATGTAGCATTTTGCCTGGGATCAAAGGGACATTATGTCCTTAATAGTGAGTGCATTCCATTTGCTATTTGATGTGTATGGGTGCGGCGCAGGCCTGTCATTCTGCGGCAGAATGAGCCCAGGCTAAAGAGATAATATTTCAATAACACAGTGGCCTGATCATAAAGTAACTCAATGGAAATGTGTAAGAGCCTCGGGCTACTCAGCAGGACAGTCAGCAGTCAAATCATTTCACTTCCCTGTCTCTCTCTCTCTCACTCCGTCCTTCTATCTGTCTACCCATTTCTCTCTTTTCACTTTTTCCTCTAACCCCCCATTCTCTTGCTCTTATTCCTGCACTCTCTGTGCACACACACATATTCACATGTATTGCATGAAAACAGTGGCCATGCATACTCATGAAAAAATGTAGAGGAAAAGAAAACTGGCCTACATACTGAAAACGAGCCCTACTTATTCATACTTTTGACCAAGATAAAAGTGTATTGTCTGAGAGCACAATTATGCCAGAAATATACTTGCAGATGCAAATGCTTATCTGATGCTTGGCCAACGCAAGCAAGTGTTGTACATATTTAATGTTCTTACCAACGTTTCATTCAAGCAGCTAAGCACTGTAGTTGTATTCCTGTTGCCTACATAGAAAATAGCTGCCCGATGGCATGGCAAGATGGCTGTCAAATTCCCTTTAAGGGACTTCAACAACGTGCTGATTAAAATTCTCTTTAAACTGTAGCTGCCACAGTTGGTTGCAGCAAAGGAGGCAGGGAAGCAGTCAAGTTATTAAAAATACTTGCCAAAACAAAAAGAGAGGAGCACAGGAGCACGGGAGTATATAAAAAATGCAGGAGAATAACAACCACCTACACACAGACGAGAACGGACAGAGAATGACTAAAACTAAGGGCTATAAACACACAGAAACCAAACAACTAAACAAGGAGCAGGTGAATCAAATCAATTAAACAATAAGTCGCTATGACATTAAATGAAAACATGCTAAGGAACCATGGAAACAAACAGGAATTTAACCGAACATTGCAGTGGCGCTGTCATCCAATACCAGAGACATCCAATAATGTGATGCTTTAACATTTGTTGATGAATAAACTAATTCTGACAACAATATACTTCAATAATAAAGATGGATGACCTTATTCATTGTGACTATTGTTCCCTTTTGGTGGACACTACACTCACCTAAATGATTATTAGGAACACCTGTTCAATTTCTCATTAATGCAATTATCTAATCAACCAATCACATAGCAGTTGCTTCAATGCATTTAGGGGTGTGCTCCTGGTCAAGACAATCTCCTGAACTCCAATCTGAATGTCAGAATGGGAAAGAAAGGTGATTTAAGCAATTTTGAGCGTGGCATGGTTGTTGGTGCCAGACGGGCCGGTCTGAGTATTTCACAATCTGCTCAGTTACTGGGATTTTCACGCACAACCATTTCTAGGGTTTACAAAGAATGGTGTGAAAAGGGAAAAACATCCAGTATGCGGCAGTCCTGTGGGCGAAAATGCCTTGTTGATGCTAGAGGTCAGAGGAGAATGGGCCAACTGATTCAAGCTGATAGAAGAGCAACTTTGACTGAAATAACCACTCGTTACAACCGAGGTATGCAGCAAAGCATTTGTGAAGCCACAACACGCCAACCTTGAGGCGGATGGGCTACAACAGCAGAAGACCCCACCGGGTACCACTCATCTCCACTACAAATAGGAAAAAGAGGCTACAATTTGCACAAGCTCACCAAAATTGGACAGTTGAAGACTTGAAAAATATTGCCTGGTCTGATGAGTCTCAATTTCTGTTGAGACATTCAGATGGTAGAGTCAGAATTTGGCGTAAACAGAATGAGAACATGGATCCATCATGCCTTGTTACCACTGTGCAGGCTGGTGGTGGTGGTGCAATGGTGTGGGGGATTTTTTCTTGGCATACTTTAGGCCCCTTAGTGCCAATTGGACATTGTTTAAATGCCACAGCCTACCTGAGCATTGTTTCTGACCATGTCCATCCCTTTATGACCACCATGTACCCATTCTCTGATGGCTACTTCCAGCAGGATAATGCACCATGTCACAAAGCTCAAATCATTTCAAACTGGTTTCTTGAACATGACAATGAGTTCACTGTACTAAAATGGCCCCACAGTCACCAGATCTCAACCCAATAGAGCATCTTTGGGATGTGGTGAAATGGGAGCTTCGTGCCCTGGATGTGCATCCCACAAATCTCCATCAACTGCAAGATGCTATCCTATCAATATGGGCCAACATTTCTAAAGAATGCTTTCAGCACCTTGTTGAATCAATGCCACGTAGAATTAAGGCAGTTCTGAAGGCGAAAGGGGGTCAAACACAGTATTAGTATGGTGTTCCTAATAATCCTTTAGGTGAGTGTATATGCAATATATTGTGATAATTTTGATGGACACATAATCAGTTCAAATTGTTCATCAGTGAAACAATTAAAAACAAATGCCATGTGTAATTTTTCATGTATTAAAATTGTATAATATGAATATTGGTGTTTATTATTATCTATTGCTATATTTGTCCATATTAAGGACAATTATTAAATATGATAAATAATAATGAGTGAACTGGGTCACATTTTATTGTAATGTCTCTGTTATAGTGTAATAACACAAGTAAGTAGTGAGCAATAATAATTAACATCATATACTTCATATAGATTTACGGTTTTGGTTTAGTGTTAGCTGTTTGTAATTATGCATATTTTACTGTTATTACTATAGTAAACATGTAATGTGTAACCAGTGCTGGGTAGTAACTGATTATATAATCTGGATTATGTAATCAGATTCCCAAAATTAAATACATATAATAAGATTATGCTTCATTTTAAAACACCCACAATCAGACTACAGTTATTATGATTACTTTTTATTATGATTGCTTAATATTCACAAAATGGCAGTAAATTATTAATACTTCAATGATTCTCCTAATTCTCCTAATTTTATTTTAAAATTAAAAAAATCTAAAAAGCCTGTTGCTTATACACTGTCAGAAAAAAAGGTACATTGCTGTCACTTGGGGCGGTACCTAAGGTACAAAACCGAAAGGTACTAATATGTACCTTTACGGTACTAATACACACTCTTAAAGTACTGATATGTACCCTTTAAGGTACTAATACGCACTCTTAAAGTACTGATATGTACCTTTAAGGTACTAATACTCACTCTTAAAGTACTGATATGTACCTTTTAAGGTACTAATACACACTCTTCAAGTACTGATATGTACCTTTAGGGTACTAATACGCACTCTTAAAGTACTGATAGGTACCTTTTAAGGTACTAATATGTACCATTTAGGGGTGAGTAAGGTACAAAGTACTACCCTGTTTGATATTGCTGCTGTGCTCGCATGTGCTCTGCTCTGCTCTTTTGGGATTTTTATTTGATATAATTCTCTGTTGTTTAAACTGCTAATTATAACCAACTCATCTTCATATATTGTCTAACATTGCCTACCACATTAAATCTGACATCACTAGCTTTTAATCTAAATCACTATCACACGTTAGCTTTTCGCTAGCCTGTTAGCTTGCCATCTCTGCACCCGGGTTTCCTGTTTTCTGAGTTCACTAAACAACTGTGGTGAGTTGGATTAGTAAATAGACTCCATCAAACAACTTTGGTAAATTGGATTAATCAACAAATACGGTAAGCCATGTCTTCTTCTCCAGTCATTGTCACTTGCACCGCATGTTTCATGTTTAGTGTATCTGTCTCCGTTGGCGAGCAGGGCTTCACATGTGATAAATGTAAGGAGATAGTCAGGCTGACGGAGAAGATTTCAGAATTAGAGACACGCATCCAGACTTTATTTGAGAGTAGTGAGAATGTAACAGCTTTAGACACTGCTTTGGATGCGACTAGCTTAGTGAACATTGTACATTGTTCGGTTCTGGCTGTAGAGCCTGTGCAGCAGGGCAGTTGGGTGACGGTCAGACGGCATAGTCGCGGATCAAAAAACCACTCTTACGTTCCGATTAGAACATCAAACAGGTTCTCCCCACTCAGTGATGTACCCACTGAGAATCCTGTGGAAAGTGCCCTAGTTATTGGTGATTCTATTACACGGAACGTGAAAATAGAGACACCAGCCACCATAGTCACATGTTTACCGGGAGCCAGAGCGCCTGACATCAAAGCAAATTTAAAAGTGCTGGCTAAAGCTAATCGTAAATTCTCTAAGATTATTATTCACGTCGGCACTAACGATGTTCGGGTAAGCCAGTCGGAGATCACCAAAATTAACATTAAAGAGGTGTGTGAACTCGCAAGTACGATGGCAGATGCAGTTTTTTTGTTCTGGTCCGCTCCCTGTTAAAAGGAGTGATGAGATACTTAGCAGACTATCATCACTCAATGGCTGGTTGTCTAAGTGGTGTCCGCAAAATAACATAGGGTTCATAGACAATTGGAAAAGCTTTTGGGGCAGACCTGACCTGTTGAAGAGGGACGGCATCCATCCTTCTTGGAGTTGTGCTGCTCTTCTCTCTAGTAATTTGGCATATAGTCTTAAAGCTAAACCTTGACTAACTGGGGCCCAGGTCAGGAAGCAGACGGACTGGCTTACCCGACTGTCTGCTAGCTGTCTCCCGTTACAGAAGTCAGATAAATCCCAATACATAGAGACTCTTCCACCTAGATATTATAACATAGAGACTGTGTCTGTTCCCCGAATTAGTAAATACAAAAAAACATCAAGACCATTCAACAGTAAAAACTTAATTGATGTCAAACAAATAAACAACATATATAATACAGATGATCAAATGATAAAGCTCGGATTGCTGAATATTCAATCCCTTTCCCCAAAAGCGCTTATTGTTAATGATATAATTACAGATAATAATCTAGATGTGCTGTGTTTGACAGAAACCTGGCTAAAACCTGACGACTACATTACTTTAAATGAGTCCACCCCACAAGATTATTGTTATAAACACGAGCCGCGTCTGAAAGGTAAAGGGGGAGGGGTTGCTGTAATTTATAATAATATAGAATAATATACAGAAGTCTAGTTTCAAATATAATTCTTTTGAAGTTTTGGTGCTTTATGTAGCATTGTGTAGTGTAATTGATAAATCCGTTTGACATTTGTGCTGGCTACTGTATACAGGCCACCAGGGCACAATAGAGACTTTATCAAAGAATTTGCTGACTTTCTATCTGAGTTAGTACTGGCTGCAGATAAAGTACTAATTGTTGGTGATTTTAATATCCATGTAGATAATGAAAAAGACGCATTGGGATTAGCATTTAGAGACATTCTAAACTCTATTGGAGTAAGGCAACACGTGTCAGGACCCACTCATCGCCTTAATCATACTCTAGACCTAATATTGTCACATGGAATAAATGTTGATACCGTTGAAATTCTGCAGCAGAGTCTTCGACATCTCAGATCATTACCTAGTATCATGTATACTTAATTTAGCTAAGGCTGCAAAGCCGTCCCCTCGCTTCAAATATGGCAGAACTATCACTGCCGCCACTAAAAATTCCTTTTTAAATAATCTTCCTCATCAGTTTCATCTCCTCAGCATCCCAGATAGCCTAGAGGAACTCGATTTTGCAACAGAAACTATTGACTCTCTTTTTTCCAGCACTTTAGACACAGTTGCTCCCCGGCGCTTAAAGAAGATTAAAGAAAATAGTCCAACGCCGTGGTACAACGAGCACACCCGGGCCCTTAAAACAGCAGCCAGAAAAATGGAGCGCAGCTGGAAGAAAACAAAATTAGAGGTTTTTCGTAATTCATGGAAAGAGAGCATGATCGCATACAGAAAGGCCGTAAAAACTGCTAGTTATGCTTATTTCTCGACTCTCTTAGAAGAAAACAAACACAACCCTAGGTATTTATTTGATACGGTGGCTAAGTTAACCAAAAATAAAGCTTCTACTTCTGATGGTTGTAAACAGCACAGCAGTAATGACTTTATGAACTTCTTTACGTGTAAGATTGATAATATTAGGAAGAAAATTATAACCATGCAGCCGTCTACTACAGTGTCACATCAGACAGAGCATTGTTGTGTCACTGAGAAAAAATTACATTCATTCACTGCTATAGGAGAGGAAGAATTGGCTAAACTCGTTAAATCATCTAAATCAACAACATGTATGCTCGACCCTATACCGACTAGGCTATTAAAAGAGATGCTACCAGAGGTCATAGATCCTCTTCTTAATATCATTAACTCATCTTTGTTATTAGGATATGTTCCGAAAACTTTTAAGTTGGCTATTATCAAACCACTTATTAAAAAACCTCAACTTGATCCTACAGAATTAGTCAATTATAGGCCGATCTCAAATCTACCCTTCCTGTCAAAAATAGTGGAAAAGGCAGTGTCTTCACAATTATGTTCCTTTTTAGAAAGAAATGGTATCTGTGAGGATTTCCAGTCAGGATTTAGACTGTATCATAGTACTGAGACTGCTCTCATCAGAGTTACAAATGATTTACTCTTATCATCCGATCGTGGTTGTATCTCTCTATTAGTGTTACTCGATCTTAGTGCTGCATTCGATACTATCGACCACATCATTCTTTTGAATAGACTCGAAAATTATGTTGGCATTAGTGGAACTGCATTGGCATGGCTTAAATCATACTTATCTGACCGTTATCAGTTTGTAGCAGTAAATGAAGAGATGTCACACCGATCACAAGTTCAGTATGGAGTACCGCAGGGCTCAGTGCTAAGACCGTTGCTCTTCACCCTGTACATGCTACCACTGGGAGATATCGTTAGGAAGCATGGTGTTAGTTTTCATTGTTATGCTGACAATACTCAGCTCTATATTTCTTCACGCCCCGACGAAACTTACCAATTCACAAGATTAACGGAATGCATAGCTGATATAAAACATTGGATGTCTAGTAATTTCCTGCAACTTAATTCAGAAAAAAATTAATTTTTAATTATTGGACAAAAAAACTCTGCAAGTAGTAACCTAGAATACTGTCTAACACTCGATGGCTGCTCTGTCAAGTCCTCGTCGTCAGTTAGGAACCTGGGTGTGCTCTTTGATACCAATCTTTCATTTGAAAGCCACGTTTCTAACATCTGTAAAACTGCATTCTACCATCTTAAAAATATATATAAATTGCGGCACATCCTTTCGATGCAAAATGCTGAACAGTTAATTAATGCGTTCATGACCTCAAGGCTAGATTACTGTAATGCTTTACTGGGTGGTTGCCCTGTTAATAAGCAAACTCCAGCTGGTCCAAAATGCAGCAGCTCGAGCTCTTACTAGAACAAGGAAGTATGACCATATTAGCCCGGTTCTGTCAACACTGCACTGGCTCCCTATTAAACATCGTATAAATTTAAAAATCTTGCTTATTACTTACAAAGCACTAAATGGTTTAGCTCCCCAGTACTTGAGCGAACTCTTAACGCATTATACTCCATCACGTCTATTGCGGTCTCAAAACTCTGGCCTAGAATATCAAAATCAACTGCAGGCGGTCGATCCTTTTCCTATTTAGCGCCTAAACTCTGGAACAGTCTTCCTAGCATTGTTCGGGAAGCAGACGCACTCTGTCAGTTTAAATCTAGACTAAAAATGCATCTCTTTACTATGGCTTACACATAAAACATTATCAATTTCTATTATTCAAATCAGTAAATGATTGTTAGGCTGCATTAACTAGGTCAGCCGGAACCGGGAACACTTCCCATAACACCTGATGTACTCGTTACATCATAAGAAGAATGGCATCTACACTAATGTTAGTCTCTCTGTTTATCCCGAGGTTTACTGCAGTCAGCCGGATCCGGGCCGTATCCAGATCAGATGGTGGACCAGCGCCTGGACATGACCAACGCATCCCTGAAATGTCTGCAGAGAGCATGTCAAATAAACTCCCCCCGTAAATGCTGCATCGACACGACATCCTCATTAAACCCGTCTTCGCCGTGACGACTCCAATCTTTCGAATAATCTTACAAATATCTATTTACCTAATATGAATTAAGACCTGCTATGTTGCCAGAAATTATAATCATACACTGTTTGATCGTCGGCCAGAGGAGAACTGGCACCCCGACTGAGCCTGGTTTCTCCCAAGGTTTTTTTCTCCATTCTGACCCTGAAAGAGTTTTGGTTCCTTGCCACTGTTGCCTCTGGCTTTTGGCTTGCTCAGTTGGGGACACCTAAATTTCATCTATATTACCGATCTGCCCGCATTGACACTATATGATACTTGAAATTAGCTGGATAACATCACCGTTTCACCAGAGCGGCTGTACAAATTCTGTTGCATTATTTTCCTGTTAACACTGTGAAGCTGCTTTGAAACAATTGGACTTGTTAAAAGCGCTATATAAATAAAGGTGATTTGATTTGAAAGATTTCACTTTTCACTTTTGTACCCCAGTGACAGCACTGTACCTTTTTTTATGAGAGTGTATATGTATTTTTTTTAATAAGTGTATTTTGATTGTTTTATTTTAAAATATATTTGAAAAAGGCTTTAATGTATTTCTTGTTGTTGATAAAGAGTGAAATAATGTTTCTTTCTCTTTGCATTTGTCACAGTGTGTTTGGGTTTTGTTCATCTTTCATGTTCTTATTTTGTCATGGTCACTGTCATGTTTCCTGGTTTTGTAATGTGTTCCTGTTTGTCATGTGATCCTGCCATGTGCTCCATTGTCATGTATTCCCTAGTCTCTTGTGTCATGTTGTCATTAGGTGTGTTTGACATCGGCTGCAGCTGGATGCAACCGATCGGCAAGAGTAGCCGCGTGCAGGCGAGGAGGAGCTGCAAACGGAGACGAGAAGTCGGACACTTTCTGCTTCCCGCAGTGACACTTGCGGTGTTTGCATACTTTATCACAGCTGAAGTGAAATAAATGCAATATTTGTCAAATACAGATGTTTCAGAGACATTTTCATTTATTTACTGCTTAATACAGGGTCTGTTTGTAAAATAATAAAGTTCAACATACAAGCCTACTCTATCAATGAAGTGGGGTCTACTTTTTTTATCAGTTTTATTTTGATAAGCATGACAATATAACATTGCGACTACATTAAAAGAGGTTTTACTGTTATAAAAAAAAATTATTTGTGAGCATTAGTGGAACTGAAGGTTTTAGAATAAACACGAAACACACGTGATCGCTGTCATGCGGTGAATCCGGCCAATCATGGAACAGCTGTGTCATCATCAGAGCTCATCCAGCCTGGTGCAGCCGCTCTTGAGAAGCTGCACCAGCTGTATTAGCCGGCTGCTCTCGAATCGCTCTCGCGGTAGTTTGTTGACATACGTCACAGTCACGTACCATCGGCACTGCCTCAATTCGGACAAAATTTCAAACCGGCATGCACTCCTTCAAGTCAGTCGCCGATCGGTCTGCGCATCGCTGCATCAAGTCGAACAAGCCTATTGGTTCATTTAGTCATGTGGGTTCTCAGTTCTGTTCTGTTCATTGTTTGATCATTGTTCACAGCTGTGTCTTTCTAGTCATTAGTCCTTGCATACTTAAAGGATTAGTTCACTTTTGCTGATAATTTACTCACCCCCATGTCATCCAAGATTTCCATGTCTTTCTTCAGTCGAAAAGAAATTAAGGTTTTTGAGAAACACATTCCAGGATTTTTCTCCATATAATGGGCTTCAATAGGCTCCAAATGGTTCAAGGTCCAAATGACAGTTTCAGTGCCGCTTCAAATGGCTTTAAACAATACCAGATGATGAATAATGGTCTTATCTAGTGAAACAAAAAAAAAACAAAAAAAAAAACAAAAAAAAAAAAGTTTACGTTTTATAAGCACAAATGTTCGCCTTTCTCTGTTCTGTGATGCGCGTTCGTGACGTGAGGTCATGCTTGAAAATTTTCTTTTAGGCTTTCTAATATTAAAACACCCAGGATACGCACACAAAACAATAAACAATAAACTGACACACAGACATTTGAATATGTGTATACAGTCCTCATTCCGCACATTTGTAAACACTGACTTCTAACGTACTTCCGCCTACGTCAAGCATGACCTTTTCAACGTAATTGCATATTACATGACGTCATGAACGTGCATCACAGAACAAAGCAAGATGAGCATTTGTGCTTTTTTTATTTTTTATAACCGATCGTTTTGCTATAAGACCCTTATTCATCGTCTGGTATGGTTTAAAGCCCTTTGAAGCTGCACTGAAACTGTCATTTGGACCTTGAACCGTTTGGTGCCCATTGAAGTCCATTATATGGAGAAAAATCCTGGAATGTTTTCATCAAAAACCTTAATTTCTTTTCGACTGAAGAAAAAAAGACATGGACATCTTGGATGACATGGGGTGAGTAAATTATCAGCAAAAGTTTATTTAAAAGTGAACTAATGCTTTAAGCCCTCATGTTTGCCATGGTCCTTGTTGAGTATTGTTCCCTGTAACCACTATTGGTGAGTGTCTGTCATGGTTTAGTCAAGACTGTTCATGGATCAAGTCAAGTATGTTTCAAGACTGTTCAAGTCATCGTCTGCTTTGTATCTGTTCACGCACCTCATGTAAATAAACTGCACTTGGGTTCATCACTTCAACTTGCCTCCAGTGGACTACCTTGTTGCAGCATTTCTATCTCAATATGCTTATTCAAATCAATGTGATAAATGAGTTAGGTCAAAAGTAATCAGATTATATTGCCTAAAATGTGCAATGTAATAGATTATGTTACTAGCTACAATTTGTATTGTTATCTACCTAGCACTGTGTGTAACAAACATTTGTAACTGGCTACAGTGCTGTGTGGCTGAAATAATGGTTCCTCTGATTTGGAAAAAAATACAGAAATATTCAGAAGTATATTTTGCTTAATGTCAAAAGTAGGGCTGCAACAACTAATTGATAAATTCGATTATTATTGATTATTATCTATAATGAATATAGTACCTGGGAAGTCCAGTCACGTTGCTTTACAGTGATGAATAACCCATTTCTATGAGCAAACTGCATATGGAAAATAGTGGAGGACAATAAGTGAGCTGCTCCAGGAAAGGTACATGATTCAAGTTGTCCGAAACACGAGAATGTTTATAAGCGCTTCAAACTAAAGCATGAGCATTTACCTTTGACAGATGTGTGTGCATTTGACACGTTTTCCTCAGCGCATAACTTACATTTTGCTTCAACATTTTTTCGCTGGAAATGGAGTGTAGGTTTAAAATTCTACATGTGTCACAAGGATTCATATTTATGAGAGCAGTAAGTAACAGTAAATGCACTGGGTATAGCCCATTAATGTAGCCTATGTTCAAACAAGTGAATGTGTGTTAACAAAAGTTAACATTTTGTGTTTTTGTTTATTATTATTAAAATAGTAAGCAATCGGTTGTTTTTAGATTTAGATGTAATGTTTGTATTTTACAGCATAGCCTACATATAGATACATATATGTATTAATGTATTAATCTCACCCGATTAATCGAATAAATAATCAACATATTAACTGATTATCAAAATAATCGTTAGTTGTATCACTAGTAAAAAGGCTGAAAAATATCAAAATATATATTTAGGTATAGATTTCACAAACTGAAATTCTTTTAAGCTGTCAAATCCCTTAAAACAGGCTGTTTTAAGCGCATACAGTAAAACATAGGCTTTATTGCGTGCATAAGGACTTACAGCTGATAAACTGCAAAACAGGGGGCTTCCTTTTGTTGCTGCTGTCTTAAACATCATCCAACTCCTTACATCTCATCTAGTTTCCGCCTTTTGGTTCATTCTCCTTTATCAGAGCAGCTTAAAGTCAGGGTGTGTCACTTTAAAAGGGGTTAGACATCTAATGAGGCTTTGTGGCAAAGCTGCGGGCACCTGTGTTTGGAATCGGACATGTTTTTGGACAGCTAAGATGATGCTGCTCTGAGCCTTGCCCAGGTAATGCTGCTCTTAAAAGCGCGGATTTGCCTAATGCAACCTGAGCTTGTCAGTCAGAATGCCGTCTACAAAGAGCTCCCCTCAAACATAGCTGGAGATTTTTTTTTTTTTTTTTACATTTTGAGCTTTAATTGGTGCTTAAAGACGACTGTAAACTGAACCAGAAAGCAGAAACGGCAGAGATGATGGAAGTGTTAGTTGATTCAGAGCTCAGAAGAAGTGAACTGTGCTGCAAACATTCTGCTGATGTAGAAGTCAACACGGGGTACAAATTAGGAGGGCTGAGACCAAAAGCTAGTGGCATAAAAAATAGGGCCATTATTATCAGGTTCTAGTCCATGTAAACACGTGTGAAATAGAAGTGTGCTTAATTGTATTGAATGTGCACTTGTGTATATTTTAGTTTACTGTAAATGCTTCGGCAGTACACTTTAAGCATTATTAAAAAGACAATAGAAGTTGTTATGATATACACAGGTTTACAGAGGTGCCTCTCCGTAGCTACCAGGGCTGCCATAGACCGGCTGATAGTTCTGGCCGTCTCCTTGGTGGTCCAGAGAGACAAGACTGTGGCCCAACACAGCTCTTTTATTACTCCCTCACTCTCATCAAGGTCCCTTATCAGGTCGGCCTGGTATGCCTGCAGAATTGACATTGTGTCATTGTGTGAAATGCAGACGTACCCTGGCCTGAACTGGCACCCTATAAGCAGAGGTTATGCCCACCAAGATTGAAGTTATTCTGCACTGTCTGGTGGGCAAGGTCAGGGGCTTCAGGGACGAAGCTGATTCAGGGAAGAGATACACTATATTGCCAAAAGTCATGTTGGAACAGGAAGGGCCATCCCCAAACTGTTCCAACAAAGGAGCATGAAATTGTCCAAAATGTCTTGGTATGCTGAAGCATTAAGACTTCCTTTCACTGGAACTTACATTTTAACAGGGGCCAAGCCCTACCCCTGAAAAACAACTCCACACCATAATGCCCACACTACCAAACTTTACACTTGGCACAGTGCAGTCAGGCAAGTACCGTTTTCCTGGCAACCGCCAAACTCAGACTCGTCCATCGGATTGCCAGACAGAGAAGCGTGATTTGTCACTCCAGAGAACACGTCTCCACTGCTCTGGAGTCCAGTGGTGGCGTGCTTTACACCACTGCATCCAACGTTTTGCATTGCACTTGGTGATGTAAGGCTTGGATGCAACTGCTTGGCCATATATAGTAGTGAGGAATATTTAGTAGTGAGGAAATTTTACGAGTGGACTTGATGCACAGGTGGCAACCTATCACAGTACCATGCTTGAATTCACTGAGCTCCTGAGAGTGACCCATTCTTTCACAAATGTTTGTAGAAGCAGTCTGCATGCCTAGGTGCTTGATTTTATACACCTGTGGCCATGGAAGTGATTAGAACACCTGAATTCAATGATTTGGAGGGGGTGCCCCAATACTTTTGGCAATATTGTGTAGCTCGCAAGCATCTCTTCCACCTTAGGCTTTGCCCCGTACCCATGTTCCTTCAGCCCCATTATCGATGAATAATTAGACACTTTAGGGCTGAAGACACGGGCTGAAAACGGTTTATTCCTTGTCTCCGAGGTGTTGAGTGTTGCGCTTTATGTGGAGGTTGCGCTTTATTTTGTAGGAAGCATTCGTCAAGTTTACTTTTATGAACCGAGAGCAACGCATGCCTGAGCACCCTCCACAAAGAGCACCAGGTGTGAGCAGAGCATCTGCAGCAGCAGACTTGTCTAGAGATCAGGCCAATGGCCATTGGCGTGCGAGATTTGCAGCGCACATTTGTCATTCATTTCTGAGCCGAACGCCATTGATGAAGCACTGTTCCTGTCAATTCAGCAGAGAGAAAGAGAGAACGAGAGAAAGAAACACCTTGTGCTGGGGAGAAGGCACATTCAGCGCGACCATGTGCTCACTGTCTGCATAAAGAGCAAAACTGCTGTTTTCACAGCAATGTTGTTGGTTCGGTGAGGAACTGAGGGCGTTCCACAGTGAGAGCAGACACAGGCTGCACTACATTCCTTCATTGCCTGCCGCGGTTGTCTCTGGGTGCATCAGCACTGAAAGAGCATTTCCTCTAAAAGAGCAACACGTGACACTGTATCTTTTTCAAGATGTCATTCCACCTGTGCATTTCTGGATGCGGTCATTCCCTGTCACCAGCTGATGGTCACAATCATTGTCTTATGTGACTGGGCACTCAGCACACTGAGGCAGCATTTGTGGATAGTTCATGTTCCCTCTGCGGGAACATGACTATCTTGGCACTTAGGTCGAGACTCGCCTACCTCCGGGAAGGTAGAGTCCCCTTACCTGTGCCTCGATCTAGTGCTATTCCTGCCCAGCAGAATAAACCTACTTCGGCAGGGTGACCTGAGGATCACATATAGGGCACACCCACTGAGCCAGCCTCCGCGGGTCCCTAATCCCTTTGAATTGTTGCAGCCGGTTGAGCTTCCGGAGGAAATCACTGGTTCTCAGCATCCCACCCCGGTGTCTTTCTTCCCGGAGGTGCATGAGGAGCTCACAAGGTCACTATGCCATCCGAGACGGGTCCTCGCAATTCCGCTGTGCTGCCCCGCTGCAGGTGCATCTGTGGTGCCATTGGTCTCACTGGTTTGGTTGCTGGGAGCCTGGCTAGTGCTTCCCAGCCCATCACACTGGCTCATCCGTACTATCAGATTTGGCTACGCGATTCAGTTCGCTCGGTGGCCCCCCAAATTCAGGAGCGTTCACTTCACCTCCATGTCGAAGGAGAGCGCCCCTGTGCTACGGGTGGAGATCGTAGTCCTACTGGCAAAGGACAGTCCCTCCAGCCAGTCCCTCCAGCTGATATGAAGACAGGCTTCTACAGCCCGTACTTCATTGTACTCAAGAAAGGCGGCGGGTTATGGCCAATCTTCACAGGCTGCCGTTCAGAATGCTAACGCAGAAATGCATCTTCAGGTGCATCCATCCCCAAGATTGGTTTGCAGCGCTCGACCTGAAGGATGTGTACTTTCATGTCTCAATTCTCCCTCGACATAGACCGGTCTATGCTTTGCGTTCGAGGGATGGGCATATCAGTAGAGTTCTACCCTTCGGGTTGTCCCTGTCACCCCGTGTCTTCATGAAAGTCGGCGACTGGCTGATCCTAGCTCAGTCGTGGGCACAGTTGTGCGAACACAGGGACATCTTGCTCAGACACCTCAGCCAGTTGGAACTTCGGGTCAACTGGGAGAAGAGCAAACTCTGCCCCATGCAGAGGATCTCTTTTCTCAGTATGGAGCTGGACTCGGTCAATCTGACAGCGTGACTCACCGAGGAGCGCGTCCAGCCGGTGTTGAACTGCTTGAATTCGTTCAAACGTAGGACAGCGGTACCACTGAAACATTTTCAGAGGCTCCTCGGGCATATGGCATCAGCAGCCGCAGTGTCGCCGCTCAGATTGCTTCATATGAGGCCGCTTCAACACTGGCTACATGACCAAGTTCTGAGATGTGGCAGAGCGGCTCGTTGTGTGTCTCAGTAACACAGAAGTGCCGCCAAACCTTCAGCCCGTGGGCGGAACCTTCGGTTCTCCAGGCATGCTGTTGTCTCCATGGATGCCTCATCCACCAGCTGGGGGGCTGTGGACAGGGCCTCAACTGCAATGGCATATCAATTGCCTCGAGTTGTTAGCAGTTCATCTTGCGCTGAGCCACCTCAAAGGGCCGCTATGAGGCAAGCACGATCTGGTCCATAAAGACAACACTGCGGCCGTTGCGTACATCAACAAACAGGGTGGCCTACACTCCCGCAACATGTCCACATGTCCGCATGCCCACCATCTCCTCCTCTGGAGTCAGAAGCATCTGAGGTTGCTTCGTGCCACTCACATTCCGGGCCTGCTCAACCGTGCAGCTGACGAGCTCTCACGACAGCCAGTGCTCCGGGAGAGTGGATATTCCATCCCCAGGCGGTCCAGCTGATCTGGAGTCGCTTCAGGACCTCACAGGTAGACTTGTTTGCCACCCCAGACACGTCTCACTGCCAGTTGTTTTATTCCCTGACCGAGGGGACCCTCGTCTCGGATGTGCTGACACACAGCTGGCCCCGGGGCCTACGCAAATATGTGTTTCCCCCAGTGAGCCTTCTTGCACAGACACTGTGCAAGGTCAGGGAGAACTGGCCCAATCGGACCTGGTTCCCGGAACTACTGCTTCTCGTGACAGCATCTCCTTGGCCCATTCCTCTGAGGAAGGACCTCCTGACTCAGAGATGGGGCACCCTTTGGTTTTAGATGACCAGACACCATCACTTCCGCTAGAGCCTCCTCTACGAGGCACCTCTATGTGTTGAAGTGGAACCTGTTTGTCGAATGGTGTTCTTCTCGATGGGAAGACCCCCGAAGATGTTTGATCAGTTCTATGCCTTCCTTCCTGGAAGAAGGGTTGGAGCGAATGCTGTCTCCCTCCACCCTTAAAGTGTATGTTGCCACTATCGTCGCAAATCACGGTTGGTGGTAAGTCCTTTTCAGGTTCCTCACTCTGTACTCTCTTGGGACTTATCTCTGGTGCTAACCATACTGCATAGAGCTCCCTTTGAAACTTTGCAGTCAGCAGAGTTAAAAAATTCTGTCATGGAAGGCAGTACTCCTGGCTGCATTGGCTTCCATCAAGAGGGTAGGAGATTTTCGGTCGATGAATCATGCCTGGAATTCGGGGCAGGTAACTCTCATGTGATCCTGAGATCCCGGCCCGGATATGTGCCCAAGGTTCCCACCAATCCCTTTCGGGACCAGGTGTTGAACCTGCAAGCGCTGCCCTCGGAGGAGGCAGACCCAGCCCTGGCTTTTCTCTGTCCCGTTCACGCTCTGCAGACTTATGTGGACAGAATGCAAAGCTTCAGGACCTCAGAACAGCTCTTCATCTGTTATGGAGGCCAGCAGAAGGGAAAGGCTGCCTCCAAGCAGAGGATGGCCCACTGGATAGTGGATGTCATCGCCTTGGTGTATGAAACCCGCTCGGGGTCGAGGGCCCACTCCACTAGAGCTGGGCGACACCTAACACATTCGCTAGATTCTATAGCCTCCGTGTAGAGCCGGTTTCTTCCCATGTGCGCACTTCAAATAGCCAGTAACACAGAAGTGCCCGTTCTTGTGTCGGCTTGCTGTGTCATTCCCTTCCTCATGGACCTCATAAGACGTGTGCTGATATGCTCCAGTTGAGTTCCCCAGGTTGGCGAATCCTGTTGAGTTCCTCTGCAACCCGTGGCAGTCAGACGTGGTGGAGCGTCCGAGGCCAGGTATAACACTCGTATGCATTGGTGGAACTGGGTATCCATATGTTGTGACCCCTACAGCGGTCCCATATGTGTATTCTTCCACGGTACGGCTCCCTACGGCGAGCCCGTGTCTTTCCCTTGGCAAGAGCTCGCTCTGCCGTCTCTGTGTGGTGTAGTCCTCTGCCTACATTGGCCGGGGCCACTCCTGGGACTTCCGCATATCGTACTGCCCACGGCCTGTCCATACGTGTATGTTCCACGTCACCTTCCTACAGGTAGAATGTATCTTCCACAACGCCCCCCCTTGGGCACGCTTTCCCAGTGTTATCCAATACTCTGCTGAGTGGGACTTGCAGAACAGCAGCAGTGACTCTCCCTGCGTGAGTTTCCTGACCTGAACAGGCGGGGTCTGAGGGGCTTTCTCTGGATGCTGGAAGTGGGTAGTAACTGTGACGTTTTCCATAGGGATCCCAATTCGGATCCCAAGTCAGTTCCCGACTGAAAGGGAATGTCTCGGTTATGTATGATTACCCTCGTTCCCTGAAGGAGGGACCATCACTGCATGGCTGAGTCACTAGTTTGGCTCCTCAGTGAAAAACAAATGTGAGCTGCATCCACTTCCTGTTTATACCCGCGGTGCAGGGCGGAGTGCGAGATGCAAATCTTGCATGCCAATGGCCACTGGTCCGTTGTCTAGACACTCGAAACTGATAGGGGCTTCCAGAAGTGATCCCAATTCGTTGCCCTCCTTCAGGGAACAAGGGTTACCATACGTAACCGAGATGTTCTCAAATCTCTTTCTCCATTCTGCAAAATTGTCACATTTGTGTGGGTTTGATTTTTAAGTTTCGGTGGAAATTAAGCTTTTCAATTAATAACATCATAATTTTTGGTCTGTTCTCAAAGGTATCAAATTGCTTCAGAAGACTTTTCGGATTCTAAAACAGACAGACTGGAATAAGACAGTACAATCGGATTAAATAAAACATGCAGAGATGTTTTTTGAAAGTTTAAAACTATGAACTGTAGTTGTATGCAAAAGAGTTATGCAAAGATTCGTTGAAATAGCCACAGAATAAATGTGTTGAAAATGTGTTCCACAGAAAAGTTCTATGTACGTAATTCTCAATGTATGTAAAGTTTTTCTTTCTTAATTGTTTTAATTCTTTGCATAATTTTAGGTGCTAACTTAACGTGCCAAATGTTTATAGTGATAACTATGAGAAAAATGTAGTTTAGTTTAGAGAACATGAGAGATTGTTTTACTTTACTGTTTTTTATCTTTCTCCTGAACACAACTCTTCCCCACTGTCTCTCTTTCTCACACCATGAGTCCCCGCTGAAGCTTTTATGGCCTGTGCAGCCTCACAGAGCCGCTGGATGAATTGTTTGATAGCCCAGGGCATGACGAAGAGAGAGAGGCCATAAATAGGATTGAAGTTTAAATGGAATAATATGACCGGGGAAAACAGAAGGAGAGAGAGAGAGAGAGAAGGCTATGGACGAAGAGGTAAGAATGAGGTGAGAAGTTTGTGCAGAAAGCTGTTCTCTCATTTACAATGAGTTTAGTTCATGATAGCCATTATGAAATCCAGTTTACTCTGGATGCATAAGCTGGAAATTAGATTGTTCAGTCTGATTCCTATAAACTGAAAACTTTAACATTAAGTTAGCCTGCAGGCACATTGTGAGCTAGCCTCGTGTCCGAATTCCTAAAGGAATGCTAATGGAGATTCTGTCATAAATCAGGATCCCCAATCCTAATGAGGAACAAGAATGGACCAATTAAATTTATTTTCTTTCAGAACTGCAGTTTATCCAGTAGGATCTAGTTTGATTAAATATGACCAGGGGTGAGTGGATGTATATGTGATCTCACATTAAGAACAGTTCTGTCTCATTGATTTGCCTTGCACAGAGTGACACCTCATGCTGAAGATTAATCGACTGGACTGAGCAGCGCTGACTGTCCTTGTCACAACACTGATCAACTGAAAGTCATTGAGACTAGAATATATGTTGAAATCTGCATTTAGAAAATGCACAACGTGATTATTTTAGCTCAAACTAAGTAAATATATTTCTAGCTAAAATACACATTTGCAAGGTAGATGGTGCTTATTTGCTGACTGCTTAATACAGACATTAAGACATTCAGAAGAGTGAAGTCTGCTTAAAACAGGAAGGATTTTGATTGTCTGTCAATGTTTTTATCATTCATCTGCTGAAAAAAAAAAAATAATAAATTGCTCTGAAAGTGATTCCAACTATATTTTCGATGTCATTATCACTATAGTTTTGGTGCAGACTTTTAGAACTTGGTGTGAACGGACCTTAAAACAAGCTTTTACTGGAAAACAAGACAAAGATACTCTGATCACACAGACTGTGTCCCATATTCCAGTTGCACCCAGATGAACCTCATTACACCGGGCACGTCCTTTGCTTTTTGGCCAATTAAGCTCATTCTTCTGAATAACCTTGTAGGTATGTGATGGACCACAGCACATTTTTAACACCACTGATCTGTAGCCCCGTCTTCCCTGCTATTAATAAAGCATTCCGTGGATCTTGTAAGCATCATTAGGGAAGTCCCCAAACATCTCCAACCTCAGATAAACTTCACAGTAAATTAGCCACAATTAGCAAACACGACATCAGCGCTACAGCCCGTTAATGCCATTACAAACCCACCCAATCATAACTTACAGTCTACTGGATCATTTCTCAAATCAATGATCTTAGTAAGTACTTGTAAGAGGGCCCTATTGCCAAATCAGCTGGATACGTCCAATTAAAAAGGAATGGAGGAGAGGGAGGCAGCCCAGCGTTGATTAGCACTTAGCTTCAGGGCACCAGTGTTATTATGCAGAGAATGCAGCTCTGCTAGAGTCAGGTTAAACGCTTTTAATTCACAAAACCTCCCACTGACTCTCAAAAAGGCTTGAGTGATAATGATCACCGTAGGTAGAACAGCCACAAGACATCCAGTGTGTCAATGTATTCTGGTAATTCGTCCAGTTGTCTTATGTATTTTTACTAAGTTGTTATTACTTTGAATCAGATCAAAAGGGACTCTTTCAATAGCATAAATATTTTCACCAAAATACAGATTGTTCTTAGCATAATTTAGCATACTTTTACAAAGAGTACTTATTATAGAAATAATATACTTTAAAATATTATACGTTATATAGGGTTTATATATAATCATAAGGGTTAATTCACCCAAACATTTTAATTGCATTGCATTAATGCTTGCATTAATGCATTGTATTTTTAGGGCTTGCATTTTTATGGGATGAAATTCAAATGGTTGTATAAGTGAAATCTGAGAGGTGAATATGGATTATTGAATTTGTTATAATGAAAATGTGTCTGAAATGTTTTGAACTGAAATATTCACATCTTAAATATACAACTATGTTGAATTTCATCCCATAAAAATGCAATGATTGCCTGATGCAAGCATGGTTAATGCAATTAATATTTTTTCAAGTAGTGCAATTCAACAAGCATTATTTTACTTCCATAATAGTCGATGTGACTCCAGTGGTTCAACCTTAATGTTATGAAGGGACTAGGATAATTTGTGTGTGCAAAAAAAAAAAAAAAAATATATATATATATATATATATATATTTATTGACTTTTTATTGAACTTAATTCAACAATATCTTCTCTTCCGTGTCAGTCTCCTACGTGATCCACCTAAGCACCACAATGCATGCATGTGGTGCTCAGCCAATAGTGAGCCAGCCCCCAAGAACCCATAAGCGCTGCACTGTGTGAATAGCCCAACAACGTGAATAGCTTAAGAGAGTGACAGGGAAGAGAAGACATTGTTGAATAAAGGCAGTAAATAAAGGGTACTGTCGAATGTACTGACAAGAATTTATATTTTAATGTCATCTCTATTGGAACTTATATGCAATGTTTAAAAAAATATGCAAAATTTAAATAGCCTAGCATAATGATGAAGTTAGAACATTTAAAATATATTAACTTATGTTAGTAAACACATTAAAATAAGCGTACTGCTTTAAAGCATGCCAAAGATTATTAAAACATAATGATATAAAATGCACTTTACTATTACTAGTATTAAAAAGTGCACTTTTTAAAAGTGTGTTAAGAAACGGTCATAAAAGTGTGCTTTCTTTAAGTACACTTAAGTGTCCTTTCATTTCAGTAATATTAGTTGCAAGTACAATTAAGCAATTAAACACACTTCTTTTCACAAGGGAATATAAACTGAGATATAGAAAATAGTGTAAAACATCACTACTAATTAAGTGTCATTTCGAGTTTTTATTTTTTTAATACATACTCCAGTTTGGGCAGTGTTCAAATGTGATTCTAAATCTGACATATCTATGTGATTTTTGGATTAAAATATATTATAATAAGACTATATTATATATAAGATATTTCCTATTTCCCACTTCTGAAGTTGTGATTACGAGCTTGTCTCATTCAAGTGCTTTGTTGTTGGAAATGAACAGGAATCATAGAGGACACCAGGTTTATTCTTGCATATTTATTGGGTAAATAAAGCCATAATGATATTTAGAATCCCATTCACTGACAAACATACATTCACATCAGCATGCTGCTGATAATTCTGGAATTTTAGTCAAAATCAGGCTATTTCCGCAGTGTATAAAACATACAATTCAAATGATTATTTACACATGTAAGTATGCACTATATGACAAGGTGATGTAGCTGTTGTGGAAAAAACTAATAAAGAATACCAGTCCCCTCCACCATGTTTAAAGTTTATGGCACACCCAACTCAAACTAATTACAAATTATTCCCAAACTTCCCAGTGATAAATACGACGTATTATGACGTTCATGTCCAATTTTTAACTAGGAATCTCGTATTTACGATAATTCCAATAGCACGTGAAGGCAGCATTAGATGTTGTTACATCTGTGAAAAACAGCACCATCTGGAAACCGCAGCATTATATTCATCAAATTGAGTTCAAACATCTAATAAACAACTGGAAAGAACAGATTCAGGCACATTCTACATGTTGAAATCATCTGCAAAATGTAATGTCATAATTTCAAGCATTGCTAATGCTTGGTTTATAGATGAGGAGACACGTTATCTGTTCTGACCTATTTTGTTAGTGTGTTGTGCTAATGAAAGTTAGAATTTCTTTGCATTCTAATTCAGTAAACCTTTTCCTGTCTATTCAACATCCTGTAGTGTGTGGCTAGTCCATGAGTTGAAAGGGAGCCAATTTTTAAATAGCGTACTGTTAGATACTGAAAGTTTACTCCTACAACTCATGCTGTAGGGCATCTTTTATTCATTGTGGGTATTTTTTAAAGCCTATTGGTAATCTAAATATGAGAGCCCTTGAGTGTTTCATTGTTTAAAGTAGACCAAAGATCCGTGACGCCGCTCTGTACCTGCACTGCAGTGCGATACACTAACAGCGGTATCACATAAACCCATAATGGCATCTCACTGTTATCACACACTCTCATTATGCATGTAGACAGAGCGTCTCAACGCACATGACTGGTTCTCCACAGGCCCACGGCCTCACGGGGGATTTAATACATGTCGTAGTCTCCGCTCCACCACCCCACCACAGCACCAGGTAGCCGCGCTGCACCTCCATGAAATTAAGCAGAAAACACAGATTAGCTTTCAAAAAGCAAACTAATGTAGCATGAAATGCTGCAGCCATGCTCTAGCAATCAGACGTTCCTCTCCATGACCTATTTTTACATCGCTCTCTTCTCTCGCGTGCACAGCTTTTATCCCCAATCCATTCCCATCTCAACATCTGGATACTGGGAACATTTAGCTGGTAATTGGTTTGGGCTTTTTATTATTTGAGTAGTGCTGTGAATTGGAGGGGGGATTGGAGGGATGAGCGACACATTGATGATACTGGAGAATATCATGACTTAGATTGACAAAGAAATCATTCGGAGACAGACAAAAAGAGTAAATACAGTGTAGGAATTGGCGATCTGATCAGATTATCATTTTATATCATAATAGTTCAAAGGAAAATGATTTATGTTAGGGTTTTCAATCAATTAATGGTTTTCATCAAATTAATTACATGACATGTCAATTAATTAATCAAATTAATCACAACTGAGAAAAATGAAAATCTTTTTTTAATGGCTGTCCATATGCATACTAATGTCTTTGGTGGTTGCATCAGGTCACTGTTTTTCAGCCTACATGATACTATGCAAATTTATATTCCGTTGCTCTTGAATGCAAGAACACGTCTTACATGAACAACTATTCATTCTGTTCTCAATAACATAAAGGTGTGGAAGAAAAAAGGAAAAAAATCTTCATTATGGAATTTACATGGGTCAGGAAGCATGATTTATTGCATTCATTTTTACTATTATCCCTATTTTTCTGGTAATGTCTATTTTTGTATAATCCAGTGATTTAAATACTTGACAAATGAAAGATACTTTATCACATTTGATCATTTCTCTTGTTTTGGAACATGATGGATGAAAACTAAAAGAAAAGATTATTCATGACAAAGTCTGGCATCAGTGGAAAAAAAACAGCTTCACATTATGCAACACAAATAACTCACAACAATGAAACTAATATTATAAAATGGATATACGCACGCATGTAACTGCAGTTGAATTTGCGTTAATCCTGATAAACTTCCCTAAAGTTGTGATGTTGCTTGGCAACAGTAATCAACTAAATTCTGTTTCATGTTAATGCTAACAACCTCTTAATGGCAAATCCTTCCTCTTGACTTGTTTGGGAAACTAACAAGTGCTTGCTTTGTTTCACTCTCACATATATAATGTGAAGCAACCCTGTGCACTGAACACCGAACACCTAATGGTATAAATGATTTCTACAAGTTGACACATTTCTTGCACTGCACAATGTATACTGTACACCATCATAAAACCCATCCTATAATATAGTACTATATGTATACTGTGCACAGTATGAAAATTGTATGTATGCATGGAATACCCAGATGACTTACTGAAGCTGCTAAAATGTGCAGCATACAACAGAACACACACTGCACGAGATACTGTATCTCATAATGCAACACGCATGACTTGACCTTTTATTTCCAGTGTGTCAAATGAACCGTAAGTAAATACCATCATGATTTTCAGAATGTCTTTCTTGACTTATTATTTGAACAGATTACCAAGACATTTATAAAAATGTAATAAAAAAATAAAAATGTAAAAAAATTAAATTCTGGTGAAGTCACATGGCAATAATATTACATACACATATATATATATATATATATATATATATATATATATATATATATATATATATATATATAGCAGATGCTGCAAGCTGTAGTGTACCCTTTTGGCAACTTCTACCGTTAAGTCGTAACTTACCAGTGCCCCACATAAGCCCAAATGATAGTCCTCCATTCCAACGGGATGGAAGGGACAGGGCTTACCATGGAGATGGTTGTAGCTGCTGTTCCTGATATATTAGTTCAAGGGAAGACTGCTTTTGCTATCTTCCTATTTTTCCTTATAGCCATGAACAGACTTGTTAACACTGAGGAAGCGAACCTAGTCCATGTGGAGAGGGACACTATGAAGGCCACATCTTACTCGTGGATGTGGAAGAATTTGTGGCACAGATGAAGAAGCGTGGCAGAGCAGAATTGCCCAGGGAAAGACATGGTTTACCAACAGGGAAACCGTACCATTGAAGAAGAGACAAATGGGGTTACCAAGGGGAAATCACAACATATGGGGCATTTAGCCTAGTACAAGGGCTGACCAACTGGGCATGCATCTCGAGTACTGCCTCTGCCGCATCTGACTGCAGAGGATGCTCAGAGGAAACCCCAATTCCCCAATTGGGGAACTCACCTGAAGAGCAAAGAAGATGCGTGTATACCCAAGAAACTGGCTACACCTGGAGACTGTAGAATCTCACAAAGGTATTATGACGCCATGCCCATCTCAGCACTCTGCTGTGTAGCCAGTGCTGTAGAGGTCTCACACATCAATCTGAGCAGTGTGACTGCGGCTGCAGATACCATATGCCCCAGGAGCCCAGAGCTTTCTCTTTTCCCAGTTGACCTCAGGTCTCAGATGGCTGACCTGAGCACCAGGTCCTTGTGTTTACTTAACAGATCTCAAGAATGAGACAGAATGAGCCAGTAAAAGAGATTTGGAATGTGAATGTCCACTTCCTTTAGCAGTGCTTTGGCCTGGTGTACTTGCAGGATGGCCATCGCATGAAAGGCGGAGATGGCCTATCTAGTGGTACTGTAAGCCTTAGCAGCCAGGGTTTCCATCATCGTACAGGCCTTGGATGGGAGACATGGACAGTTCTGCCAGGTCAAGTCAAGTTACCTTTATTTATATAGCGCTTTTTACAATGGAGATTGCTTCAAAGCAGCTTCACAGTGGTAACAGGAAAATAATAGCTGCTCTGGAGAAAATAGTGATGTCATCCAGCTCAGTTCAATTATCATATAGTGTCAATGTGGGCGGATTAGTAATATAGTTGAATATTTAGTGTCCCCAACTAAGCAAGCCAAAGGCGACAGAGGCGATGGTGGCAAGAAACCAAAACTCCATCAGGTGGCAGGATGGAGAAAAAGCGTGCACTGCAATTACACGCTCCACCTGGGGAATCTCTATGTACTCCCTGGCGGCCCCATCATCGAGGATAGTGAGAGTAGAGAAGGCTGCGAATCGGCTTCGGGCAGTAAAAGGCGCCTTCCACGACTTCTGAACTTCCTCATGCACTCCCGGGAAGAAAGGCACTGGGGCGGAATGCAGCTGTGAACCACGTGCCACACCCAGGAACCAATCATCCATCCACAAGCACTTAGGACAGGGTGGAGGGTTCCACTCAAGTCCGATGCACACGGCGGCCCGGGCAAGCATGGCTATTAACTCTGAATCTGACTTGGCAGGAGTGACCACGCCCAAAGAGGGAAACTCAGCCTCATCTTCCTCTCCAGAGGACAATAGCCCGTTCTCCGATGTAGCTATGAACATCTGATCCTCATCCGGAGCACCGAATAACACACTTGGTCCCCCATGAGAATGACCTGCTGCATCACCCAGCTTGATGGTACACAACACACTAGAGGAGCGGGAGGTCCGTGGGCAATGGCACATATACATGTACGATGAATACACCTTAGATCTTCCGGCCAAGAGAGACCCCTTCTGCAACTTTTTTTAAGGTCTTTTAGCAGGTGATTGGAAAGAGTGATAGCTGTGTGCAACCACACGGCTCCGAAGCAAAAATCTGAATGGGTAGTTGTGTGCTGCCATTTTATACACCTTATGTATGGAGGAGTGGCTGGGCACGCAAATTCCACTTCAACATAACGTCGAACATGACTGACAGATAGCAAACTTGCGTTACTAATTACAAGTTTTACTTTAACGTACATCTTAAAACGTGTTTTAAAAAGTACACTTATTTTGGATGAGTTGATTAACATACAAAAGCACATGTAAAGGACTTGATTATAGTTTGGAATGTAGTATGTTATTCAATAAAGTTAATATATTTTAAATGTGCTAAACTGTATCTTCATCATTACAAATTTGTAAATTACAAATATATTTAATGAAATACAAGTTTCAATAGAAATTAAATTAAAGTTTATTTTAGTTTACCAAAAATGCTTGTCAATACATTCATCAGTGCACTTTAATGCACTTTTCAGATAAGTGCATAAGTCCTACTTAAGTGGGTCAAAAAGCCTTTTAAAGTTCAGCTAATTCAATTTAATATGAATTTGAACTATACCATTTTTTCATTTAATTGCAATTGACATGCACTTAAGTGCCCGGAAACATTACATTCAGTTCACATTTAAGTATAGCTCATTATTTTAAAGTATATTATTTCCAAAATAAGATTTTTTTTAAGTGTCCTTCTTTTCCACAATCCAGTCTAATCCAATCCAGTCACAAAGTAGTCTGCTACTACCTTAATGTTTAAAGGTGGCTTGGCGTTAGTGTACATCATGAAGTTTAGCTGTTATGACACTAAACGCCAGCGGCTGTCTCTAGTTAAAAAGGTCAAAGAGTAACGGGGCTTCAGCCACAGGGATTCCTTGAAATTCTGGATAATTTACTTCTTGGTGCCAAAAAGTGAATGCACAAACCACTACGAAAGATACATGTTCTCTGACTCGTATCACTGTTTTGCAAGAATTGTAATAAGAAGGCAAAGTATGTGTGTGTGGCATTGCTTCTGTTTATTCCCATCTCGATCAGCAGACGGTCGAACACTGTCTCCCGTCACATGCGTAGTAAGGGACACAGCTCAGCGAGAGCAAACGATTTGAGGCATATGTCAAGATCTTACAGACTCTAAACAAAGGCGTGTCAGGATGGCGGGCAGCAGAGAGCGCGGGAACAGAGAGCCATCCGCTCCAATCTCAGCCTGCAGACTGCGGCGCGTGCTGCACTCTGAAAGGCTCAGGGATGTTTGCCTGCGAGCAAAAGAGAGTCCAGGAAGCTGCGAGACGCAGTCCAGTTCTATTATGCAGACAGAGACAGAGCCGAGGAGAGAAAAGCAGAGATTCAGAGAGAGATAAAGGAAAATGATGAAAGATACACCTATGTACATGTAACAAAGCATATCTAAATGCATGCTTATTTGTATATGAAGGCAGGAACATCTGAAAGAACTCAGATAGCATTCAAAGCTTTCAAATTTCTACCTACCAGTATGTAAGTTTCTGCTTAATTCACCACAGATCTCATTAAAGTGACATTTTCTGTATTCATAATTTCCAAGTGAAAAAGGATGTTCATTTAACTTCCTTAAAAAAAAAAAAAAAAAAAAAAAAATTAAAAATGCTTAATTGTATTGAAGTATATCTTAAAAGTTCATTACTTATTAAAATTGTTTACTTACTAGCATTGTTCGGGAAGCAGACACACTATGGCTTACACATAAAACATTATCAATTTCTATTATTCAAATCAGTAAATGATTGTTAGGCTGCATTAACTAGGTCAGCCGGAACCGGGAACACTTCCCATAACACCTGATGTACTCGTTACATCATAAGAAGAATGGCATCTACGCTAATGTTAGTCTCTCTGTTTATCCCGAGGTTTACTGCAGTCAGCTGGATCCGGGCCGTGTCCGGATCAGATGGTGGACCAGCGCCTGGACATGACCAACGCATCCCTGAAATGTCTGCAGAGAGCATGTCAAATAAACTCCCCCCCGTAAATGCTGCATCGACACGACATCCTCATTAAACCTGTCTCCGGCGTGACGACTCCAATCGTTCAAATAATCTTACAAATATCTATTTACCTAATATGAATTAAGACCTGCTATGTTGCCAGAATTATAATCATACACTGTTTGTTAAATGCGGCCAGAGGAGAACTGGCACCCGACTGAGCCTGGTTTCTCCCAAGTTTTTTTCTCCATTCTGACCCTGAAGGAGTTTTGGTTCCTTGCCACCGTTGCGTCTGGCTTTTGGCTTGCTCAGTTGGGGACACCTAAATTTCAACTATATTACCGATCTGCCCGCATTGACACTATATGATACTTGAAATTAGCTGGATAACATCACCGTTTCACCAGAACGGCTGTACAAATTCTGTTGAATTATTTTCCTGTTAACAATGTGAAGCTGCTTTGAAACAACTGGACTTGTTAAAAGCGCTATATAGATAAAGGTGACTTGACTTGACTTAAAATGCACTTGCAGATAATATAATACTATGAAATAAAAGGTCACTTAAGTTTACGTGGAAAGAGTATTTTTTTTTAATAACTTTTACTTTTAAAAAGTGCACTTTGTAATGTTGAATTACAAGTTTTAGAGAATTACACTTATTTTGATGTGTTGACTAATGTACTAAAGTACATGTAAAGAACTTGATTATAATTTTAACTGGAGTGTGTTATTCAATATTACATTTAAGGTTAATATATCTTAAATGTGCTAAACTGCAATGTCATTAGTGTTAGTACAGACTTGCACAGATTTCAATAGAAAGTGCATTAAAGTGTATTTTAGTTTACCAAACGCTTGTCGGTACAGTTGAACCATATTTTGAAGACAACAGAAATAATCATGAAGTTAAATATAAAGTCCTTAAGTCCTATTTAAGTGGGCCAAATATGTTCAGCTTATTGAATTTATTATAAATTTAAAGTATTTTCTTTTAATTACAATTGATATGCATTTAAGTGTTTGATAACATTACATTCAGTTTGCATTTAATTATGTTCTCCATTAAGTATATTATTATTTAAAATAAACTTTAAATACATTATTTTTTTATTTTTTTAAAAGCTAAACAATAAGATGTGTACAATCACGTGTATTTAATGTTTACGAAAACAAATATTTTTATTGGATGGTTAAACTATGACATTTCAGAGACATAAATTGAAACCTTTCTTGAAAATGTATGAAATTACTTAAAACCATATTAAACACAACAGATATATTTGGCATGTGTAATAAACAACATTTCCACATTTGTATTTCACAGGGAAAATAATGTGGAGATTAAAATGTAAATAATTTTTTGGTTACAATTTATTTTAAGGTGTCCGTGTTACAGTGTAATTATACAATAAAGTACAAGTAATTAGCAACATTTACTTACTGTATTATTAGGATTGGTTTAGGGTTATTTGCATGTATGCATGAGGATTTTTCTCAGTTTATTTTTCTCCGTTTATTGATCTTCGTGTGAATGTCAGTGAAAGTAATTTCAGTGCTGTTATAGAAATAGCAGATTGGGGGTGTAGTACTGTCTAGTACATACTGTCTCATATGTCTAGTACATATCTGTGTTATTAAGAGTCTGATACATGGCTAGTCTGTCTATGTGGCAAACAAAATAGTTAAATAAGATTTTATGTAGTTTGCTCCAGGGCAGTGTTAGACTCTGGGGTTTGCCCTCTATGTAGTTTGCTGGCCTCAATAATCATAATCCAATATTACAAATATTAGGACTCGGAAAGTAAGCCAGGGATATTAGCCTTTATTATTTCCCATCTGGATACATTTACTTCTTGTACAACAATATTGGCTAGATATTTACTAGACAGGCATTTGGAGCATCATCCCAACTGTAATTAAGAATGTTTGTGTTCCTAGTCCGTTAACTAATAGGAAATGATCTGCAGTGTTCTATTGAAGACAATGGAAATAATTTAACATGGCATTTTCAGAAACGGTGTGTTATTTTCAGAATCACTGACCCTCATAGAAGGACAAATAATACAATTAAATTTAATAAATAAATAAAAACAATAGTTAGTTAATTCCAGTTCTCCACTACATTTTGAACTAGGAACAAAAATACAGTTAGACTTTGTTAATTATAACTTTATTATTTCACAATGACAAGAAAATGACATGATTCCAAATAGGATGTTCAGCTGTTACCCGGTTAGAGACTGATCGTTAGCTTATGTAAGCATATCAATATTTTTAGTGCCCCTATTATGCATTTTTAAAGATTCTTAATTTTGTTTAGGAGGTCTCCTACAATACATTTACATGCATCCAAGGTCAAAAACACTTTAATTTTCTCATAATATACATTGCACATGATGCCATTTCTCAAAGAGTATGAAAATGGTTTGTTTGAAGATTCAGGATTTCTAAACCCCTCCATTCTGAGAGCTTACTCCGCTCTGATTGGTCAGATGGCCCGTCTGTTGTGATTGGTCTACCTCTTACAGTGCGTATAGAAAATGACACGCTCATTACCATAACTGAATTTCAGCTCTTGAGGCTTCATCAGCACTTTTTCAGATACACAGTGACACAAAGAATAATAATGGCGTTGGTTTTTCTGTATCAATTCGAGTCCTCGTCCTTTTGAAGTGCTTGTGAAGTAGATTTGCTTTTGCAGCACTGAAAACATTGGGCCCTAGCATACACCTGGCGCAATGCAATGCCAGGCGCACCACAAGTGCTTTTTGCTAGTTTCAGCCCGACACAGTTATCATTTTCACGTCCAGTGCCACGCTGTTTAAATACAAAGCCGATTCCAAAAAAGTTGGAATACTGTACAAATTGTGAATAAAAAAGGAATGCAATAATTTACAAATCATTCCAAAAAAGTTGGGACAGGTAGCAATAAGAGGCCGGAAAAGTTAAATGTACATATAAGGAACAGCTGGAGGACCAATTTGCAACTTATTAGGTCAATTGGCAACATGACTGGGTATAAAAAGAGCCTCTCAGAGTGGCAGTGTCTCTCAGAAGTCAAGATGGGCAGAGGATCACCAATTCCCCCAATGCTGCGGCCAAAAATACTGGAGCAATATCAGAAAGGAGTTTCTCAGAGAAAAACTGCAAAGAGTTTGAAGTTATCATCATCTACAGTGCATAATATCATCCAAAGATTCAGAGAATCTGGAACAATCTCTGTGCGTAAAGGTCAAGGCCGGAAAACCATACTGGATGCCCGTGATCTTCGGGCCCTTAGACGGCACTGCATCACATACAGGAATGCTACTGTAATGGAAATCACAACATGAGCTCAGGAATACTTTCAGAAAACATTGTCGGTGAACACAATCTACTGTGCCATTCGCCGTTGCCGGCTAAAACTCTATAGATCAAAAAAGAAGCCATATCTAAACATGATCCAGAAGCGCAGGTGTTTTCTCTGGGCCAAGGCTCATTTAAAATGGACAGTGGCAAAGTGGAAAACTGTTCTGTGGTCAGACGAATCAAAATTTGAAGTTCTTTTTGGAAAACTGGGATGCCATGTCATCCGGACTAAAGAGGACAAGGACAACACAAGTTGTTCTCAGCACTCAGTTCAGAAGCCTGCATCTCTGATGGTATGGGGTTGCATGAGTGCGTGTGGCATGGGCAGCTTACACATCTGGAAAGGCACCATCAATGCTGAAAGGTATATCCAAGTTCTAGAACAACATATGCTCCCATCCAGATGTTGTCTCTTTCAGGGAAGACCTTGCATTTTCCAACATGACAATGCCAGACCACATACTGCATCAATTACAACATCATGGCTGCGTAGAAGAAGGATCCGGGTACTGAAATGGCCAGCCTGCAGTCCAGATCTTTCACCCATAGAAAACATTTGGCACATTATAAAGAGGAAGATGCGACAAAGAAGACCTAAGACAGTTGAGCAACTAGAAGCCTGTATTAGACAAGAATGGGACAACATTCCTATTCCTAAACTTGAGCAACTTGTCTCCTCAGTCCCCAGACGTTTGCAGACTGTTATAAAAAGAAGAGGGGATGCCACACAGTGGGAAACATGGCCTTGTCCCAACTTTTTTGAGATGTGTTGATGCCATGAAATTTACAATCAATTTATTTTTCCCTTAAAATTATACATTTTCTCAGTTTAAACATTTGATATGTCATCTATGTTGTATTCTGAATAAAATATTGAAATTTGAAACTTCCACATCATTGCATTCTGCTTTTATTCACAATTTGTACAGTGTGCCAACTTTTTTGGAATTGAGTTTGTAGCAAATACAACATCTGTTCACCCATGGACGTGTTGGTCTGAAAACGGTATGCGTTTAGGCGCATTGTTGACGCATTGCTATTTTGAGGCAACGGAAACCGACCAATAAAAACCTGGTCGCAGTATTTTTTGTGTTATTTAAAGGGTGCCTTAGTAATATGCGCCTATAGACGTGTACACAATGTGCGTACACTCTGCTTGTTACACACATGCAGCAGCACACAATTTTTAAAAAAATATAAAAAATAAAGGATTCCTCTCTTGAAAAGCGTTCAGTCTTTTTCCACTTGCAAATTCCACCATGTAAATAGCGAATCCGCAATGGTGCAAGGGAAACTGGCTTTTAAAGGGAATGGGAGATGAGACTCTGAATGGTTTATTGCATGTTATGACCAAAACACACCCATGACTTATTAAGAGACTAGGTACAACCCTTTTGGACAGTTTTTTTCCATTGTTAAACTAGCAAAAGTGGATTTGCACACGCCCTAAGTGCACTTGTGTCATGCGCTTCAGACCATGATCTCAGATCGTTAAAATAGGGCCCAGTGTCTTCTTGACATCAACAACACAAATGAAACTTTTCCAGGCTTCAGCTACAACTACAGTGTTTGAGGACGGGTCAAAGTAGACGTCGTTCACGGGCAGCCAATAAAGATCATAAGCTGGCATTATGCAAATATATTATATTGTTACATGGGTATGTAACAAAAAGTGAGATTGAATTGCTGACGACTCATTTAAGCAGTTCAGAATCGATTCTTTCTTTTGGGAGACAATAACTTTATTTGTTGTGCACTTTGATTTTTAAATATGCAGACCTTTTACATTCACAAACAGCTGAATTACACACTGCATGAAAGGTAATACTCCAAAATCATACAGTTTTGGAACAACTTGAGGGTGAGTAAATGATGACAGAATTTGCACTTTTTGGGTGAACTATCCCTATGAATAAATCTATGTAAAGGTAAATATCAAATAGCATTCCTTTTATCACTATTATTATAATGCAGTCAAAGTAGACATTTCTCATTAAAGTTTCATGCATTGGTTTACTATTAATGGAAGTTTTTTTATTTTTTTTAATTTTTTTTTTTTTTTACGTGGACTTCATAAGGTGCCAGATCTTCGACACAACCGCTTTAATCACATTTCAATGCAAATGATGCTAAAGAGCGTAAACAGCCTCTAACGTTTCTCTCCGCAGGCTGTCGTATACTTTCCCAAATGCTATTGCTTTCTCCTTTATAAACAGACCACACTAATGATGTTCTTCCACTAGCTACCAGTTTGTAGGTCCGATGATAAATGGGATGAGTTGGGCAGTACGCCGGGGTTTCTGATAGAGCACAGTGGAGTCACTTTAAGTCAGTCTGGGGCACTCAAATGACATCCACAGCAAATAATGATGATAAACACTTTATTTTTCTCGACTGGCGACTGCACATTACCTAATGATGTTCAATGGCTGGGCTAAGTGGTAAAGACAACAAATACATTACGGCCATGCATTGTAAATGGGAGTCCCCAAGGAAAGTGATCTGAATTTTAAATTTTGTCGCTATCCACATTTTTCATATGGAAAACCATGTGGTGAGGCTCACTTCAAACCACTGTGTGCTTAATGTGCAGTTTTCCAAATTCTTGATGCAGCCACTTAGGTGTATATGCATTCATTCTCATAAAATATGCAATTGAGAACACATGAGCCATGATTAATACCAGTATGGGGAAGCTATAAGCTACTCGTAATTTAAAGTATAGTTAAACTACTGTCAAGCTCCTCTTTTGAAAAAGTAGCTAGCTACACTAACAAAATGTAGTTAACGGCACCAAAGCTACTTCAGGGGACAATATATTTTAAATAATTCTTAGATCATTACATTATATATATATATGTATGTGTGTGTGTGTGTGTGTGTGTGTGTGTGTGTGTGTGTGTGTGTGTGTGTGTGTGTGTGTGTGTGTGTGTGTGTGTGTGTGTGAAAAGAAAACATTTTCCTGCAGTAAAATAACTGAAGTAAAAGTATTTATTTTTAATTTTTAATTTTATTTATTATTTTACTAACAGAACTAGTAAAATGTCTAGGTAGCCTGTAAGAAGAAACAAGAAAATCCATTATTACAGAATTTATGTATGGGTCAGAGGAAGGATTCTTTGTATATATTTTTGATTATTTTTATTTTATTTTTTTCTAGCTACAAATTGCGGGTCTCAATTAAGCCTGACAACATTAAAGTTGAACATATACTTAATCAATGTACTTTCTTTAGACACAAACCAACTTAATGTGTTAGTATAATATTTTGGCCTTTTTCAACTTTTCTTCACCATAAACAAAAGCTATTTTAGCTATAATATGAAAGTAGAATTTTTGTTTATCAATATTTAATTTAATTTAATTTACAATCTCTTTATAAGACCTTTGTATTTATTGTAATGTCTTTTTATGTACAAACATCCAAACATAAAATATATATATATATATATATATATATATATATATATATATATATATATATATATATATATATATATATATATATATATATATATATATATAATTAATTAGTAAAAACCCACAATAATTTTGTCAGTTTGTAAAGCTAGCCAATATGTGTTCTGCATATCAATGTTCTGGTGTTTTTTTTCTTGGGGATTTATTTATTTATTCAAAAACTATAGGTAATGTTCTGGCTAGGTTCTCTCAAAGTTATGAGCAAATATTCTTACAGTAATGTTAATAGAACATTCGTTTAAAATGACTGCTTTATAAAATTATTCACGCTCTAAAAATGCTGGGTTAAAAACAACCCAAGTTGGGTTGAAAATGGACTAACCCAGCAATTAGGTTGTTTTAACCCAGCGATTGAGTTGTTTTAAGCAAACATTTAACCCAACCGCTGGGTTAAAACGACCCATTCACTAGGTTAAAACAACCCAATTGCTGTGTTAGTCCATTTTCAACCCAACTTGGGTTGTTTTTAACCCAGCATTTTTTAGAGTGCATATACAATTAATTATTTGTTTAAAATTATTGGTCTTTAATGTTCTCAAAATGTCAGCACATGCAAAAAAAAAAAAAAAAAAAGTTTTTAAAACATAAAAAAAAAAAAAAAAAAAGTTCTTAGAATATTTTTGTTAGCTGGTATGTTTAAGACAGAGATGTAGCATTTGGTTCCACTACACATTATAAAAAGTAGGTTAATGGAAAAGCTATATGTTATTTTAAAAACAGCTGTCATGCTACTACAAATGTAGTAAAAAGTGAGACATTTGTTGAGAGACTAAATGTTGCTCCATTCTGTGGTGCACCATCTAGCAGTTCCCTTTCAGTTGGTCACGTTCGACGTAATGTCTCCGTTCCCTCCTTCAGGGAATGAGGGTTACATACGTAACCGAGACGTTTTTAAACACAAGAACTTTGAGAATTTGAGAATTCATTCCTCATTTTTTGCTGTCAGTTAATGTGGTTTGGAGAGGCCTGTAGGAGCAGCTAGAGCTGACTGCATACTCGCAAAAAAAGTACTTCAAGGTGGTACTTCAAGAATTGCTATCATAGTAGGAAAATCCCTTATTATGAAAATTTTGCATATAGGTCAGGAGAGGTTTAATGTCATTTTATTATTAAATTACGCATTTAATTGACAGCCCTAATTAATACTAATGAATGTACTATGAAATGGTACTGAAATGTGCCATTTCATTTGGATTTGAAGGTAAACCTGTCTATTCAGAGGACAACAAAGGTCCTTTCATTATGCAGAGAGCCGGCCATTAAGGTACAACATTTGCAAACCCTGATCCTCTTTATGAAAGAATAGCTGGCAGAGAGAAGCAGTGGAAAGAAATGAAGAACTATTTAAGGTCATGTTTGTGTCCGCAGAGACACACGCTGAAGCCAGCAGTAGAACTGGAAATCCATTGTGTGATTGGAAATGAAACAGAGAGGCCTAGCAGGTGTATCAGATCCAACCGGAGAGCTCTGGATGTGCGGAGAAAGGCTGGATTGAGGTTGCGCCTCTGTATTTGTGTGGATATATGTGTGTGTGAAAAAGGACTTCCTCTGGAAGAAGGACTTTAAAGAGGAAAACAGGATCTGCTGTCAGAGAATTACGGGCTTCATACAAAACTCCATTGTTGTAGCACCTCCATAGTGCTGTCATCACCCTCCATTTAAAGCAGCACATCCAAACCTCCCGAAGGGTCACAGATCTACTGAGAACCTGGAGCACACGGACAGGACAGATGTGAATTTAAACATATTCACTATCGGCAGTAGCATATGTAATCAATAAAACAATATATTTGACGTGTTACGTGTGTAGATTTATTAGATTTTTTATTTTTTTTTATCTGTAATGCATGAAACTTTTGTTTTAAAAAATACATATGTGTTATGAAACTTAATGTTATGACGTTATTTCTTTTTGCTATTGTTTACAATGAGGGGACACATTTTATGATGCAAACTGACACGCTGTTGATATTTTATTCCTCAAGTTTGAATGCTGGATTTTCACAGAGAAACTGGACCATTTTTTTTTTTTTTTTTCGAGAAGGAAAGTAGACCAGCTATAAATAAACAGTCTCAAGATCCGTTCCTCAAAATCGTACTTTTGGTGCCGGATGCAATCGGACACATGAAAGTCAAAATACACACGCACACTCAAAACAACGTTTCTCCGGCTAATTAACTCAATTCTAATTTTCCAGAGGAATCATCAGCACGAAAATTGAATTGGAGCTCAAGTAAAAGTTTTTGCTGTGGTTGGAGTGCTGTGGCCGGCTCTTTCCTCTGGGACAGTCTCAGATACAGACTCGCCGTGCAAGGGTTCGCTGTCTCCCTGAGGTACAGAAAAACATATTACATTCTATATTTTTGCTCCATTGCTCTTTGGATTGTCCTTGATGCTGAAAGTGTGTCATAATGATATCGAGGGGATAGCTATTAATCTGTCACGGGGGAAGAACGGCAAGTCTAAAAACAGTCATCTGCCATCAACAAGGCGTTCGCCAAAATGCCCTGTTCAGATGTGAAGTCTCTGTTTGCTTTCTTCTTTTGACAGCGAGGTGAATGCAGGATGCAGCTCTGTCAGCGCGCAAACATGCATTTGGTCACTGATGCTCACATGACTGCATTATAATAAACTTGACTGGCCTGTCAAATCAGTGCCACAGCAAGTACTATAAAATATAGGCCTATTGCTTCGATTCTGAATGCTGATTAGACCAAACCAAAGACCAAAGTTTTAATCATGGTAAATTACCCTGTGTAACAGCTTTGACATGAAACACTTGTTTATCTGGATACTGTGTATCATAAGCAACCATAGACACCAATTGTTAACCTTAGTTTACATGTCAGGAATTATATATTCTAGTGGTGGTATGTCACTTTACAGAATTTTTTTCATACCCATACATATTTTATTCTGGCCAGAATATATTTCAAATATATGGAATTGAAACAAAACCTATAAATGTATTTTGTTATCAAAATATATTACAAAATGTACTCTAAGGGCCAAGAAAACACTGCAACTGGCACTTTTGACTTTCTCAAATCTAAAAAAATAAAATAAAATCAACCACTATGAATTTAAATTTTAACCATCACAGTCTGTAATACATATAAAAATGTACACCAAATTGAATGTAGTCATCAAGATTTTAATCTGAAACAAAAATGTCCTTACCGCAACATTACAATAGCGTAAATGTTATACACTTTTCTTTTTAATGTCTATAAAAATGTAAGACATTTACATAGTTACTTTCAAGACTTGTCCATTTTTGTAAACACTGATATTAAAAAATTATTTTCAAAATTAGGGATTTTATGATTTTCTTTATGCCATGGAACATTTTGACGCTAAGCTTAGATATCAATTGTTTTCACACACGCCAAAGATATATTTTGCTTTTTATGACAAATATTGTAATTTTTAATGTGTAAATTATGTGTAAATCAAGTGTTAAAGTAAATTTTACAAACAAAAATCTAATTAATAATTAAGTTAAATCATTGCTGAAAGTTTGTGTCGGTGAGGACACAGTGTTAATGGCACATGTTAATAATGTAGCCTTAACAATAAAGGTTACTGTAGAGAAAAACAGTAACAGACAAAACAGAAGATATTTTGTCACAGCTAGTAGAGGTATTGCAGTAAAGACTGGGTCAAAGATTTCCATGTTTCAAAAACGAATACATTTATGAATTTCTATTGTAACAACAAACTAATTTGAGGCCTTCAGTATTTTGTTTTGTCCTATGGTTTATTTTGTTTCTCCACTATCCTCTTTTCTGATTTGTCAGGTGGGAGACACTCTTTATCTGCTCATTTTCTTCTTTTTCATGTAATGCTCTTTTTCCATAACTCTCCATATCTGCCTGGGCCTTTTCTCATTACCTCTCTGCATTTCACCTCTGTCATCTTGTAGATAAATTTGGTATAGGTTTGCAAATGGCATGTTATATTTAGTTTACAATAGACTTAATATTTGCAATATACCTCTGTATATTTCTGATCAGCAACAGCATTAAAACCACCTGCCTAATATCGGAAAACTTCATTTGCACAACAACAGCAAACGAAAATGTTTCTCCATGTAAAAAAAAAAAAATTATTCGTGTAATTTGAGTAATCAATAGATAAAACAGTTGTTATGCAAATTAACCTTATTTAGCAGGATATATTAGTTTTCCAAATCTGTGCTAGTTACATTACACGGTATTATATGCATTTCATTTATTTTTTAAATTAATCTTGCATTAGTAAGACATTAACATTAATGACGTCACTACTCATTGGCCAGACCTTGCATGTAAACAATTAAAAATAAATATAGTGCTTTTTCTACCTATGTCTGTAAGCCTCATTACTTCATATGACCTGTTTTATCCATCTAACCTCTTCCCCGAGTGTATAGATATTCAAATATTCAAAAAGTCATTAAGAATTCATAAGTTGTTTGTATATATAATAAATATGTTCAAACTGGGGTAGCCTATAGGTACTACTTTTAAAGACACTTTCTCATGCTGTCAATGACAGGTTAAAAGAATAGTTATCATTTAGCATATGGAACACAAAATGAGAATCTTCTCGTAGCTCTTTTCCATACAGCATATAACATTTGATCACACTTTATATTAGGTTGCCTTAACTACTCTGCCCTACAAAGGCAAAAGACCTTAACTCGCTAGAGTGTGGAACTGAGAAAAATGACTTTAAAGATTTTTAGTTGTCCAGCCAAATTATACACTCACCTAAAGGATTATTAGGAACACCTGTTCAATTTCTCATTAATGCAATTATCTAATCAACCAATCACATGGCAGTTGCTTCAATGCATTTAGGGGTGTGGTCCTGGTCAAGACAATCTCCTGAACTCCAAACTGAATGTCAGAATGGGAAAGAAAGGTGATTTAAGCAATTTTGAATGTGGCATGGTTGTTGGTGCCAGACGGGCCGGTCTGAGTATTTCACAATCTGCTCTTACTGCTTACTGGGATTTTCACGCACAACCATTTCTAGGGTTTACAAAGAATTGTGTGAAAAGGGAAAAACATCCAGTATGCGGCAGTCCTGTGGGCGAAAATGCCTTGTTGATGCTAGAGGTCAGAGGAGAATGGGTTGACTGATTCAAGCTGATAGAAGAGCAACTTTGACTGAAATAACCACTCATTACAACCGAGGTATGCAGCAAAGCATTTGTGAAGCCACAACACGCACAACCTTGAGGCGGATGGGCTACAACAGCAGAAGACCCCACCGGGTACCACTCATCTCCACTACAAATAGAAAAAAGAGGCTACAATTTGCACAAGCTCACCAAAATTGGACAGTTGAAGACTGGAAAAATGTTGCCTGGTCTGATGAGTCTCGATTTCTGTTGAGACATTCAGATGGTAGAGTCAGAATTTGGCATAAACATAATGAGAACATGGATCCATCATGCCTTGTTACCACTGTGCAGGCTGTTGGTGGTGGTGTAATGGTGTGGGGGATGTTTTCTTGGCACACTTTAGGCCCCTTAGTGCCAATTGGGCATCATTTAAATGCCACAGCCTACCTGAGCATTGTTTCTGACCATGTCCATCCCTTTATGACCACCATGTACCCATTCTCTGATGGCTACTTCCAGCAGGATAATGCACCATGTCACAAAGCTCAAATCATTTCAAATTGGTTTCTTGAACATGACAATGAGTTCACTGTACTAAAATGGCCCCCACAGTCACCAGATCTCAACCCAATAGAGCATCTTTGGGATGTAGTGGAACGGGAGCTTCATGCCCTGGATGTGCATCCCACAAATCTCCATCAACTGCAAGATGCTATCCTATCAATATGGGCCAACATTTCTAAAGAATGCTTTCAGCACCTTGTTGAATCAATGTCACGTAGAATTAAGGCAGTTCTGAAGGCGAAAGGGGGTCAAACACAGTATTAGTATGGTGTTCCTAATAATCCTTTAGGTGAGTGTAGGTATGACATTGGAAATCTGGCAATTCAACACGTTCTCATGAAATGTGTATATATAGCACGAATTGTATTTATTGTGTGATATATATGCCGAAATTAGTTTTTACATGCATATGATACGCATTGTCACCCCATTGGGTAGGTTTAGTGGTGTAGGGTATGTGCATATAACACGCTTGGGTAGCTTTAGTGGTGTGGGGTATGTGCATATAACACGCTTGGGTAGGTTTAGTGGTGTGGGTTACGTGCATATAAAACATTATAAAGTGCGTACCATACCATCATATGCATGTAAATTCATGCTATAGATACGCATTTTCATGAGATCAGGTTGGGCAATTAGATGTTTTAGTAATGAAAACTATGAAATGTTTCTTTTGACCCCTATTTTGAAGTTGCTGTACTCTGCCTTTATATTGTCTGCAAAAAGTGAGAAGTCACAGCAAGGCAAATGGCAGTAACTTCCACATGATCAATATTTTGTTGCTGATAATTATTTACAAAATCATTATAGTAACAACTGAATATAATTTAGTGATCATGGTATATTTATTTTGGATGATTTACAATTGTTTTATGGGGCAGTTTGGTAGCCTGTTCATTGGATAGCACAGGGGTTTTCAAACTGGGGTCCTTCAGAAGGTTCTAAGGGGTCCCTAGAAAATTTCAGAGAATAAAAAGACAAAGAAAAAATGGATTAAGTCTACTGAGCATTCTAACTGTGTCATTTCTAAATGTTTCTCTCCTTTCTTCCCGTATACATATTTCCCAGAACTGTATATGATTGCTTTGTTTCTTTCAAGTGAGTTTTTTTGGGGCCATGGACCCCATGGACATCCCTGTACCCCCCTCCGGACCGAGGGAGACGGACTTGATAGTAGCGTGTAATTTTCTCACTCAAACCACTGCCGACTGTTGCTTCCGCTACTGGTTGCTTTTAGAGGCAAAAGCTGCCCATAACTGCTGGTCTAGGATCTGTTTTCTTCGTAATAATAGCATAATATGAGCGAAAAAGAGTTGGCAAAAGATCCAGTGCGTAGCTGTATTTGCACTCGTCAAATGATTAAATTTCCAACATTCATTTTTTCGGTTTGGTGAGTAATGTAGCCAATCACAGACATGTTTGTTGATTTCTTGAACACAATGGCCAATCACAGGTGTTGAAATTAGAATCCACACACTGTATGCTCAAGTTTTTGTTCAGTGCTTAGTTCTGCATGCACGCAAATCCTTTCTAACAAATTGTAGACATTATGTAAATAAGAGATTCATTGTGTCATCAGCTTCACTGATTAATGTAATGTGAGATAGCCTCCAATGAATGAGTGACAGCTTTTAGTGATTATAAAGAGAGCGTTCTTTGCATGCTGTCTAGGCACGCAAAAAATTATTAGTAGGCCTATAATATATTCAGAATTTGAATAAAACTTTGAATAAACCATTCTTGTTTAGCGGCACACGCTTCAATACATAGGCCCATCCTCATATAAATGCGGGATTCACTCTCGAAATTGTGATGACTGACAGTAATAAATATTTATGTATCAAAATCAGGCTCATTTAAATGTCAGAAAACACAATTTCTGATGTGATGTGAAAAAACACCAACACACTGGTCGGAAAACAAATCTTGCTTTGTCACGCTGCAATTGATTGCAGCCGGTGTGAATAGCAGGAATCAATTGTTTTGATTCAAGAGCATCATCGTACATTCTTACATGCTTACGAGCAATGCGTTGCTTAATCACACTCAGTGTGAAAGGTCCTTTAGGGTTATGATAATAAGGGTTAGTGGGTTAGGTTATGTGGTAAAGATTGGATTACGACTAGGTAACAGTGTAACTGCAAATGTTAATTACATGCAAGTACATTAAAATATAATTACAATGCACCAACATACATTATATGTACATAAGTATAATGGGTAACAGTGTCCTTGTTACACATTAAATATAGTTACTATAGTAATCAATTTGTGTATATACCAAAATCAAAACCACACACTAATCCTGGTAACAGTTTATTTTACAGTGTCATTGTTACATATGTTACATATAGTTACTACAGTAATAACTATGAATTATGCATAATTACATGCAACTAACCCTCAACCAAACCAAACCCTAATCCTAACCCTATAGTAAGAACATGTAGTTATTAATATTACTCAGTACTTAAATTTATAATTACAGTGTAACAAAGACACCTTAAAATAAAGTATGACTAATCCCTAACCCACTAAGTACATGCAGTTAATTATTATTACTCAGTATTTAAATATATAATTACACTGTAACACGCACACCTTAAAATAAAGTGTGACCCAACATTTCATTGTGACCATGGTTATCAATAAAAAATTTTTTTGGGAAAAATATTATAAAAGCAGATATCATAAAAGTGATCCATATGACTTGGATCATTTGGTGTGTCTTGTAAAGTTATACAATAATCTTAATGTGACCCGAATGTAATATGTGAGAATCAATGACATTTAATGTCAATGCTGCCTGCATAACCTGAATGCATATCAGATAGAAAGATATCAGAGCTTCAGCAAAGGGGAAGATTTCAGTAATAAATATTTGAAATCCTCACACAAAAGCTAACATAGGGTTTCAGAAAGCTTAAAGTCATTTGGATTGGATTGTTTTAATGATGCTTGTGTTTATTTATTGTATTTCATTTTTGTGCTTGTCAGCCATGGTCACTAAGAACCATCCTTATTTGTAAATATTCTTCAAATTGTCTTATTTTGTGTTCCGTAAAATAAAATAATAATAATAATAATAATAATAATAATAATAATAATGAAATTATATGCATTTGGAAGAACATGAGGTAAGCAGAATTCTCAATTTTGGGTGACCTATTCCTTTAGGGCTGGTCTAATCTAAACGGTCATCTCACACATTTGCTGGTGTTCAACTGAGCCCTGTTAGTATAAGTAAATGAGCTGAAATTGAGCGCAAGGTCAGAGGTCAGAGTAATCAGGGGATGAGGCTCGTCCCCTGCGAGTGGCCACTGGCCTCCAACTCTTTACCGAGTGGCCGGCTCCAGACGACAGGGTCAGACCTGTCACCGTGACAACCGTCAAGGCTGCCATGGAGACTGGAATTGGGGACCAAAATAGGAGCATGAACCCTCACAATCAGGTCAGACTTGGCAAGCAGCAGTGGGTGATGGGTAATATGGGGGGTGGAGAAATGGGTTGGAGTTAACCTGGGAGAGTAGAGTGATGGAGAGATAGATGTGTGGAAAAAACGAGGGAGTGGATGGTCCGTCAAGCAGGCAGTGTTAATTGCAGAGGGACAAATGGAGTTAATGATGCATACTCACAGGTCAAGGATGAATTCACAGGGCTTTCTTTCCTTACTGCTCATTACAACACCATCACAAACGCACTAAGACAGTGTGTCACATCAACCTCACATTGGCATGAAATAACTACCTTTATCATCTCAGAGCGGAGAGTTTAAAGGTGACGTGTGTAATTTTTCTAAAATGCATTCTCCTATCCCAGCTTAATATGCAAAGACAACTGTAAGTAAGCCATTTGTAGACACAGTGACTATCAAAACATTGCTCTCTTATTTTTAAGCGTTTCAGTTTAACTGATGGCATTTTTCAGCTGTAATCCAGTGATGACATTCAGTGACTGACTGGTGTGAAAGGGCCTTTAGAGTGTCGACAGACATGGCATGACAGCTTTGCCATTACAGAAATAAATTACATTTTAAAATATAGTAAAAAAGGAAAAGAGTTATTTTAAATTATAATACTACACTCTATTGCCAAAAGTATTGGGACACCCCTCCAAATCATTGAATTCAGGTGTTCCAATCACTTCCATGGCCACAGGTGTATAAAATCAAGCACCTAGGCATGCAGACGCTTCTACAAACATTTGTGAAAGAATGGGTCGCTCTCAGGAGCTCAGTGAATTCAAGTGTGGTACTGTGATAAGCTGCCACCTGTGCAATGTCACAATTATGTTCAGTTTGTCTTAATTATCATGGACTTTTAGATTGTTTTCATTCATTCTCATGTGTTCCTTTGTTTGATTTTCCCACACTCTTTTGTTACCATGGTCACCATCATTATGAGTTTATTTGGTTCAGCTGTGTTCTATTAATCATCTTGTTTGAGTTCCTATTTAAGTTGTACCCTCATATTCATTCTCTGTTCGGTCACGTTAACATTATAGTGTATGTTTGTCTTCATTCTATGGATTGCTAGCTATTGGATTGTTATAAGTAAAGTTACCTGTTTGAATCTTCATCTTCTGTGTCTACGTCTTCCTACCTCCAAGTCCATTCATGAAATTTCCTCACTACTAAATATTCCAAGGTCAGTTGTGGCATTCCAACTGTTAGTGGCATTATTACAAAGTGGAAGCAATTGGGAACAACAGCAACTCGAAGTGGTAGGCCACATAAAATCACAGAGCAGGGTCAGCGCATGCTGAGGTGCACAGTGCGCAGAAGTTGCCAACTTTCTGGAGAGTCAATAGCTACAAACCTCCAAACTTCGTGTGGCCTTCAGATTATCTCAAGAATAGAGCTTCATGGATTGGGGTTCCATGGCCGAGCAGCTGCATCCAAGCCTTACACCACCAAGTGCAATGCAAAGCTTCGGATGCAGTGGTGTAAAGCATACTACCAATGGACTCTAGAGCAGTGGAGACATGTTCTCTGGCAATCCGATGGACAAGTCTGAGTTTGGCTGGTGCCAGGAGAATGGTACTTGCCTGACTGCACTGTGCCAAATGTAAAGTTTGGTGGAGGGGCGATTATGGTGTGGGGTTGTTTTTCAGGGGTTGGGCTTGACCACTTAGTTCCAATGAAAGGAACTCTTAATGCTTCAGAATATCAAGACAATTTCATGCTCCCAACTTTGTGGGAACAGTTTGAGGATGGCCCCTTCCTGTTCCAACATGACTGCTCACCAGTGCACAAAGAGTTTGGTGTGGAGGAACTTGACTGGCCTGCACAGGGTCCTGACCTCAACCCAATAGAACACCTTTGGGATGAATTAGAGTGGAGACTGCGAGCCAGGCCTTCTCATCCATCATCAGTGCCTGACCTCACAAATGCACTTCTAGAAGAATGGTCAAAAATTCCCATAAACACACTCCTAAACCTTGCGTAAAGCCTTCCCAGAAGAGTTGAAGCTATTATAGCAGCAAAGGGTGGGCCAACTCCATATTAAACCCTATGGATTAAGAATGGGATGTCATTAAAGTTCATGTGAAGTAAATGCAGGCATGTAAAGGCAGGCATCCCAAAACTGTTGGCAATATAGTGTTTTTGATCAAATAAATTCAGCCTTGACAAGCATAAGAGACTTTTTTCAAAAATTTCAAAAATCTTAGGCTACGTTTAGACTGCAGGTAAATGTGGCCCAAATCCAATTTTGTGAACAGCACAAATCACATGGAATCAGATTTTTTTTCAGTTCCAATTTGTGCCACTTCCATATGTGGTACTAAGGCTACGTTCACACTGTAAGTCCAAATACGATTTTTGTGCATATCCAATTGAAATCAGATCCGATTTAGCAAGTCTAAACAGACAAAAATGAAATGTGATTTTTACAAATCTGAGCTTCATTCATATGTGGCTTGAAATCCTATTCAAATCGCATTTCTGGAAATCCATTTCAGTCTGACCGCTTTGATTGGATATTGCGTGGTTTATGTGACTTTCTCACGCCATGTAAAATGTAAACGTCAAATGTTGTTATAGAAAACATGCTGAAAGTTGGTGCAGAAGCAAGGTTGTGTTGTTGCAAAGTGCCGGACAAGCAGAATAATAATAGGCTATAACAGAGACATGTTTTGCAACATTGCAAATCCCCTCCATGTTGCAGTTGTTGTTGTTGTTTTTGGTGTATGCCTACCAACCAATCGGTTATTGCCCTAACCAATGCAGATATACCAGAAAACGAAAGAGCGGCATTGACACGCAGAACAGATATGAACAGTTGCGAAACACAATGTGGACATTAATTATTTTAGATCAGATTCCAATCAGATACACAAATAATCGGATTTGGATGGACAGTGTGAACTTAGCCTAAAATTATTGACTGTCCGTATTGTGTATCGCAACTGTTCAGATCCAATTTGTGTACCTTGATAGGGCGTTCATGACCAATTTTTTTAACTGGAAACTAGTAGTTATGATAATTCTGATAGCAAGTGAAGGCAGTATAAATCTGGTCAGATGTTTTTTTTCAATACGACCACAATCTGAACAGTCATATCAGAATTCATGCGACTTTTACGTCACTCTAGCGACAGCGCTATATACAAGCAAAACACAAGGGCTCGTATCATAAATGTTTCTTTGCTCTTTTTTCACATCCTCGTCTTTGTTCTTTATATTTCCTATGTATAAATTTGCTAGCTTCCGCAGCATCACACAATAAATAAACACACAATCAGTTACTTTAATGCCCTCTGTTTTAACGTAACATCTTTTTAGCGCTCTTTTGCACAAGCGAGTTCAGTGCCATGACCTGTTCAAACTGGAATCTGATAGTGGCCACATTTAAAACAACTATGCGAATGGCTATACAATAAATGTATTTATTAACAATAAATCAAGAATTGAGCACTAAGGCTCACAGTATGAACATAGCTGTACAGACCCCAAACTTTTAAATGATGTATTTTTGAGGCTTTTTTATATATATGTCACGGGTGTTTGCTGACAAACAGACGAAGGTAGATGAAGATTTAAAAATTTACAAAATTTAATAGTAAATCCAAAAGACAGACAGTGCAAACACATCTAAATACAACGGTGACTGGACAAGGAGTGCAGGAGAAGGAACAACTTAAGTAGCAAACACAAACAAGGTAATTGACTAAACACAGAACACGTAATGTTCACATATAAACTAATAATGATGGTAACCAAGGAGACAGATGAGTGGCAGGAATCTGAACAACGAAGCACGACAAATGAAAACAAACTGAAAGTCCATGAACTAAACTAAACATAATGGTGACATATACACCTAATATTGTGTTGGTCCCCCTTCTGCCGCCAAAACAGCCTTGACCCGTTGAGGCATGGACTCCTTTAGACCCCTGAAGGTGTGCTGTGGTATCTGGCACCAAGATGTTAGCAGCAGATCCTTTAAATCCTGTAAGTTGCAAGGTGTGGACTCCATGGATCGGACTTGTTTGTTCCACACATCCCACAGATTCTCGATTGGATTGAGATCTGGGGAATTTGGAGGCCAAGTCAACACCTCAAACTCATTGCTGTGCTCCTCAAACTCCTGAAACCAAAATGTTTTTGCTTTGTGGCAGGACGCATTATCCTGGTGAAAGAGGTCACAGGGAATACCGTTTCCATGAAAGGGTGTACATGGTCTGCAACAATGCTTAGGTAGGTGGTATGTGTCAAAGTAACATCCACATGGATGGCAAGACCCAAGATTTCCCAGCAGAACACTGCCCAAATCATCACACTGCCTCCACCAGCTTGCCTTCTTCCCATAGTGCATCCTGGTGCCATGTGTTCCCCAGGTAAGCAACGCACACACACCCAGCCATCCACGTGATGTAAAAGCAAACGTTATTCATCAGATCAGGCCACCTTCTTCCATTGCTCAGTGGTCCAGTTCTGATTCTCATGTGCCCACTCTTGGCACTTTCGGCAGTGGACAGGGGTCAGCATGGGAACCCTGACTGGTCTGCGGCTATGCAGCCCCATACGCAACAAACTGTGTATTCTGACACCTTTCTATCAGAACCAGCATTAACTTCTTGAGCAATTGAGCTACAGTAGCTCATCTGTTTAATCGTACCACACAGGCCAGCCTTCGCTCCCCACGTGCATCAATGAGCTTGTGAGCTCGGGCTTTGGTTGCAGGTTTATATATGTATAAATTTTACTTGCACGTCATGTGATCATTAACCGACATCAGACATCTTAAATACTTTAAGTTTAAGGGATTTGGCTGACAAAAAAACTTTGGGAACCCCCTGAAAAAAACCTTTTTCCATTTATTTAAAAAATATTAAAAACATGTTTTTTTTATAAAAAAAGAAAAACATTTTTTTTAAAAACAAATATAAAATATACATACATTTTAAAAATATTTATTTAATATTTATTATAAATAAATATTTTAATTCAGTCATATTCCTCTTTGACCGCAGATGGAATTCATGTGGATTCCTATGCATTTCTAGAGAGTATATTATTAACATGTGAATCAAACATCTCTAAACACAACAGGAGCCAGAGGGGTTTTCAGTAGCAGCTATGCTAAGTGGTGCTCAGTCAATGTATTTGTCATCTGTGCCTTAAAGTCAAAAGTCTCAAATACACATACACACAAATGCATGCATTTACAAACCACAGGGCAGAGAGCAGGTACACTACTTCTGACCCAGACAAAGCCCTGGGTAAAATACATTCAGCAATGTGAAAAAAAAATTAAAAAGATAAGCGTATATCATTTCAGCCCCTGGACTGGCGTTTAGTTAGAGTGAGTTAGGTGTGCTGCTGTATGTGAACGAGACCTCCAATTACAGCCTAGCGCAGGGCCGTACGGGCCTGTGGGCAGGTGATTATCACCGCAGATATTCTGCATGATCTGAACGGGTTTACGAGGGATGACAGTGGCCGCTGGTGGCCCTTCATCTGAGCAAAAACACAATGCTTGTTTACCTCTCCTGTATCACTCTGCATTTGTTATGGACTGTTTTTTTTTTGTTTTTTTTTCCTGGACTTGGATGGACATTGTGGACTCAGTGGTCTTCTGATATCCTTGGGGGCAAATATTAAATCACTCATCCGATGCCATCAGTAATTAGCTTTGTGGGACTTACTATGTTGCTCTTGTTCCCTCGTTGGCCCTAATTGCTCAAGGCCTTTTTTCTAAACTTTACTCCCTCTTTTCAAACTCCTCCATAGTTATTTCTCATGCAAAGAGAGAACAGTCTGTATTAGTTTTCTCTTTTGGTTCAAACATAAAAAGACAAAAGCAGCAGGATGGAGGTAGATACGGTGGTCCCACTGTGTATTATACCTGAGGAACAGAGCTTTTTTCACCACAGAGAATCTGTGAAAGAGACTACTACATTTACTGCTTAATTTGCTACTTTAACATCTTTACTAGCAACGGGCCATTTAGTTTCGGCCCGATACCTAGCACTGTCAATGTTGCTGATATCGATACAATATCACTTTAAGCCATTATTATCATTAAAGGTGTAGAATTTTCCAAAAAACAAAGTATAGACTATTAATTCATGACTTATGATTCACTAGAAGAGTGTGGTGGTGTTTGTGTCTCCTCTGTCTGTATTTTCTTATTATTTTATTACTGTGTCTGGGGCATTTCTGGGCAACCTTTGGCCAGTGGGTGTGTCGTCTATGTCTGAAGCTCTGGAAGCGCCGCTAAGTTGTCATGTCTCCACACAAAAACAATTTTGCTAATGTTGCTATTGCCTTATTGACTGCTATCTGCAGACATCCCACCCTGCAAAAACTAAATTCCGGGAGATGGCACAAAATCCCCCCCACCATAATATAAAAAAATACATATTATACTGTTATATTAATTTGCGTAAGCCGGCCAACAAGTTTGTTTATTCAATAGTATTTGTGCGCAGAAAGTGATGTAGTTGAGTGTGATGAATAAAGAGGCCATGGTCTCCACAATATCCAAAACGCAAGTGGTCACAGAAGATGCATTTGCAACGCGTGATAATTCCAGGTGTAACGATAATGCGTCTTGGCTGACCAATTGTGATCGGTTCACCGAAAACGTATCTCAATACCAGGTGGAAACAGGCTTTCCTTCTCTCTCTCTCTCGCTCAATTTCTGGGATATTGTATCTAATTTGGGGGCGTCAGGGAGCCACTATCAATGTGCGGGAGACACCTGGACCTTCCGGGAGAGATGGAATGTCTGTATCTCTAACTTGACAGATTACTAGACATTGTAATTATGTTTTTATGATGACACATAATTATTGTTTATTAGCGAGCTAGACTGAAGATAGACTGAAGATGGCAAAATGTACTCAGAAATTACAGCCAGTCTTCTAATTCAGGGGTGCCCAATCCTGTTCCAGCAGATCTGATCAAACACAACTAAAGCAGCTAAGATCTTCAGGAGCACTTGATAAATACAGACAGGTGTATTTGATTAGGGTTGGATCTGAACTCTGCAGGTGGGTAGATCTCCAGGAACAGGATTGGGCACCCCTGTTCTAATTATTGGTGTAACTGTTCATACACACACAAAAAAAATGCCCTTTATGCATGATAAACAAAATATTTGCAAATACCCTCATCACTCTTTCCCGCTGGTAGTTTGTGTTTGTAGTCCAGACTTCTCCAATTATTTAGTCTGCTTAAATTTGCCACTTTCTTACAATCAACTGCAAGTTCTCATTCAGATCTGCCTCCATCAAATCAACAACTGACAGACTGAAACAAGGCCCCATGCAGTTTTTTTTTTTTTCCCCTTTCTTTTTCTTTTCTGATAATCCTCTTCACTATCACAATTTGGAAGAAAAGATCTGATGCTACTTCCATTATAATGTGACTTTAACAACAATTACGAAACATGATCAATCTCAAACAGTCAATCAAAATGTATAAAAATGGGTCATGCCTGCTCATGTAGTAATTCACCAGCAATTCAATAATAAGCAGAGTGAAGGCGGGTTGTGCACACACCTATAGGCGCATATTACTAACGTGCCCTTTAAATAACACAAAAAAATACTGCGGTTGTTTTCAGTTGCCTCAAAATAGCAACGCGCCAACAATGCGCCTGAACACACCTTGTTTTCAGACCAGCACGCCCATGGGCGAACAGATGGGCGCAAGTGCATTTGCTATTTAAACGATGTGGCGCTGGACGTGAAAATGATAACTGCATTGGGCTGAAACTAGCAAAAAACACTTGCATCGCATCTAGCGTCCTGCCGTCGGGTGTATGACAGGGCCCTTCAGTATATAGAGTTTATAATCATGTGTTAATTATGTTTATTACACGGCTCTGGAATACTTGATTCTGATTGGTCAACTGCGCATTCCAGCGGTATGTTAGTCCCAGATAACAACCGCCAAAGTGATTAACACACCGCTCTATGAGTTATCTTGACCGGTACTACTTATATGCTTAACGTGTCACTCCGCTGTCGTTGACTGTCTGGTGCCATCTTGTGACTGAAAAAAACGTAACCACCACGGGTTACAATGGAAGACTTCATGGAGTTCACCTAAAAATTAAAATTAGCCCATGATTTACTCACCCTCGGGTCATCCTAGGTGTATATGACATTCTTCTTTCAGACGAATAAAATCGGTGTTATATAAAAAAAAGTCCTGGCTAATCCAAGCTTTATAATGGCAGTGATGGTGATGTTCTGTTTTTGAAGTCCATAAAAACGCATCTGTCCGTCAAATAACGTGCTCCACATGGCTCTGGAGGGTTAATAAAGGCCTTCTGAAGTGAATCGATGAGTTTGTGTAAGAAAAAATATCGATATTTAAAACTTTATAAAGTAACATTTCGGCCGATCGCCTTGCGTATTCAAATCATGGGAAAAGTGTTGAAAGTGCCTCTGCAGTTCAAAAGTTACAGTCGTCAGACGTTGCATACGGATTTTGAATTGCGAGAAGGCACTTTCAACACTTTTTCCACGGAAGACGATCGGCCGAAACTTTACTTTATAAACTTTTAAATATGGATATTTTTCTTGCACAAAGGCATCGATTCGCTTCAGAAGGCCTTTATTAACCTCCCAGAGCCGTATGGAGCACATTATTTGACGGACAGATGCATTTTTTTTTTTTATGGACTTCAAAAACAGAGCTACAACTACTGCCTTTATAAAGCTTGGATTAGCCAGGACTTTATAAATATAACTCCAATTTTATTCGTCTGAAAGAAGAATACCATATACACCTGAGATGACTTGAGGGTGAGTAAATCATGGGCTTATTTTCATTTTTGGGTGAACTATGCCTTTCAGCATTAATTTCAATATGTATGGTAAAAAAACAAATCTTTTCAGCAATAAAGGGTTTAAGCAGTTTGGACCTGTTTTTCTTTGTGGAAGCTTTGCGTAAGAGCTAATGAAATATTTAGACAATATTTAGTGTCTAATTTACTTGAGACAAGTAGCCATGTAATAAGCGGGATAATGCACACCCAGCCGGTTGTTATCGCAGAATAAACCCACACAGAGTGATCAGGACCCGGACGCGAAGCGGAGGGGTCTTGCGTCACTCTGAAGGGGTTTATTCTGCGATCCCTTACTTAGAATCCCTTACTTAGAATCCCTTACTTAGAATCCTTCTCCACGAACAATAGACAGTCAAATAACATAATCTTCACGGTTGGTTGTTAGGCCACATTTCTACCCTTTCGCTTCTTCTCCGGATACACTCAATTCTCTCTCTTCAGATAAATGAGTGTATCTGTGACAAACACAGAGTGCTGTCCCTCTGCCCCTCAGCCCTTGGCACTGGACAGCTCACTGGTCATCTGCACTAGTGGAATAAAGCAGAGAGATGCATTTGAGACACAACATATGTTATTCGCCTTTCCAATAGCCACGATGCCTCGCAGGGAGAACTCCACCATCGCATTATGACACGTAAAATAAAAGAGCCAAGACTGTGCCTGGAGACGCACTCACACTAGCCAGAAATAATATCTTCCATGCAGACATCTTCTGGTGACAGTTAGACCGGGCACTTCACAAACAATACAACGAGCATTCATTTCAGACCTAGTATGTAAAATTGTGGCTCTTGTTTTTTTATTATTTTTTTCTTTTAGAAACTCTTTTCTAAAGGACTTCAATTATTCACTGCTTTAATCCAATTGTCATTTTCAATTTATAATTTAAAGATTAGAAAAACTACATATGACTGTAGCAGGAGGAGGCGGATGAGATGTTTTCTGATGGGATGGTAAAAGGCCCGGAGCTAAAGATCTGTGATCTCCGCTGTAGACTGTCATTCTATCCTATTTTTAGAGTTCATATTCAAGAGAGAAAGGCACAAATAAATAGACACTGTCCCATAATTTAAATTATAGTGCTGTTATACGACAAGCGCAAACAGCATGTCAGACTGCATATCATTTGTAAATACACAGATGTGTTTACAAAAAAACATTATAATGCTACTTTAATGATTGTTTACCTCTCCTCTCTATGTGTGTAATTTCCTGTGGTTCAGTCATTGATGTGAATTCCACACAACCAAAATAAATTAAATACTAACATACTTTAAAGCGTGCAGTATGGGAAGATCAGTAGAATATATTTTCTTATTCCTTATATTATTTTCAGGGGAAAAATAGATAATTTGTATAGTTGACACTGCATATAGTTTTCAATATGCTGAGGTTTTGGGGTCTGCAAAACCCCCAAGTTCTTTGAAGAGACAACTATTGGAAATCTTGGATATTATATAACTTATAATTAAAAACACATTAATGTTCATCAAATGTAATTTTATTTTAATGACTATTTTCATCCTTTCTACAGGATGTTGGGAAGAAAAGTAAATAATCTCATTCTATTTTCTATTTTTTACACATATTTTAGCATTGACTGCATTTGTCAAGTCATTCAACCCAAACATAACACGTTTTGTTTATATAACATTACGAAACATATATGCAATTTCATTTATGTGAAATATATCAATAACTTCAAACTAACATTTGGCTAGGCCTTACTGGACGTTAAATGAATTAATTAATATTAAAGCAACATGCAACCATTAAACGTGGTGTATATTTTATTTCAATAAAACCTTTACACTACAATTCATAATTATGTATTATTTTTATTTAATTTTTACAATAATAAAATCACACAAATCAGTGTTTAAAACCAACAGAGCCATGAAAAAAAAAATGAGTTGAGATGAGAGGGGGAAAAAATAACATTTCAGTGCTTTTGCATTCTCTTGCGAGTTTTGTTGTGGTTTTTCCATCGAGAGTCTTTTATGCTTCTCTCGCAAAACGCGTCTGTGTTCCCCCTAGAAACTTGCGTTCGCTCACAAAGAACTCAAAAGGTTTGCGAGTGAATGCAAGGTTTCTCTGGGAACGTAAACCGTTTGCCAGGAGAACACAAAAGCATTGACATTTTTCCTCCTGTCTCATATTTTTTTCCATCACCATGTCCCTTTAAGTGCTCTGTAAAAACCTTATTCAAATGATTTATACAAATTGCAAACCTCATTTACAATAAATGGAAAAACAAGGTTAAACACCTCCTTTCATCTCTCCTTTGATATTTTGTAAACATAAAATAAAAATCTGATGTTTAAGCCTGTTTTGTACCCATTTAAAGTATCTATTGCATATTGGGGCATTATAGTTTTTCCATTGCTCTGCTAGCCTTACTGACATCAGCAGCAGTATATGAATTACTTAGAAAATAAATACTTAAAGATGTCAGATGTGTTACTGACTGACAGAGAGAGACAGACAAACAGAGAGAAAGACACACATGAAAACCAGAGGGAGAGAGATGCAGATACAATCAGACAGACAGAGATACGGGGTGTATCCTTCTCCTGTCAGAGGTATATTCTACACGGAGGGGCATAACAACTCTAATCGCAGTAAATGAGGTGGAGTGGGCACACAGAGAGGATGTGGTCGTGGGGTAGTGTTGGTGATGGATGAGACTGAAGGGGTGACACTAACAACGGCAGGATCTCCCGGTGCTTCAAGACCCCCCATGAAGATCCATCATTACTGGATAATGACCCTTCTAGAGAGACAAAGAGAGAGTAAACTACAGAACCGAGCAGACTTCTTGAGCATCCAAGATGTAACTGGTGGTCATAACTGCAAGACTAATGTGCTTGTTTGTTTAAATTTGTTACTGAATGCATGTGTATGCATGAATGCATGTACAAAAAAAAAAAAAAAAAAAAAAAAAAAAAAAAAAAATTATTATTTAATATTAATCAAAACAAGTTCTTGTCCCAAAGAAAAAAAAAAAAACAATTATATATATTAAAATAAAATTTTCACTTAGGATAAAACATTTTGTTAGTCAATGTTTCATTTAGTTTACTTATTATAAATAAAGACAACTTCAAAGACCCTAATGTTTATTGTGATATCTTTTAATAGGCATTAAGTAAAGCTGACCATCAACACTCTGGTGTGAAGTGAAATTAATAATTAAACAACATTTGTTTATTTTAATTTATTCTATAGGGAATGTTATTTGCTTTTAGACAACCTGAACTGGCCAGACAATGCTATCTCACCACCAATTCGTACGTATTTGTACGAGATAGCTAATCCGTTAGAATTCGTACGACCTCACTCATATGAATTTATACAATTTGTCTATACTGCAGTGATGGGTAGGTTTTAGGGGCGGGGTTACAGGTAGATAATTTGAACGAAATCATATGAATTGAACAACACGTCAATTACATACAATTTAGCAAAAATCGTAGGAATTCGTTGTACAATTTCGTACGCATTAGCCACCTCGTAAAATACGTATGAATTGCCGTGAGATCGGGTTGGGCCAGTTGGCCAGAAATATACTCAAGTATTTAAATTCTTGGAGTTGATTTTGCCTGCTTAGCATTGCCTAGTAATCCCCTGCTGATAGATGTTGTAACTACAGCATTATGTCGACCAAGAATGCATGATATATATACACTCACCTAAAGGATTATTAGGAACACCATACTAATACTGTGTTTGACCCCCTTTCGCCTTCAGAACTGCCTTAATTCTACGTGGCATTGATTCAACAAGGTGCTGGAAGCATTCTTTAGAAATGTTGGCCCATATTGATAGGATAGCATCTTGCAGTTGATGGAGATTTGTGGGATGCACATCCAGGGCACGAAGCTCCCGTTCCACCACATCCCAAAGATGCTCTATTGGGTTGAGATCTGGTGACTGTGGGGGCCATTTTAGTACAGTGAACTCATTGTCATGTTCAAGAAACCAATTTGAAATGATTCGAGCTTTGTGACATGGTGCATTATCCTGCTGGAAGTATCCATCAGAGAATGGGTACATGGTGGTCATAAAGGGATGAACATGGTCAGAAACAATGCTCAGGTAGGCCGTGGCATTTAAACGATGCCCAATTGGCACTAAGGGGCCTAAAGTGTGCCAAGAAAACATTCCCCACACCATTACACCACAACCACCAGCCTGCACAGTGGTAACAAGGCATGATGGATCCATGTTCTCATTCTGTTTACGCCAAATTTTTGTCTCTACCATCTGAATGTCTCAACAGAAATCGAGACTCATCAGACCAGGCAACATTTTTCCAGTCTTCAACTGTCCAATTTTGGTGAGCTTCTGCAAATTGTAGCCTCTTTTTCCTATTTGTAGTGGAGATGAGTGGTACCCGATGGGGTCTTCTGCTGTTGTAGCCCATCCGCCTCAAGGTTGTGCATGTTGTGGCTTCACAAATGCTTTGCTGCATACCTAGGTTGTAACGAGTGGTTATTTCAGTCAAAGTTGCTCTTCTATCAGCTTGAATCAGTCGGCCCATTCTCCTCTGACCTCTAGCATCAACAAGGCATTTTCGCCCACAGGACTGCCGCATACTGGATGTTTTTCCATTTTCACACCATTCTTTGTAAACCCTAGAAATGGTTGTGCATGAAAATCCCAGTAATTTAGCAGATTGTGAAATACTCAGACCGGCCCGTCTGGCACCAACAACCATGCCACGCTCAAAATTGCTTAAATCACCTTTCTTTCCCATTCTGACATTCAGTTTGGAGTTCAGGAGATTGTCTTGACCAGGACCACACCCCTAAATGCATTGAAGCAACTGCCATGTGATTGGTTGATTAGATAATTGCATTCATGAGAAATTGAACAGGTGTTCCTAATCCTATATATATATATATATATATATATATATATATATATATATATATATATATATATATATATATATATATATATATATATATATATATATATATATATATATATATATATATATATATATATATATATATATATATATATATATATATATATAGATGTTTTGCCAATGACCATTTCTTTGAAAGAACATGACATATTTTTCCATGCCTTCTGCCTCAAAGCTTAGAGTAGTCACTGATGGTTTGTTTTGTTGTGGTGCCATCAGCGTTGTCGTTACATAATTTTCCTGTAGCTCCAGAGTGATTAGTCATATGACATTTTACAGCTCAGGTAATTGGCTCAAATAAAATGTATCTGGAGCAACACCCATGAGGAATGATAGCAAAATACAGGTCAAATATGCCATACAAGCAAATGGAATTAAAATGAATGCTAATGGAAAGTTTTGTCCAGATAGTTTTAGAGCTCCTTGCGTGGGATATATTTAATGTATGATCATGCGATAAGCCTAAATTATACTTCAGATGTGATGCGAAGACATAGTATATACGTATAGCCTTTTAAAATACAGTATACTCCTTTTGACATTGGCACAAACACAGTGGTAGATGCATGTGCAAATTTCTTCTTTGTCCAGTGTCTGCGCTATTTCTCCTCAGAAGTTATGACTGATAAAATTACCGTTGTACTGTTTTAAACTAGAGTTGCATTATCTCTTCACCCCCTCACACAAGCACTCACCAGTGTTGGGGAGTAACTAGTTACATGTAACTAGATTACGTAATTTAATTACAAAAATAAATATAACTGTAATCAGTTACAGTTACTGTGAAAAAAATGTGTAATTAAATGTTACCTGTAATAAAAAGTAATAAAACATTACTTGTTAATGTTAATGATTACAAAGGGGTTTACATCTGAATATTTTCTGTAAAAAACTAGGATGTGCTGAATAATATTAATTTGTTGTTTTGCCTGTTTTTGATGTGCACAATCCCTCCTGTCATTTAAAAGTAATTTAGTAAAGTGATGCTGTTCTGATGTTTTTGATTGGCTCTCTTGTTTAAATCTGCACGTCTGATAATTACATCAATCCACGTTGCCGCTGAAAGCTTTAGGCTACAATCTGTCTGAGAGTTGCCACCATGGCGAGTAATACAAATGTGTTCCAGTGCTGGAAAATAGAAAAGTAATCATAAAGTAATCAAATGTAATCAGTTACATTACTTTAATAAAGTTATTGAAATGGTTACACTACTTATTACATTTTAAATAAGGTAACTTGTAATCTGTAACCTATTACATTTCCAAAGTAACCTTCCCACTGGCACTCACCAACATTGTGTTCTCTGGTAGTAACGTCTACGATAATTGTATAGATTCAAAAACACGTCTTTTTCTCTATGTTCTGGCCTCCCTTCCACATTGAGACTGTGTTTTTTTCCAGCGAAAACTGAACTTTTTGAAGACACTCTCCCTGATGGGTAAATTTAAAAACAGCATTTCGTAATGTAGTGTGGACTGTGAAAATGTAGGTATTGGAAAATGATGATGCCTGTGACGCATGTTGTACAGATAGATATGTATATTTATACTTTGTACAGTGTTCATATTACATGTTTGCAAAGATGACAGAAAATGTTCTCACAATTCATGTCCTGCAGCAAAACATGAGGGTAATTTTGTTTTAGACCATACATGGAATGTTGATTTAGTGCAACCTGGACACAACAATAAGTGGTGAGATATTTTGCTAATAAAATTATAGTCCCAGAAGAATAACATAAGAACTTATGTTAATTGTCTGGTCTATCAGTATCTCAGTGAGATTTTATGTTTTACACATGTGCCGTAACAATTTTAAATAGAGAGCATTTTGAAATGGAAATACTGTTTTAAGATATATCTGGATTAATGCAGAAGTAGCCTTTTTTTGACTGTGAAACAAAGGACTGGGTCAGTGGACCAACTTATTAGTGCAAAAAATCATGGTCAAAAAAGAGCTGAGTGTACAGACCTTAGTAATTCATGCACTCAAATTTGTCATTATAATCATCAGTTCTATGAATGATTCTCTTCTTAGCTCTGCCATAGCAGTAAGTGACTTGAAGAGTTTAAGAAAATGTCTGGCATATTAAGAACAAAACATGTGCTTGTGTTGTGAATTACATTCTGATACATTTTGGAGCACATACAGCTTGCATAGCTGAAATAATTCATGTCTGCATACTTGCATAGAGTATGTTTCAGGCCTAAGTCTCTGGGTTCACTTCCCGACTGGCAGGATACCGTCAGATCTGATTGGCTGTGACAGAAGTTGGACGAGTAATTGTTCTAACCACGTTTTTTGGTCCACTCAGTCTCGAGATGGGTGGGCCAAGGTGCTTCACTGTTTCCACCTCCTTCTCGAACTGACATTTCTATAGCACACTACCCCCCCGCCCTCCCTCTTTCCTCCGCGTCTCGGACCAGGAGAGGCTCTTCCACGTGCATCTGCACCCTCATTAGCGCAACAAGCATCCTGACGATGTGCGCAGGTTCAACCCCAGCCGCTGCCATGTGCAGTTGGTGGAAAAAAATGATCTGATCAGTGCGACAGACAGACAGAGAGAGCGGAGAATGCATTTTGCCACCCCCTCTGCCTTTGAAGGAGCCAATAAAACAGGGTCAGTGTACAACTGAGTGGAAAGAGAGACAGAGAGAGAGACAGGGATGGAGGTGCTTGTATCAGGGGATGTATAGGTATATTACGGTGTCAGCTCCACTCAGAGGTAGCGCGGTACTCAGACAGTATAATGATATGTGTGTTGTCAGGAGGTTCAGGCTGGGCAGGACTCAGGGAGAGTGTAGTTACAGAGATTGAGGCTCTGATCAGATAACTGTGACAGAAATAAAGACTAGCTGAGCCAATACTGGACACTTGAGCCCTGACATCCTGACAGACAAAGAACTCTGGGAAATGGGATGTTTCTTTTTGTGTGCTTTCAGATTTATAATTCAAACACCCATAATAATGTCACCACGTCAACACAATAGTTTTGTTGTCTTTCACTGATTATTTATTCATTTTAATTTTTACTTGTTTATTAAACATAATATATATTCAGGAAAACAAGAGTCATGTGTATCCGGAAATTTCTGATTCCTTTATTTTTTTCTTTATTTTCCCATAACAAAGTCAAACTATTGACCTTCACATGGCCAATATAAGTGTCACATAATGTGGATGGACAGAAAGTTAGTACATTGTACATAGTTACTAATGTTAGTACAGTTAGTATCCTGTTAATTATCTGAAAAAGTTGTAGGGTAACCCGATATATTTTTGACCACAGCATGAAACTGTGTGATATTAAAGAGCCAGATACATTTGCTTGCTCCAGTAAAAATAAAGCTACACATCACTGAAATTAATGTTATGTGCTTTAAAGGAGTCATGAATTAAGAAAAGCTTTTGACACATAGGAGGTCATCATATTATAGAAATATCCTGAAAGTTTCAGAACTGAAAACATCCATGCTAGTCCAAAAACAGCTTTTATTGTAACCAAGCCCAGATAACGACTCGTTGTGGAATGTGCCATAGGTGAAAGACCACCTCTGTAGAAAATCAACACTTTGGCCCTGCCCACTGACATGTTAGTGAGATGACGAAGAGAGAAGAGCGATACAGGACTAAAAATAACATTACCTTCCAAAGGTACCTTCCTAATGATAGGAATGTGGTTATTTATTTTCAACAATGTGAATTGTTGAGCATTATGCATAATGTATTTGTGTTCAGTACATTTCACTGTGGATTCTTTGGTAAATCAGTCGCAATTTTGGTGCAGGCTTCACAAACAGACTTTTACGATATGGACTCGACAGTAATGCCACAACATGTAAGTAACTTGAAATTAACTACGTGTTAATTATAATACTTGATCTGTGACCAGTGATTTCTGATATAATGATTCATGTACAGTCAGATGTTTTTTGTCTATGTGTCAGTAAATCAAACCAGTGACTAAAGAGTCAACTTCACATTGTTTCTCTTAGTAGGATGAAAATAATCTGTTATTAAAGTATAATTAAATTATATATAGAAAGCCATCAAAGAACGCTCCCTTTACAATCACTGGAGCTGTCACTCAATCAGCGCAAGTTTATCAGTGGACTCTCGCCAAAACTCCCGTTATAATCAACAAATCTCTTATTTACATTGTGTTTGCTCTGTTAGTTATGATGACAGCATTTGTGAGAGTGCAGAAATTGAGTTATCACTGCATTCATGCGCTCAACATGTCTGTGATTTGCTACAATGCTCATCCCTGAAACCTTTCATGCCACAGTCTAAATATAATGCTATAGTTAGTTAGTCACGTTATTGTCCACAAGTGGAAATTTGTCTTTGGCTTCACCAACAAAGAAACACATTCAATATCATCACACAAATCACATAAAAAGACAACAAGTAACACAATCTCCCTCTGCAGCTGGCACAAATGACATTAGCTACACCTTTTTCCTTGCTTGAGGTTGCCTAAACCATCTTTTTGATAGTAAAAGATGAAATTTAATATTCAAGGAATGAGGACAATCTTCAGTAATAACCTGTGCTTTTTGTTTGACTTTTTGTTGACAGTTGTATCTGTGGTTGTCCTACAATTGCACTAGTAATTTTAACTACTCTGCACAGTTTGTGCTTTTCTTAAACTGGCAATAGTCCATACCACATAGGCATATTAATACATATAACACTCTCGACAAGATTCTTATAAACCATCTCTAAAATATATTGACTCAAACAGCTGTATAGTAAAAACGTGCATGTGATACTTAGCTATTTCATATGCAAAGATGTTAGCCAATCACAGCAGTGGGTATTTACAATGACGTCTCACCGCAGACACACCCCTTCAAACAGAGCGTTCAAATCAGAGTGATAAAATCAGGGTAGGAAAAATGCCTTTTCTAAATTATGACAATTTTTGATGTATTGTTTTATAATGTTTCCTAAGTGCACCCCAGGAAACATTATAAAACAATGCAGTTCATGACCCCTTTAATATCATTCTCAAAAACAAAAAGGTACAGAATCTGTCACTGGGGCAGTACAAAGTACACCTTTGTACCTAACATACATATTGGTACCAAATTAGTACCTCAATGGTACATATTAGAATCTTTTTAAGGGGTACATCCCAGTGACAGCTTTTGTAACAGTTGTTTGGAGAGTGATTCACAATTATTATGGTCCTCCCTAGAGAGCATTATGGGTAGCAGTAAAGGTATTTCAATGAAATCGCCTCTCATTTTTCTTGTTGAATGACAGGTCTGATGGTTGGCCACAACATGATGTCATTAACAACCATTTTCATGCGATTGTCCATTGCGATATGCATCAGGATAGTTCCTTTAAGTGGATAATACCAATAGGAAATAAGTAGATAGGAACTACCTAAATGCATATGGCTGCTTTTAAAATGGATGGTCTCTGTGTGCCTTCAGGGTACAAGAGAGAGACAGAATAAAGGCTTTGAACAATGTCTCTGAATTGGTTATTCTTTTTTCTAATTCTTTCACACAACAATGAACTTCCTGCCCGAACCTTTCAACCCTCTTGCTAACTGTGTGCCTTGTTGGGGGTTTGTTTGTGGTAGTCAGAGAGTCTTGCTGTGCCCTGTAAGAGGAAGCTTCATGTAATTGAGTTAACTAAGAACACTACTCACATCTGTAGCAGAGGAACAGATGTGTGTCTCCAGCAGGAAGATGAAAAATACAGGGCTGTGCTGCTTTTTATTTCCCTTTTCCTTAAATACTTCACATTCTAACTGAATCATTTTACTCAACACTGGAGACCCACAATATCCTTATACTGTGTCATAGCCAGAGCGATATAAACTGTATCAATTTCAAGGAATAGTTCATCTTAAAATGAAAATCAACTTTCTTTCTTCCATGGAACACAAATGGAGAAGCTTTGAAGGAAGTCTAAGCTCTTTTTCATACAATGAAAGTGGAATGTGTTTTTTCCAGGCCTGACTCCACAAGATTCCATAAGGAAGAAATTTTCCCATCCATAATGAAAGTGACAGTGTTGCACAACAGTCAGTAATAACAGCACGTAGATGAGTTCTCTCTGTTTGTGCACATTCTTACACTCGTAATGCACTATACATCTGAAGAATTCGAAATTTCATGACTTATGTAGTTGCTTCTCCAGTTGGAATCTTTTGTATGGTTTTCTTCTTGTAGAATTTTGGCACAAAACAACCAATGTTTCTCAACTTTAAGGTTTTGGTATGGGCAGAGCTACTATGAATTTGAGTCATTATTTTCTAAATATTTGTCCCTCCATTAAATGTTCCCACTTACATGGCAAGAAACAATGATGTCACTGATAACTGCAGAGATGATCAGAGGTGAAGTACCTCACAGCACTTAAGTGAGGCTAGTCCTGACAACCTGCATTATATGGCTGTTTACTACACAGTGCCAACCTCATGTAATGGTGGGTAATGACTCCCATACGTACATACATACATATACACATACATGGGGTAGATATGGTCTTGTGTGAGTGTGTGTGACGTTGACATTGATAGAGCTAAATGAATGGGGCGCCATTAGTTCTGGGTCATTACACCGCTAAACTGGGGTTTCGCTGGAGAGAGAGCAGAAACAGCACGGTGGTCGACCGCTGCTTTTGTGGTTCAGGAACGCCATCGTTGTCATCGCTGCTGTCATTTCACTTTATACAGTAAATGTTGTTATAAATGCAGCAAAATTGAAATTTCATTGGTCAAATCTGCAGTTCTTCTTTAACAAAAATGAATCTGCTCAGAGGATTCAGTTATTACAGACATAAATGTAGGGCAAAGATGTTCTGGCAAGTGAGAAATAACAGTCTATTCCCAAGCCCATAACATGAAGGGGTTCAAAAAACAAAAGGTGTCCAGACGGGGCCAAAATTCCCTCCTCTTTTCCACCTCTCTCTCCCTGACTCAATTACGACTGCTGTTTCCCTCCTGTCGGTATAACCCCTTCAGCACACCGCTCTTCAAAAGCGTCTCTGACTCAATCAGCTACACTCAACATTAACACACGCTAATTATTCATGAGACTGGAGTCACCGCCACCACAGAGAAAACCTCACCGCATCTCCTCGTTAATGTACACGTTTCTCTCCAACGTACCTTAATCCATGCCAAGACATCCAACGCAATCACAGCCGTGTTAAACCGGGTTTACATCTGGTCAGGGGAAAGCAATTCTACTCTTTTATGTAATCAATGAAATATGTCTGTCGTTTACTGTTGGAAATGTGATTACTGGCCCGTCTGGCTATGGCTACAGTAACAAGAGCGCTGTTAACATCGTCACAGTAACGCTCCGGGAAAGGTATTGCCTGTCAGTGCCCAGCGAGGACGGAGTTTATTCCTTCTTAATAGGCTTTGGGCCGAGTTCCCACCGGAGAGTTTGGTTGACAATCTGACAAAGTTATCTGGAGATAAATGGGTTATGGAGCGGGGAGAAAGGGCCAGAGAGAGAGTGAGTGAGTGAAAATGTCTCAGATTTGATGGAGGTTTGATGGAGGATGTAGCCAGGGGTCCAGAGGTCTAGGCAAGTACAGACACACACTGTACCATAAAAACATACACATTCTGGTCCGTTTGCTAAATTTGTGACCATGCACTATTAACACTGTTTTCAAACTCAACCACCAAAATATTAGCTATGTTCCAACAACTATAGTGAGAGGCATACCTTGATGCCATTTTTTAATAGGCATGCTCCATGCACAAAGGCAGTTCCGGAAGGTTCGGAAGCACTTTTAAAAAGAGTGCTTATTACAGAAATAAAATACTTGAAATGAATATACTTAATAGCAAACTGAATGTAGTTTTGGACACTTAACCGTATTATAGTGTACATTTATACTAAATACAGAGCTTTACAATGCTTTATTATTGAATACTTACTTTACTTAAGTAGAACGTACATAAATTTATAAGCAATTTCATAATTACTCTTATTGTCTTTGAAATATGGTTAAAGTGTTCGGTCGAATGTACTGATAAACATTTACGGTAAACTAAAATTTTAAGTAATTTGTAATGAACCTTGTATGTCATATATTTAAATATGTTTGATGTAATGATACATTTTTTTTTTTCTTTAAATGTAATATTGGAACACATTGTAGTTCAAATTAAAATCAAGTACTTTACATGTGCTTTAGTATGTTAATTAAAACATTAAAATAAGTGTACTTCTTTAAATCACAACTAAAGTTTATTCATACAGTAAATCTTTTCATTTTAAAAGTGCAGTTAGTATCTTTAGCCTTTTATTTCATTATTATCTGCAAGTACATTTAAAAATAGTCTATTTTGTAAGTATACTTAAAAATATACTTTTAAGATTTAAACTACAAGTACACATTCAATACAATTAAGCGCACTTTTTTTCTTTTTTTTTTTTTTTTCAAAGGAAGGCAGCATCACATGCAGCTATTATTACTATTATGCCCCTTTTTACAAGATGTAATATAAGTCACTGGTGTCCCCAGAATGTGTCTGTAAAGTTTCAACTCATAATTTAGCATGTCCAATTTGCCCCTATTTAGGTGTAAGCAAAAACAAGCTGTTTTTGTGTGTGTACCTTTAAATGCAAATGAGCTGCTGCTCCCAGCCCCCTTTCCAGAAGAGGGCAAATCCTTTACAGCTTGTGCTTCGGATACTCGTAAAACTGGAGTACACGCAGTTAAAATGTCAGAAATTGTCAGTAGCGGTGTTCAGATGCATATATTTGATAGGAGATATGGAGATATACACTCACCTAAAGGATTATTAGAAACATCTGTTCAATTTCTCATTAATGCAATTATCTAATCAACCAATCACATGGCAGTTGCTTCAATGCATTTAGGGGTGTGGTCCTAGTCAAGACAATCTCCTGAACTCCAAACTGAATGTCAGAATGGGAAAGAAAGGTGATTTAAGCAATTTTGAGCATGGCATGGTTGTTGGTGCCAGACGGGCCGGTCTGAGTATGTCACAATCTGCTCAGTTACTGGGATTTTCACGCACAACCATTTCTAGGGTTTACAAAGAATGGTGTGAAAAGGGAAAAACATCCAGTATGCGGCAGTCCTGTGGGTGAAAATGCCTTGTTGATGCTAGAGGTCAGAGGAGAATGGGCCGACTGATTCAAGCTGATAGAAGAGCAACTTTGACTGAAATAACCACTCGTTACAACCGAGGTATGCAGCAAAGCATTTGTGAAGCCACAACACGCACAACCTTGAGGCAGATGGGCTACAACAGCAGAAGACCCCACCGGGTACCACTCATCTCCACTACAAATAGGAAAAAGAGGCTACAATTTGCACAAGCTCACCAAAATTGGACAGTTGAAGACTGGAAAAATGTTGCCTGGTCTGATGAGTCTCGATTTCTGTTGAGACATTCAGATGGTAGAGTCGAGTCAGAATTTGGCGTAAACAGAATGAGAACATGGATCCATCATGCCTTGTTACCACTGTGCAGGCTGGTGGTGGTGGTGTAATGGTGTGGGGGATGTTTTCTTGGCACACTTTAGGCCCCTTAGTGCCAATTGGGCATCATTTAAATGCCACAGCCTACCTGAGTATTGATTCTGACCATGTCCATCCATTTATGACCACCATGTACCCATTCTCTGATGGCTACTTTCAGCAGGACAATGCACCATGTCACAAAGCTCGAATCATTTCAAATTAGTTTCTTGAACATGACAATGAGTTCACTGTACTAAAATGGCCCCCGCAGTCACCAGATCTCAACCCAATAGAGCATCTTTGGGATGTGGTGGAACAGGAGCTTCGTGCCCTGGATGTGCATCCCACAAATCTCCATCAACTGCAAGATGCTATCCTATCAATATGGGCCAACATTTCTAAAGAATTGTTGAATTGATGCCACGTAGAATTAAGGCAGTTCTCAAGGTGAAAGGGGGTCAAACACAGTATTAGTATGGTGTTCCTAATAATCCTTTAGGTGAGTGTAGGAGAGGTATCGTTCTGTTTAATTATGGTTATAATGCATATCAAGGCCGTACCCATGTCTTGAACAGCATCCAATTTTTCATGTTTTTCATGTCTTGAAAATGACCAGTGAACGAAATTCTAGGTCTAATTCTAGTTGGGAAATACTATTTTTGGGACTATTTGCAAATAATATTTGCATCAAATGTATTCTTAGTCTCGAAATTCTTCCTGTTAGTGAATAAATGCATAGATCCGCTGTTAACATTGGAATGTCTTAGTGGATTTGTGTAAACCGCGTCAAAGGTTCCAGGTTCTAATCCGCCCTCATATAGTTTTTTTATTTTTCTTAATTAAAATCAAATATGTTCATTGATTGTATATTAGGAGCATGAACACGTTTGTGTGCATTTTGTTCTGTGATTTCACCAGAAAGAATGGAGTCCCCGTAATGGCATTAAGCGATAGATTGACGCGCTCGTCTGTGTGAAGACTGTGCACGAGCCAAAAAAGAACATAAACCCTGCCTACTTTGATTTGATTGGCCATCTCAATCATTTTGACATTGAAAAGCGCTGTTAGACCTGAGGCAGACCAGACTAAAAATTTTACTTTTAAACCTTTTTGTCATCCTAACATATAGAGCGCTGCGTAAGTGCCGTTGAGCAGTGCAAGAATGTCAAATATTGGAGGGGACAATTTGGCCATTTCTAATTATTGGGGGTGACTTGTCCCCCTCATTGTCTATGGTGGTTACAATGATTTATATAATCATCTTTAGCCACATTAGCTGTACAGCATGCTAACAAGCACATTCAGAAACGCGATACAGAAACATTCACAAAATGTATAGTGTGATACTTTTTCTGGATATTAAGTTTGAGTGCAAACAGTTGGTATCGACCCATCTTTCAGAATCAACTTTTGTGCAAATCTAGCATTTGCACAAACACTTTACCTAATTCCTTCATAAATTAAATTCATCCACTGTGTCCTCAATGGCTCAGATGCCGGGAGATGGAGATTCTTGGTACATCCAAAAACTGAACATTTGTTATGTTTATGTGGCACAAACATTATATCAATTGATGCTATAATGAGGATATAAGCATGGCGAACTGTGTGCGCCTCACTCAGGGCGAGATCTAATAGGGCAAATCGTCACCAGTTATGGGGGCGGGGCTTAAATTAATTGTGACATCCCCACAACCCCTACTAGTAATCATGACAAGTGGTGTATTTATTTGTACTCATCTCGTAAATATGATCATTCAACATGACTGCAAAACAACAAAATCTACTCAAGATAGCCCAAGTTTAGAGCAATATAATATAAATATTATATTTCCTATACAGGTAACAGTTAACAAAGTTCAGTGTAATTAAAATGTTCTACTTTAACTGAATATTTGTTAGTGCTGTGCATTTTTGTTTTAGCGTAGCAACATGCTAACATCAAACTTTGTTAAATTCATTTGTAAGTTGAGTTTCTTGTGCACTTCACATGAGGAACACTATCTGTATGGCATGCAAATTTGCCACCTATGCAAGCTACCTTAAAGGATCCCTGCTTGTGTAGATAATAAAACAGCAAGACTGCTCACTATAGTTTTGGAGCTAAAATTTTATTAGCATTTGTACAGTGCAGAAGTTCATGTTAAATAATAACATATCAGTAAAAGCCTATAATTTTCATATGTGGTTCATCTGATGTGTGTACCTGTCAGCTTGTGTTATAGCAGCGGCCCTCATGACTGGAGAGAGAATAAGGCCTTTAAATGTCATGATAGTAACATCTGATCAGCCTAATTAGAGAGAGCGAGAGCATGGACCTAAACATTTAGGGGATGTGACAACTACACACTTTCAAAAAGGGCTCTGTTTCAAACCCAAGTAAGCTGCCGTGCTGTCTACTGCCTACATAGGGAGCTGCCTTCTAAGATAGCAAATCCTAACTGAAATGCTACCTCATACAGTAAGTGATGGGCTCACAGCTTTGGAATGTTACTCAGTAGCCAGCACCTCAACAAAAATAGCTCTCGTCATGTGAAGTGCACGGAGACACAATTGATTCCAATGGAGTTTGATGTTAGCATGTTGCTATGCTAATGACCCAATAATACATAGGAATTCAATAAACATTAGGTGCATTTTTATAAATACTTCTCGGTATTGAATAAATTATATTTATAATCAATTTCTTTAAATTTGTCTGCCATCTTGAAAGATTTTTTTTTTTTTCTTGTCATCTGTGAATGTCTTCATTTGCCATGAAATCACTCTGAACTAGCTCAGGTCAGTGCTGTAAACTGTTGACTGTTGATCACTAAGTGCTGGGAAGGATAAAAAAGACAAAATGTTTCGCATTTGCAGTACTGTCATCCAGTTCAGATGTGACAGTGTTGTAAACAGAGAACATGAGTGTGTGTGTGTTTGTGTGTGAATTGATTTCGCCCAGCGAGACAGACTCTGCTAATGGCGTCTTGGCCTGACTGAAACATATACCAAAGTGATTATTCATTACAGGGCCATTTCATGGTGTTCATCACTACAGAAGCTTCTGTCTCTCAAACCAGCCGTGCTGGAATAGCCCGAGGAAACACTGTCAAATCTGTGAGAGTGTGGCGGCCCTGCTAGCTCACTAAGACTTCCCCCAGCGTGCTTCACAGAAAAAAAGAAGAAGAAGAAGAATATGTTAAGGAGGGCCGCCTCATATGCGGTCAGACTTCAGAATAATGTCTAAAAAAATGAGTTCATTAGACTACAGTGGTGTTGTATGGCTGATATGTTGTATGGTTATGAATTTTGTATGCAAATCTGTACATTAACAATGTGTATAACTAGAATAAGCAGGGTATGTGCAGAATTTCTGCACTTTTTTATGTATGTGCTGTAAAACCTTTGAATCTGATTGACAGCTCCATAAATCTGCATTTTGTATATATGTCTAATAAAGCTAGACATGTTTATAGGAAACGAAAATCTCTTTAATTTGTCAATTGTTTCTCTTAGACAGCAATGAGATTAAATAGAGATAGCAGATACCAAGGTTTGCAAGTCAGACATTTCAATGTGAACTCAGTTTCTTACTATTCTCCCAAGATAAAATGATTTGAGCTATGTTATTCATTTATTGACTAGCCACATTAGCCTAACTAGCCACATTGTATAGCTATGAGTACATGTGCAGGCAAATTTACCGTTGAAATTTTGTGGGCGAGATCTTTCACATGATGCAGGAAAAGTTCCCTACATAGATTTTGCTCGTGTTCAAATTAGCCATGTTCACCAACAGAAAGCTGCTTGTTTGAAAGCCACTTCTGAGCTGTGCTTAATATGTCGCTACACTATTACATGTTTTGCATGCAAAATAATTAGGTTGCTTAAGGTTGCTGTATGGCAACAAATGTTTATAATTTTATTTCTCAGGAATTAGGAGTGGTATATGAGACAACATGGACATTTAAATGAACCATAAATGAGTGTTCCCTTAAGTCTCATGCACTATGAAAGAGCAACCTCTGAGCAATAAAAGTTTCCTCTAGGTGCAGATGTGTTGAAATGTGTACACTCCCTTTGTGGACATGCCTGTCTGCACCAACACTTTATTTCCCCTTGGTGTGTGTGTGTGTGTGTGTGTGTGTGTGTGTGTGTGTGTGTGTGTGTGTGTGTGTGTGTGTGTGTGTGTGTTTATGATGGTCAGAGCCTCAGCTGTCCCAAAGCTGAAATTGGCAATAAAGTTGAGCTCATATAGATCAACTGAGTGGGCTAAGGGTGGACCTGTCACCTCAGCCATCTTTTCTTTCCTTTCTCTTTCTCTCTCTCTCTCTCTCTCTCTCTCTCTCTCTCTCTCTCTCTCTCTCTCTCTCTCTCTCTCTCTCTCTGTTGCACAAACACATAAACACAGTTTTGAGAGGATACATACTGTTTATCATGATCATATTGATGCATTCATCAGAAGTAGGCCCAGATGTTTTGCCATTAAAATAGTTTTTAAAAGTACTAGGCTTTATTGGTTGATAAAAGCATTAACAAATTAGGCAAAATATTTAATGAACAAATACACAAAGGTTGGCAGATGTGTTGAACTTTGTAAATGCAGGTTTTCCAATGAAACGGAAATCTGCTGCTTGCTGCGAACCACGAGAAGTTCTGCGGGTGCAGATTAAATATGTGCCCAGTCATGAGACAAGAACAGTCACTTCCTTTACTAAAATAAAGTGCTGATATTGCCAATTCCTTATAGTTAGAAAAAAACATATTCTGTAGTAAACTGCATCATTGTCAATCAGCTTCAGCTCTTTTTACTGATATATTAGCAAATGAAAATGATGAATGATGGCAGTCACAATACTACATTTTAAAATTTTCTTAAAAATGTGTTGTATTTTAGTGCATTTGTTAGGGTGCTCTGGGAGGTCATTGTTATATTATAAGGATTGTTCTTCTCAGATGAAAACATACATGGTTTCCTAATGGAAATAAAATGGTTAGTGTTTTTTTTTTTTTTTTTTTTTTTTTTTACAGAAAGATTGTAGTTTGTTCTATATTATACTCTTATTAGGCACGTAAAATCACATAACAGGCATTTTGCCTTTCAGTTGGTGATGTGTTTCTGTCATTAAGTGGGCTGTGAGCCACACGGCAGCTTGTCTTTGCCTTTCACAGAAGTTTTGCATGTTAAAAGGCGCGTGTTTTATCACAAACAGCCATGCACTGACAAGGTTTGAAAGAACCACAGTGCTCCCTGCTGGATGAGCTTTAAATTTCACTTGTTCGCTGGTTTAAGAATGACTGGTCAAAAATCCTGCTTTCTTACGTGATGTAATTGAGTGTTTTGCACAATGTATGTTCACTATGATCTACTAAAAGTGTGTGTATGCGTAATTACCCTGGCGGGCAATGCAAAAAAGCTTGACTTTAAAGGCTTCCTCAAAGAATTTGTCTCGTTTACAGACAACCTGCATGGCCAGTGGGAAATGGCAACAAAGATGAATTGACTTTTCAGACTATATAACAATCAACATCTTCCCTGTAGATGTTTTCCCTCATGGCTGGAGGAAACAGATTTCACAGCGTAATTAAAACTCATAAATGAGTGGTGCTGGGCGTGAGCGGCGGTCTGGGATCCACGGCCTGTAGCGTGACCCTCGGCCTTTGGCTGCTCTGAGTGTTGTGAAACAGAGGAGCTGTGCTGTCACTTGCATTCATTTTTTCCAGCGTTCTCTGTGTCTCCAGGGTCTGCCCTCCGTCGGGTGGACATGTTAATATTGTGTCACAAAAGAAAAGGAAAGGATGAGAGATGCCAGCAAATTTCAAGCATCTTTCTGTCACCAGCCATTTCACTCCCTTCTCGCAGTGCATTTGCATGTACTGTATCAAGTGTGATCTTTTCCAAGTGTTCTGTGTTTACACAACATTGGCTTGTCCCTTGCATTTTAAAGCCAACATAAAATAAAAATTTTTACTTACTAATGCACATTCCTGGTCTTGTTGATTCACTTGCCATAGTCCATGACGTGTGCAGAATTCAAACTGCGCTTACCTGGAGAGCCAGCAGAGCAACAGTGAGAATGACAAGTTAACGTAGTCCTTGTATAGATACCTTTTTTTCCCCACGTTACCAAAATGAATAATCCTAAATCAGATTAGAGAGGCAAAATGGGTTGAATTTTTATTAGTGAAATGGTTTCTCGAATTAGAAAAAAATGTAGAGCGGGAATTGAGAGGATAGTTGTCATTTGAGAATTAATTCTTTTTATTTTATAATACACACTCCAAAGTCAGTTCTGGTTTCATGGTGACATGAACATGCCAAAATGTCCTGCAAGAACAGGTACGTTTTTAAAGGTTTCAAAAGTGACCCTGGACCACAAAAGCAGTCATAAGTCGCACAGGTATATTTGTGGCAATAGTAGTCATGGATGAGTCAAAATCATTGAGGATAATAAGTAAAAATCATGTTCCATGAAGATATTTTGTAAATTTCCTAACATAAATATATCAAAAAGTTATTACTATTAGTAATATGCATTGCTAAAGACTTAATTTGGACAACTTTAAAGGCAATTTTCTCAATATTTAGATTTTTTTTGCACCCTCAGATTTCCAAATAGTTGTATCTCGACCAAATATTGTCATATCCTAACAAACCATACATCAATGGAAAACGTATTTATTCATCTTTCAGATGATTTATAAATCTCAATTTAAAAAAAAACTGACCCTTATGACTTGGTCCAGGGTCACATTAAAGTTTTGGGGGGGATTTGCATACAAGTGTCACATCAATATATAAGAATATAATAAACTATTAAATAGGCTAACTAAAAACCAAAGATTGTTCTTGGAAGGTCTCCTATAGGCCTACCTACTCTTCTCTCTCGATCCGTGCGGTGTGATGTGCCGTGTAAATCTGCGGATTACCGGAGACAGAAAGAGATACGGAGCAATCACAAACATGCGCTCGCCGCAGCTGATATGTGCCTCTTGTGGCGTCAGGCCTGCGTTTCTTCGAACTGTCATACAGTCGTCCCGCGTCCCGTCCCGAGACAAGATCTGCCCGATGCCTCCTGACAGGCAGCACGTCTGCTACCGCTGCCCATCTGACTGCGCCCGATCCCGCTGTACGTTTAAATATACAGCAGCTGTACTTACAGGTTATGAGAGGTAGCAGTGCAGACAGTTATGCACGGGACACGCGGCTCAACTAGACAAATCAGGATAACGGGATCGAGGGAAAGAGAGAGTGATAGTGGGAGATAGGTCCCCCCCACACACACACACACACAATATATATATATATATATCTAACTAATGTGACCCCGTATTCTGTAGTATCACAATTGGCATCGGAAAACTCCCACAGGCTACGGATTGTTCCCGGGAGTGGGGATCGCTGTCCTGCGTGCTGGCTCATACATACAGGATGTGGCAGCTCCGGGCATTGCGCTGCAGAGGCGTTCTTCCCTGCGCTGGCGGCGGGCATTCATGATAGTGCTACGGGCTAAAACTGTCTGACGTACCGCGACGCGCAAACAAAAGCCGAGGCAGGGAAAACAACAGAATTAGACTTACCTTGTTCTTGAGCACCTAATAGTTTCTGATCGTTTGTATATGTGCTCATTATGCTTGTTATTTAGGCCAGCTGTTGTTATTTTTTATTCATTTGATTCTTTCCATAAATATATATATTTTTTACATTGTAAACAAATAGGAATAGCATATGTGTCTGCAATAAATATGTCTGCAATTTAGGGCAAAGTATGATTGTGATTGGACTGTGGATGCGCGCGTCTTCCTGAAATGAGACACAACATCACAGAAAGGTTTGTGTTCCTGTTTAGGGTTTGTGGGTTAGGATGAGATTCTTGCAGCATTGTTTTAAACAGGATGCAATGCGAGCACCATCAGAAGCCTTTTTTTTTCTCTCTCTCTCTCTCTCTCTCTCTCTCTCTCTCTCTCTCTCTCTCTCTCTCTCTCTCTCTCTCTCTCTCTCTTTTCTTTCTCACTGTCTGTCCTCCTCAAAGGAAAAATAAGAGGTCTCGGCCAAGACATCCCAGGCAGCGATTTGACTGATAGGTGCAAGAGAGAGGCACGCAACACTTCCAAAGCCGCAGTCGCTTTCCATGATGTCACCCACACCTGGACCTTATAGAGTTAATAAAGCCGGTTTGATTGATAGCTGACATTTCATTATGGAGGAGTCATACAGTGATTGTGTAAATCCAAACAGACACGCCGCACGGAGGACGAGCAGGGGGATGCTGGGAATCAGACAGCCAAGTGAAGCAGAGGGAAACTTGCTGCAGGACTCGGGAAACTCTAAACCCTCGCTGTCATTTTGATTTAAATTTCCACGATTTAGATGAAAAACAATGAGTAAATACATATAGGATGCTATTATAAACTGCACTGCAACCCTTTCATCTGCTGTACAGTTGTGTCTGAGCTGACCTATGCCAAGATCACAAGGATTTATTTTCTCAATTCTCCATCAAGAAGATACTTACAGTATGATTGCATGAAAACAAACATGGGAAAATTGTTTATACAATACATCCATGCAGAATCTAAAAATGAGTCTGAATTCTGTGTCGGTGGGCTTTTCCTGTGAAGTTCAGCATCTCTTTGATCTGTATGATGGGTCTTGTTTCAGTGAACGCTCTCAAACAAGTTACAAATCCTCACTGTGGTTGGAGCAATAAAAGAAGAAAGACTGACTCAATAATTTCCTGATTGAGTGGGTCCATTACTCATTATCAACAATTGAATATATATATATATATATATATATATATATATATATATATATATATATATATATATATATATATATATATATATAACAAACCATTTAGTGCTTTGTAAGTAATAAGCAAGATTTTAAAATGTATACGATGTTTAATAGGGAGCCAGTGCAGTGTTGACAGAACCGGGCTAATATGGTCATACTTCCTTGTTCTAGTAAGAGCTCGAGCTGCTATATATATCACACACACACACACACACACAGTATGTATATATATATATATATACAGCTAGTAGTTGCTGTGCGAGTAAACCTCACTCCTCTGATCTCAAGAGACGCTATAGCGACTGACGCTAGAGGTTGCAGCCTTTAGCCTCCTTGTTAGAGCGTCAGACTCTCATGCTGGCGGACCCGACTTCGAGTCCCGCTTGGAGCGGGGTGGTTCGAACTGGAGGGGTTACATATATATACACTGTATGGGTCATTCTACATAATTGGTTCAAAGTCAGAGTTGGAAACATCTTAAAAAAATTATGTATTTTCTGCACATTTTTTAAATGTAGGCCTATGCAAATTGTATAATATCCAAAGTACACATTTACAGTAATTGTGCAGTTAATTCTCATATTAACTTTTCAGAAAGTTTTGGAATATTTGTCTCCCTAAAATTGTCACTACCAAAACACAATAATATATCATTTATTAACAAGGGTTATACTGACCTATTAAGATTTTGTTTACATATAGGCCTACCTATTTATTTATTTTTGCTATTTTATTAAAAGTTTTCACAGGTAAATCGATAACAATTACAATTTTAACAATATTTCAAGTGTAATTTATGAGATTTGTTGAATTTCAATCCAATCTTACTTTGTAAGGTATAAAGTTAATCATACTGATTTCAAAGGTATACATTGAACCAGACACTATCATAACATCTTAGTGGATAGTTCAATATACTTTATTTTTGACAAAATATCCCATGTTTGGTCGTGACTGCACAGTAATGTTTTGGTAGCGATCACATTACAGAATTTTAACTCACATACTAAAATACTAATGATTTGTATAACTGTACTCAAATTTAGTTTACTTCCCCCAAATAAAGGATTAGGCTGTCCCCTAATTATGTCACTATACCAAAACAATGATGTTGACATGACTGTTTTGGTAGTGACAATTTTAGATACTTTTGAATGGCTCAAAGATGCTAAACAGCAAGGCCGTAACCATGTCTTGAACAATGGGGTGGGGGGCTTTTTATGCTTTGTTTTTATAAAGCATAAACAAACAGAACAGTGAACAAAATTAGGTCTAATAAGGAAATAATCATTTTGGGACAATTTGCAAATATTATCTGCATTCATTTGCGTCAACTATATTATTATTCTCGTGATTCTTCAGGTAAATATACATATATCGGCTAGCGACATTGGAGTGTCTTAGTGGTCTGGTGGTAGCATTTTTGTAAACCGCGTCAAAGGTTCCGGGTTCTAATCCGCCCTCATATTTTTTTTTTTTTTCTTAATTAAAATCAAATATGTTCATTGATTGTATATTAAGAGCATGAACACGTTTGTGTGCATTTTGTTCTGTGATTTCACCGGAAACAATGGAGTCCCCGTAATGGCATTAAGCGATAGATTGACGCGCTCGTCTGTGTGAAGACTGTGCACGAGCCAAAAAAGAACATAAACCCCGCCTACTTTGATTTGATTGGCCATCTCAATCATTTTGACATTGAAAAGCGCTGTTAGACCTGAGGCAGACCAGACTAAAAATTTAACTTTTAAACCTTTTTGTCATCCTAACATACAGAGCGCTGCTTAAGTGCCGTTGAGCAGTGCAAGAATGTCAAATATTGGAGGGGACAATTTGGCCATTTCTAATTATTGGGGGAGACTTGTCCCCCTCATTGTCTATGGTGGTTACGGCCCTGCTAAACAGCACATGGTTAGCTAGCACAGTTCTGAACATTTTATGGAATTATAGCACTCAAAAAAGTGTGCATTTGCAGAAAAAAAAGGTGTTCAATAGTGACATTCCTTAGTTACACACAGATTTTCGGACCTTTAAACACTTACCTCAAAATGATGGGACCTATCTTCTATGAAATAGAGGCTATGAGAGAGAATATTTCCTGATCAAAAATGTAGGGTTGTAGTTAAAATCAGTCTCAGCCAGTGGACTAAAACACTGTTTCGGTAGTGACATGAAAACCCGGGACACGCTTTTTTTTTTTTTTTTTTTTTTTTTTTTTACATAAAGTTTCATGATTTACAAAGAAAATATAAAATAAATACGACTTCACTTAAAAAAAAAAAAAAAAAAAACGTATTATTTTTAAAAAACAACAATGGGAAAAAATATGCAAAAATTATTTCAATATAATTTCCATAAATTGAAATTTAGGGGTTAGAGTTTGGGACAGCCACCTCCCAATTGAAAGCACACAATCAATTATGATTTTAGGAATAATAAGCAGTTTAAATATTATTGTGGATTTCAATAGAAAGATCTTAGTAAACATCTTGAATACAAATGTTTTTTTTTTTTTTTTTTTTTTTTTTTTTTTTTTTTTTTTTACAGTCTATAGTTGTGGGACAGCAGTTTGCACCAATTCTGCAGAATGGCCCATATATTAGAAGTGATATGCTATAATGATTTAATTAATTATTGTGTTTAAAAATCTAACATGTAGCCTACCTGTTCTTCCAACATGTAATAGCTATAACTTTATTAGCCTTTGTCCTTCACTGAGAAGATAATCATGTATAAATATGCACATTTATTTGTTAGTTATTAAAGTTTGGTCATTTTGGACAATTATAGGCCTAGCCTATATGCACAATAAGAACATGAGTTGGCTTTTCAAAACAACACTGACAATTCACCAAGCAGATTAATTGCTGAGAATAAATCAGACGCCTACAAATAAATAAAATTAAATACAATAAAGTTACTTATTTTGGGAATATATTCATTTGAAATAATAGATTAGTGAACTTTATAATTGTTAAATAATAATAATTTTGCTTGTTTTTGATTAATGAAAACATTTTAAATGGTCATATAGGGTTTTTATTTATATACCACATGAAATCAAGCTATAGAATCAGTCTCATCTGTCCATCACGACGTATAAGGGGCGGAACTAGAGGCTCTCAACCAATCAGCGAGCGAGAGTTTTATGCGTCAGATTGGTTTCCGGTGTGATCAAGATGGCGCTTCGGGAGCTGAGCTCGCTCGAGAGATTTCTAGGATTAAAGAAGCCAAATAAATACAGCACGCAAGGAGGCAAGAAGGTGAATCAAGCGATGAACTTGATATACTTGGAGTTGAGAGTCTGTATTGCATTTTAAGATGCGTTTATGTTTGATAATATGCCATATATTAGAGATCTCATGAATGAATGACTAGTGTAAATCAGAGTAAGTTAGTTATATTCCGTATGGTTTCAGTATAGTTTCCATTTTCCATTTATAGCAGCATTTTAACAAGGATATTTAATTGATTTGATAAATTATGCTGAACATTTATTGTTTATTTTTTTTTTTATAGTTAAGCAAGTAAATGCATTCACGTGTGTGTTTGTGGTAGTAAGCCCCACTGACAGATCTGTGTCACTGTGACATTTGGAGCACCAAAGACAGACAACAACATGTAACGTTACAAAATATTACGTATTTTAGATAACATGTTAGAGAGCCGTTAGAATATAAAATACCTTGGGTAGTTTACAAATTTACATAAACTATAAATGGCTTTGAAAGGACCACACTGCCATTTTAGTTTACTTAATTGCAGCAAGTGTGGATGCCCCCAAAAGTAAAAATTACTTTAGACAAATTTAAGTCATGAGCGCTTTCAGTCCTAGCAGGTGTCTTTGAGGATCCTATCAATTTGTCATGTATTTCTAAAGAGAAAAGGATCAAAGGTCTGAAATTTTATTTACATTGTCCCCAAAAATGTGATTTTAACTTCATGTTACTACAGACACTGATCACTAATAGTTGCATTCATACCAATAATAATGATGATTTAAATGATGATGATAATAATAACAATACAAACATATTGCAATACTATCCACATACAGTCCCATTTTATAAATCGTGAAGATGAGTAAAACAAAAAGTTACCTGGTATGCTGTCAGTGTACTCCTAAAGTATGTTCCAAAATACAATAACATGTATTATATTGTTTCTTTGTTAGTTTAGTCTTATTTTTATGTAAAACTCTGCAGCCATGGCTGGAACACTTGCTAAATGACACATTATTTTTGAAGTAATATGTCATATAATATAACAAGTGATTTTACAGGTTGAAACTTGGGACTGATAACTGTGTTCAGTCAACACTGTAAATCTTCATATGAAATCATCTGAAAAGTTAAGTAATAAATGACTCTCTTCATCAGCCTAATAACAATACACAAACATTAGTTCATTAGTATGAATTTTATGAAACACGCAGCAAAACCCTTGATTCTATTAATTTCTTGACAGCTGAAGTTAAGACATAATAATTACTTCAAAAAGTTTTATGTAAATCCATATTAGTTTTTTGTTTATTCCTGTGTCCACACCTTGAGAACTGCTTTGTCAAACAGCAGTTTTGATGAATACATCCACACTTGTTGATTGCTTACATCTTGTGAGTAGATTTTTAATATTTATTTTTTCTAATTGTAGGTCCCTGTTCTACAAAATAACAACGGACCGGCATTGATTGGTCTGGTCACTATAGCATCCCATCTGGTCCATGAGGCCAAGAGACCTGAGCTGCTAGGAGACGATGCTGAACAGAGGGCCGTGGTCCAGCAATGGCTCGAACATAGAATAACACGACTAGACAACTGTTCTAAAGAAGAGGTCAAAGTTATATTGAAGGTAAGATGATTATGAGTAAGGCTTAAGTGGTTCCTGTATTTTAAAAAAACAATGGCCTGGTACACATTTTTTGCTGCACAGTGTTTTATGTCTAACAATGCTTTAGATGGTATAAAGATTTAATGTGAAAGAACCGTGAGAAAGCCGTTTTAAAGAATATTTACGCTTGTATGATAATCCACTATCTTCTGTATATACAACTTAATACACAGTCAGTGTTACTAGTTTACAGAATTTTCAGATGTTTTCTCTATATTCTAATATGTTAGAATTTCATTAAATGTAAGTCATTTAATTTCACAGTCGATGGCCTAATGTATGTAAATGTGAGTTCCAATGTCTCCTTAGGCCGCTTATAACAAAACAACAAACAAACAAAAAAATTATAAAAAAGCTGCCAACATTGGAAACTCTGAACATGTACATGATATTCAAAGCACTGTAATTTCTTCATCCATTTGCAATAGCCTATACTAAACTAAATTGTATTTGTTGTGTATATTTTTGTCCAAGTGCATTATTTCCTTTTAAAATAATTTGATAAATTCTTGACATACACCCATCAGGCATAACATTATGGCCCCTGAAGGTGTGCTGTGGTATCTGGCACCAAGATGTTAGCAGCAGATCCTTTAAGTCCTGTAAGTTGCAAGGTGGGGCCTGTGTGGATCAGACTTGTTTGTTCAGCACATCCCACAGATGCTCGATTGGATTGAGATCTGGGGAATTTGGAGGCCAAGTCAACACTTCAAACTCGTTGTTGTGCTCCTCAAACCATTCCTGAACCATTTTTGCTTTGTGGCAGGGCGCATTATCCTGCTGAAAGAGACCACAGCCACCAGGGAATACCGTTTCCAGGAAAGGGTGTACATGGTCTGCAACAATGCTTCGGTAGGTGGTATGTGTCGAAGTAACATCCATGTGGATGGCATCCAAGGTTTCCCAGCAGAACATTGCCCAAAGCATCACACTGCCTCCGCCGGCTTGCCTTCTTCCCATAGTGCATCCTGGTGCCATGTGTTCCCCAGGTAAGTGACCCACATGCACCCGGCCATCCATGTAATGTAAAAGAAAATGTGATTCATCCGACCAGGCCGCGCCCATTGTTGGAGCTTTCGGCGGTGGACAGGGGTCAGCATGGGCACCCTGACTGGTCTGTGGCTACGCAACACCTTATGCAGCAAACTGATGCACTGTGTATTCTGACACCTTTCTACAGTGCATCCGAAAAGTATTCACAGTGCTTTACTTTTTCCACATTTTGTTATGTTACAGCCTTATTCCAAAATGGATTAAATTCATTATTTTCCTCAAAATTCTACAAACAATGCCCCATAATGACAATGTGAAAGAAGTTTTTGAAATCTTTGCAAATGTATTAAAAATAAAAAATGCAAAGAAAAACAAGTACATAAGTATATATTTACCTTACTTGTGAGTATCACCAAGCCACAGCTGGCTACAGTATACATGGTTACCTGTTACCCTATTTACCTGTTGTTGGCCTGGCTGTGCACTCAAAAAACAACAGGCCAATCAGAATAGATGCTCATGAATATTAATTGGACATGCCAAAATCGACCTGTTCTTAGCCTGTTCCTGAGAGAGGAGCTGTAAAAATATATTGAGATGGTTTTTGGTACTTGTACCGCAAATTTATATTTTTAAGGGCATCAAAACCTAAAATAAAATGTACCATATGTGACCTTTAATGAATAGCAGAGTTCACACCACATCTGTAACAATAATGGCACATAGAAACAATATATCGTTGGAATTACTTTCAGAACGATTTTTTTCCAGGTGATGAACGATAAAAACATTGACAGCCAATCAGAATCCATCCTGCTGTAACAAAATCGAGCATTTAAAGCGACAGACAAGCATGCACTTAGAATGAACTGAACAATATCGTCCTCTGGTGTTTACACTAATATTGTCATCATTTTTGGTGTGAACAGGCCTTAAGAAACCTATTTAAAATGGTGTCTAAACATTAATAAAACATTTGTTTTAACATTGAAAACTAAATACTATGGCATTATTTTAAGTTTGAAATTTTTCATATAAACAAATTTTATAAATATCAGTAGTTTTAAAGGGTTAGTTTACCCAAAAATTCTGTCATTAATTCCTCGCCCTCATGTCGTTGCAAACCCGTAAGACCTTCGTTCATCTTCGGAACACAAATGAAGATATTTTTGATGAAATCCGAGAGCTTTCTGACCTCTCCATAGACAGCTATTTAATTAACACTTCCAAGGTCCAGAAAGGTAGTAAAAATATTGTTAAAATAGTCCAATTGTTTGAGAACTTTGCCAGCATACCAAAAAAGTGGTATAGCACGCACCTGTGCGGGATGATTCCCGCGTGTGTGCTGCAATTTCCCCTTTGGCTTTTGATTGCTACTCGTACCATTTTTCTTGCATTCTTCACTGGTACACACAAGCAGGGGAGATGAAACGTTAATAATTTGCGCTATAAGCTCCCATGTCTGCTTTTTGCCCTGTGCTCTGACACCCGGCACAAATTTCCTTTAAGGTTGTCCTTGTGTATCATAACTGGGCTAACAGTAAACACTGTTCCTCTGTCCAGTTGGTCCTTCTCGTCCTTTTTGTTTGAAAAACTCCATGTTTGCTACATTAAAACCAACATTCAAACTACCACTTACACATGCCAGTGTAATTGGAAAGAGCGGAGCAATTTTTGTCATTCTTAAGGCCCTTTCACACCAAATATTTTGCTTGCGAATAGTTTACATCAAAACCATTCACATCAGCCGTGATGTGAATTTGCGACGTCTGTAACATTTCAGAGTGCTAACATTCCAAACATTCACGGTGACAACTGAGAAAATATGGACACTTCATCCAGTGAAGACGAGGTTTTCAATTTCTTTAAAAGAGAAGGTTTTGGGTGCACCCAGTCTTACAAGAACAGAGAGTTTGAAGGGGAGTATGCTAATCTTGTATAGAAGTTAAAACTTTATCATTGCCGGTTCCGCACTTACTTTGGAATGTCCATGGGACAATTTGAGGAGCTCCTCCAGACAGTAGCACCGCATCTGATGAGACACCACACACTTCAGGAACCAATTGATCCAGAGCAGCTATGTTTCCAGTTGAGTCACAATGTAAACTTTTAAGTGCCACAGTCGTACTGACGGAAACACTTTCACTTTCTATAGTCACTAACACAATTAGGTTTAGAAAAAAATCAACAAGTTTTAACTCAAAAGGTTATGTTATCATTGTCTGTAGCCTACAGCGACTTGCATGTACTCCCACAGGTGCTGTAATCTCGTGAGAAATGCGATACCTGGCAAAGGTTAATGTTGATTTGAATAGCTACTGACATCTACTGGACATTATCACCGTTGTTTCCTAGTATGTGATTGGTTAAAGCCTTTTCTGTCACTGTGAGAGCTAAAAAAAAAATCGACAGTGAAGCAGAAAAAATACAGGTGCTGGTCATAATTAGAATATCAAAAGTTTATTTATTTCACTAATTCCATTCAAAAAGTGAAACTTGTATATTATATTCATTCATTACACACAGACTGATATATTTATTATTTATTATATTTATATATTATGTATGTTTTTTTTTTTTTTTTTTTTTTTTTATGATTATAACTGACAACTAAGGACAATCCCAAATTCAGTATCTCAGAAAATCAGAATATTACTTAAGACCAATACAAAAAAAGGATTTTTAGAAATCTTGGCCAACTTAAAATTATGAACATGAAAAGTATGAGCATGTACAGCACTCAGTACTTAGCTGGGGCTCCTTTTGCCTGAATTACTGCAGCAATGCGGCGTGGCATGGAGTCGATCAGTCTGTAGCACTGCTCGGGTGTTATGAGAGCCCAGGTTGCTCTGATAGTGGCCTTCATCTCTTCTGCATTGTTGGGTCTGGCATATCGCATCTTCCTCTTCACAATACCCCATAGATTTTCTATGGGCTTAAGGTCAGGCGAGTTTGCTGGCCAATTAAGAACAGGGATACCATGGTCCTTAAACCAGGTACTGGTTGCTTTGGCACTGTGTGCAGGTGCCAAGTCCTGTTGGGAAATTAAATCTGCATCTCCATAAAGTTGGTCAGCAGCAAAACTTTCTGGTATACGGCTGGGTTGACCTTGGACCTCAGAAAACACAGTGGACCAACACCAGCAGATGACATGGCACCCCAAACCATCACTGACTGTGGAAACTTTACACTGGACCTCAAGCAACGTGGATTGTGTGCCTCTCCTGTCTTCCTCCAGACTCTGGGACCCTGATTTCAAAAGGAAATGCAAAATTTACTTTCATCAGAGAACATAACTTTGGACCACTCAGCAGCAGTCCAGTCCTTTTTGTCTTTAGCCCAGGCGAGACGCTTCTGACGCTGTCTGTTGTTCAAAAGTGGCTTAACACAAGGAATGCGACAGCTGAAACCCATGTCTTGCATATGTCTGTGCGTAGTGGTTCTTGAAGCACTGACTCCAGCTGCAGTCCACTCTTTGTGAATCTCCCCCACATTTTTGAATGGGTTTTGTTTCACAATCCTCTCCAGGGTGCGGTTATCCCTATTGTTTGTACACTTTTTTTTTTTCTACCACATCTTTTCCTTCCCTTTGCCTCTCTATTAATGTGCTTGGACACAGAGCTCTGTGAACAGCCAGCCTCTTTTGCAATGACCTTTTGTGTCTTGCCCTCCTTGTGCAAGGTGTCAATGGTCGTCTTTTGGACAACTGTCAGGTCAGCAATCTTCCCCATGATTGTGTAGCCTACAGAACTAGACTGAGAGACCATTTAAAGGCCTTTGCAGGTGTTTTGAGTTCATTAGCTGATTAGAGTGTGGCACCAGGTGTCTTCAATAGTCAACCTTTTCACAATATTCTAATTTTGGGATTTCAAATTCGTGTCCAGTGTGAAAGGACCTTTAGGCCTATCAAATATGTTAAGTAGGAAATTAACAGCATGGTAAATAAAAAAAAAATAAAGAATATATATACATGTTTGTTTGATTAGGGTAAAATAGGAAAAATTAGACATGCAATTTTAATGTGAAAGCTTATAATAGACCCTTTTTAAAAGCACCCTTATTTTTTTATCTTGGACAACCAATCACAGTCTTTAAAAAATGTGTCTTACCAAGCAACAGGGTTAGCCCCACCTCCTCACTAAGATGAAAGTTTTTGTCTTTTCCTCGCTCAGTTGCTCTCAGATTGGTCCTGAATCTGAATCTTTAAGCTAATACCCAAGACTGCTAGTTAGACATTTTTAAGCCAAATTAGGAGCTCTCTGAGAGGATTCTTAGAAGCTTTAAGAATATGATTCACCCTGCTGTGCACGTTTGTGATGACGTAAGATGAATGCAAATGCATCAAGATTCGATAGAATCAAGTTGAGTGTGAAACCAGACCAAAGCTGCGTGGGGCACCGGAAACAATCACGCCTGTACTTGGACCGCAGCAAACGTGCCCAGTTTAAATGCCCCCTTAAACATATAAAAAATATTAAAGTACCATCCTCTCATTGATTCCGAAGTATATGACCAAAGAAAATGCCACTCCAAACTTAGCATGTATGTGGTCACAATGGTTTCTCGATAATAGCAGTGGCGTTTTTAAACCGAAACATCTGCACTGTAGTCTGTCGGATGGGGTTTAATTGACACGCTGAGGGTAGCAGGGGTCACACGCTGTCCTGTGATCAGTTCAGAAGGGATTAAAGGTATAAAACGTCTGTCTGTGGACAGTGAGAGGCAGTCTCGTTAACACAGGCACTCAGCGGGACGGACGCCTCTCGGCGGTAGCTGTCAGTGTGTGGCGCAGTGCTGTCCGAGCATGGGTCTGGAGCAGAGCGCTGCTGATCGCTGGTTAATAGTGGCAGTTTAAACCGTAATGAAGGGCTGATGTAATGCCCACGGCACACCACTGTCTGACCAACTCACAGCACTCTTTAAGGCAGGATCACAACATTTAAAAGCAGGAGAAACAGGAGTCCTCCAGCCTACAGGAATAGACACCAGAGTAACAACAAGATTCAAGGGAGAGTTTACAATGACCAGGATAAAGCTCATCCTTGATGGGTAGATTTGAAGACGAGCAGCTGAATCGACTGTAAGAGAGAGCTTTGTTTCAGAGTAAAACTGTAAGGTGGGTGACATTGGAGCCACAGTCTTCTAAACTGCAAAAAAAAAATAAGCATTCCTTTTTCAGTATACTGTATTTTAAAGATAATTATGTAAAATCCAAATAAGCTTTGCATATCTTTATAGGAAAGGGTTAAACATATGTAAAACAATTGTTCACCATGCACCTGTGGAACAGTCCTTAAAGCTGATGATACACGTGGCAACTTTTTGAGCAGTGTTGCTGAAAGATGTTGCTGTGGGCTTTTTCCCATTGAGAATGGGCAACAAATTTCTCTTTGGAAATCCAGATAGAAATTTGTTGCCCATTCTCAATGGGAAAGTGCCCAAGCAACATTGCTCAAAAAGTTGCCCTATGTATCATCAGCTTAAGACACTAACTGTTTACAGGCGGTACACAATTAAAGTCACAGTTCTAATAACTTAGGACATTAAAGAGACCTTTCTACTGACTCTGAAAAACACCAAGAGAAAGATGCCCAGATGTCCATGATAAGGTTGACCCATGCAAAATTCCTAGGGTTTGGTTCTGAAAACAGTTCTGGTGCGATGTGTGGATGAAGCGCTGGGAGCGTATCCTTTAATAGCTCATGATTTAATAATCAATAATTAATATTGCCTTGCCTGCCTCTTCCAGGAACACAACCAATTAATGCAGTTCAGTACTGAAAAGCCCCCACACTACTCGTATATGCTTTGCGTCAGATATTTTCTTATTGAACAAGATGGTGAAGAGAGAGTGAAAAGTGTGGATTAATTTAAAAAAGATTTAATGATGTGGATGCAAAATGTAACACGTGACAAGTTAATAACATGCAAGGAGCAATATGACTAAACATTTGCTACAGCACGGACTCAACCTCAAAACGTGTAGTGTTTGAGGACAACTGCACCTTCCATCCAAGATGTTCATGTTAGGGGTGTCGAAATTAATCATTTCTATGATGCATCGAGATGCAGACTATGATGATTCAGTATCGGTTCAGTAATAGACCATAACTGATTATAATGTACTGATTATTTTCTGATGTCGTTTGTCATGTACGTGCTTTGTCGCGGTAGCACACAATGGCAGAGGGAGGCGAGATGAACAACCTGGTAAGCACGACCTGGAGAACACGTGCACTGTGTGTCAATCAAAGCTATCTGATTTATCAAAGAGATTTCATTTACACTTGGGCACATACATGTATTTCGGTGACGTGATTTAATGGAGTTCACATCACCGAAATGTTATCTTTGAAGTTGCGCTATACGGAACGCGGCTATTATTTTTTTATTTTTTACCTCTTTTTATAATCCTTGGGAGCCAAAATCGAAATCAAAAATAAAATGAGATTAATATCACAGGCCTAAAGTGTAACCAGACTCTTGGCCATCGTCACTCATTTAGCAGGGACTGTCATGTTGTGTGTGAGAGTGATCTCTCTCTTCTGGATTGCGAATAGCAAAGATGCATCACAGACAAATGGTGTAATATTATCGCATATAGAAATGACTAATGATATATCAATAATAAATAGTAAGTGTATTTTCTTAATTTCTCCAGTACCGACAGCAAAGCCGATAGCGTCGGAGCTTTATCGATACTGCAGTCTTTCAAAATTTAGCACCGGGTTTCAGTACCCATCCCTACCAGCGGGGGCTTTTAAATCGCTAATTTTAAAAAATGCACACGCGTCCGCACAGGCTTTCATAACGGTGCAAAGCGAGTGACCAAAAACTATTAATTTGAATATGAATTTACTCACCCTCATGTCATGTCAAAGGTATAACCATACCTGCTTTTCATTAAAAAATATATTAATGAAACTTATAAGTTTGAAATGGCATGAGGGTGAGTAAATGATGATGGAAGTTTCATTTTAGGGTGAATGTTTGGCCATAATCTGAACTGTATATAGTTCTAATACAATCATATCACATTGTACAATTGTGCAGAACTGTGTTCAACGTTAAGCTTCATTTCAGAAATAAGATATAAACCCCTTAGGCCAACATCTTATAACTGAACACGGTCCAGCGTAACACAGATGTGTCTGTAGGCTGTCCATCCACTCTTCCTCAAACAGCAACTGTGAGTTTGATGTGAAACTTTCCAAAGCCTGGATACTACAGCGGGGGTGGTGTGTGTAGGTCTCAGGGGACAGGAGCATCTTCAGCACTTGTGCACAATACAGCACAGCGTCTTGAGGGCTAATGGAGGCAGTGAACAGTGTTCAGATGAGCTACTTTTTTTACACGCACTCAGACAAGCACACACACACTTGTCTGCCTGAACTCCATCAATCAGAGACCCTTAAAACTACAACATTACAATTAATTTTAACTTCACTGAAGTGTTTAAATGCCTCTAGCCTTTAGATGGTCATCTTCCATTCTCATGTCAAATCTCAAACCAATGAGACCAGATTGCTTATACCCGTTGCAGAATAGGCCATTCCAGGATGATACAAGTTTTTAATACTAGAAGATCCACCAGCATGTTCTTTCTGTCAAAACTCTTTATCATTGAAGCATGTTTTATTAGATTGTGCTGGTTTTAACCCTGTGAGAAACATTTTTATTCAGTTTCAACTCTTTTGAAGAATTTTTAACAAAGTTAAACCAAATATAGTTTGAGTTTTTAGCAAAAATAAGTTGTAAAAAAACCTGATATAATTTTTCTCGCCATGAAAATAGACAGAAGCTGGCATGGCGCTAAAAACAAATGAACAAACAAACTTCCATTCTTACAAGGCCTTTTAAAGCCATCAATAAAGCAATAAGCCACAAACAGGTGCAGTGATTTTACCACAGTATTGGTGTTGTTAAGCACAGCATACAGTGGACCTTTACTTAATGAGCGGAAAACCGAAAGATGCCATATAGCAGTGAAAGAGACACTTGGAATGCAACTGGTTCCTCAACTGGTGAATCTGATAAAACCACACAAATAAACCAGTGGTGATTAGATTTTTAAATTGTTGCAAAAGTTAATTACAAAGTCTAGTTTGTGCTTAAATTTTTTTTTTCTGGAGCCCTGTTAAACTGCCAGCAGCTCTGACCTCTTAAGTTACAGTAAATGGAACAACAGTGTTAGTATCAGAGCTTTTATATGTTGGTGATCCTGCTAAACTATTCGTGAACCAAATGTTCATGTGTCAATGTATTGTATGATGTGCTTTGTTTAAAGCAAGCCTTCAGGCTGTCATTGTTAAATGCATCTCAAGTTGTATCGCTGTTCTTATGCATGACGGTCAGAACTGCTGTTTACCCTCCAAAAATTCCCATTTTTGGCAGCACGGCAGACCCAGAGTCACTTCCTTTTATTCTTCCCTTGCAGGAGCTTAACCAATACCTGGAGGACAAAGTTTACCTGGCTGGGAACGTCTTCACCCTGGCAGACATCCTCATGTATTACGGCATTCACCACATCGTTGTAAGTCCCTCAGCGGTGAACTTCAGTCGTTAGAGAGAAGTGATGCAGAGTTCCAATTAAAGCAGTAAGACGCTTCAAGCACAGGAGAAACCTGATACAGCAAAAAGATGAGACACATAGTGATGTCATTTCCCAGGACAGCAGCCAAGGAAGTTTAAGGAGCCTGAAGGAGCCCATTGAGACAGGAAGAGAGGGATGAAATGAGAATTAGAGAGAAAGGGAATAGAATATCACATCTCTACATGTCAGTGCTTGTAATTGACTGACTAAATGACTGACAGAGAGTTGTCATTACCCAGAAGGCATTGATGCGTCACTCAGTTTAAACTCCCTGGAGATAGTCAGTTAGATGTACAGTGTCTAAAAATGTATTCGTCCCCTTTGTAGATTTCAGTATTATAGTTGTATAAAATGCTGTATATAATACAGTATATATATATATATGTATATATATATATATATATATATATATATGTATATATATATATATATATATATATATATATATATATATATATATATATATATATATATATATATATATATATAATATATATATATAATATTTGTATTTGTCATTATTTTAGATACACAGTGTAAAGCAAAGCCTAATGGGGTGAAGACTTTTTGTAGGCACTGTATTGGATGTCTCTATAGTGTTGTACACTTAAGTTTTACATTTAATGGTCACCATCTCATGTTTGTCCTCACTTTTTCTTAGGTGGAATTGGCTATACAGGAGAAAGAGCGTTATTTGAATGTCACCAGGTGGTTTGATCATATCCAGCACTATCCCGGCATACGGCACCATTTGCCTCCTGTGGTGGTTCTGAGGAACAGAGTTTACCCGGGTGGACACCACTGAAAGTTTTGATTACTATGGGATGTCAAATAAGCCAGACCTTAAGGTCACCATATCAAAGCTCACCTAACACACAGAGCTGTTCCTTTGTGTTTTACTCCACAATTCTGATGTTAACCCAAACAGTCAGGACAAGTAAAACAGGTCTTTTCTGTTTTGTTTTTTGTTTTTGTGCGAGCTGGTTCATGGCCACTAGTCATGTTATTTTATATGTGAGTTTAGTATGAGTGTAGTTAAATTTATGTGGATTTGAGTAACTCGGCATGATCAAAGAGAATGGTGGCTGTGGTTAAAATGAAACTTTCTTTTGCTAATGGTACAGCATTTAATTCTAATAACAAATATTTAAAATAAATGTATTAATTGCTTTTTCAGATAAGGTTGTCATTAATTCCATAAGAAGATTATATTGAAAGAAATTTCCAACTTGTCCCTCATGCTTCTTTTGAACCCACACAAATCTTTCCTCATTTGGCATTTTCTTCTGCTGTTCGTCTCTTTCTCGTAGTGTCAGCGCTGGTGTGGGCAGTAGTCTGGGGTTTGACAGGATGTCATGTTTTTGCTCTGGGGCAGCGGGCAGACTACCAGCTGTAACCGCACAGACAGCACTGGTGTATTCAGATTTTCATGCGCTTTTCACTCCATCTACCAGTGTGTAATTATTTCCCCACAATCCCCTTCTGCACTGTTCATAGATGTGGGTTTCTTTAGACATTTCAAGTGTTCAACGGCTTAATCCACTTCTATGTTATATGAATCATACATCAAAGGTTTTCAATGTTCAAAATGTTTTTGAGCGTCACTGTGAAGCATTGTTATAAAAGATCTGTGCTTGTGCTTTCAAAATTGAAGCATTTTGAAAAAAAAGTTAAGATACAAATGCTTTTCCAGTTCCAGGAAACTTGTTCCTGAGAACATAGCAGCTTCATTGATCATAAACCAATGACTCAAAAGATCTTTTGGGAAACCAAGTGGTTCATACAACGTACAACATGTGGCCAATCTGTTTTGGAGCTGCTCTGTTCGTAGCCTTTATGGTGGAAAATCCTCTTCTTATGAAAGAGAGATGTGTTTTTGCACGTTTACTTATCTGCTGTGCATATGCTGACAAAAACATCCCTCTGTTCTTTTTATTATACTTCCTTTCCTGTAAGCCTTCTTTATGAAATGTCTGCTGCTCTCAAGCTCAAGTTTGTGTTCTTTAATGTCAACAATGTTGTCCTGTGCCAATAAATGAAAACAGAACTATCAGTGTCTTTTTTTTTTTTTTTTTTTATGAGCCCTCCTTCTGGATATATGACACATCCCATTTTTTGCAGAATTCAAAGAATTTCCATCTGACATTCAGTGTGTCCATAGAAAAACTGCAGCAGAACAAAGCAATGTGTGTTTGTGGAAGTGCAAACTGAAGAAGCGACAGAAATCTTGCAGTCATCAGAACAGGCCTTGTGACCAGATAATGGTGATATCCACAGTGGAGTCTCTGTCTGCCTGTTTATTTCTGTCTCCAGATTTAATTGGGCGGCTAATCTAAAAGAGGCTTCCCTCATCAAGATGAAATTTATTGCTTCTTTCACGTCTACAAAAGATGACCAAACCCCATGTAGCAGATGTTCCTGAATGGATGTCTTTAAAAAGATTTCAACTGAAGTTTTCCACATTTTTCAAACATCAGTTCAGGTGTCAAGAGGTTGCTTTAGCTCAAAGTTGAAGTCACAAAGATCCACAGCAGGAGGTATAGGACACTCCAATTAATTTGGATATTTTTCCTCTATGCAAAGTTAGAGGGAATCCACTCTTTATGGGCAGACTTATTTTTTATCAGTTCACTGTCCCATCTTTCATTGAATTCTGGCAATTAATTTGCCTTGCATTTCTCAAGAAGTCAAAGTTCAAGAAGTTTGGGGCATTAGCCATTCACATGGTGGGTTGTCTCACAGCATGCCACAAGGTCAACAAACCACCTATTGCTTTCCCAAAAGGCTCCAGGGACTTTAGGAAGAGCAAAGAGTAGCAACCCTAGGTGCTCTAGGACACTTTGCTAATGCCTTTCTTTTCATGCAGAAGGATCTTAGTGAAGAGACATTAAGTAGCACATCAGGACAATGCGTGTAGTACTTCTGAAAAGTTGAGTGCTGTAACAAGAATTCTACTAGAATGAAACATGCTTGCATCATTGACACAGCTACAGACCACAATGGAAAGATGGATACACATTGACTTTGCCAGGCTGCACTCGCATTTTGTTTGCATCATGTCCTCTGAAGTGCCTGAAGTTTTCACCAACTGTTCATTATGTCTTGTTAACAAGATAAAGAGCTGCATGCCAAGCGAGATGTGAAGCTGGGAAAACAGAAGACCCTGATTGATTCAATGAAACTATCAGCTCTGCGTGGGGCGCATTAGCGCAAAGTAAGTGGTTGTGACAGCTCCCGTGTTATCTGCACCCAACAGGAAGTGACAGTTCTACCATGCACCCATAAAGCAGGCATCTGATTGTCTACTGCAATTACATGACTGAAGCAAAACAGGAAGAGGAAAAAGTTACGCGGTGGTAACGCATCCACACACAATTAATAGCTTTACTTTAGAATGGCGAAAAGCAAATTTAGGTGGAAATGCTCCACTTGAGGCAATGTAAATGTCAAAAACATTTGCGAGTCTGCGAATTAATATGTCTCAGAGGCAAAAGTGTTTTACATATGCAGCTATGCATATTATCGTGGAATGAGGTATTCTGAGCTAAACACTAGCATCAAAGGCCTGTCACTCTTACTTAAATACGCAATGGCTCAGTAAAGAGAGCAGCATCTTTTATCTCCAGAGTTACCTTTGTATTACCCTCTTACCTATGTTCTGGAATAAGACGGAAGGATCACAGGTGTAAGTCTGTGTGCAGAATCTTTGAGATTCTCCTTGCTCACTTCATCAATCACAGAAGGCGTCTGATTTAAAAGGTGCTAAAGTACATGTGTGTGACCCCAGGCACCGTGATGGCACCTTAACACTAACACGGATGACAGACTTTTCCAGAAATAGACTCTGCTGCACAGAACCCTGTCCCAGCTGCATGAAACAGACTCCTGAGAGGGATATGTGGGCCTTGTGCACCATGTGTGCATTGAGACTCTCATTCAAGGGGTTATGGATTTGGCTTGAGGGTAGCACAGGTTTGGGGGCTGGGTGCAGGGTTAAAGACATGAAATTGTCCTCCTGTATCTCGAGAGATTAGGGGCTAAGCATAGAAGGTGCATTGGCATTCATTATATCTGTATGAGTCTGGGTTATTGTTCTTCTGTAAGGAAGACAATAACAGCCCCTAGAACACGTTCTGTGAGATCAGGCATGAGCCTTGAGGAGAGACTAACATGGTAAATTTGGGATCTCTTTTTATGCCCTTCTAGGCATAAGGCAGTGGTTCCCAACCCTGGTCCTGGGTCGTTTCTCAATACCAAGTACTCAAACTTCTGACTTGCATCCTTGGTAGTTCAGACTTGCCAAGTTCGACTCAGGAGAACAAACTCCCGAAGACGGGAGGACACAAGTCTGGTGATTCTGCTAATGGAACAGCAGCGTTCTTGGTAGCGTCACTCAGCTCTGGCTACTCTGGTTATCTCTATGTATATTTTAGGCTACAGTTGTCGACAATTAAGTGCCCAGTGATCAACTGGATCTCATAACTCTGAAAACACCAGATCAAATTTTCAAATAGGTGATCTCTTTACAAATAAACCACAGATTTTTTGCTTTAAAAAAGTACATTCTCGCCTGAAAAAGTCTTAACTACATTTTGTGACATATTAACAGTAGTGTATTTAAATTACGCAGGTTTTCTCATCAGCTATTGACGCTTGTTGGTTGGTGCGAGATGCATTCTGGGATACCTGTCTGTCTCAAGTCCACTCAAGTCACCTCTCGATGCATCTTCAATAAAAGGGGAGGATCAAGAACACATCCGGGGATTTGAACTGTACTTGGCTAGATGTGAACTTTGAAATGGAACAGTACTTGGGCAGTGACTGATGACGTTTCACAAGTCCACGAGAAACCAAGTACAGACAAGAACACACATTGAGAAATGGCCCTGGAGTACCCCCAGCACTGCACAGTTTAGATGTCTCCTTAATCAAACACACCTGGTTCAACCCATCAAATCGTTGATAAAGACTCCAAGACCTCAAATTGGTGTGTCAGATAAGAAAGACATAAAAAATGTGCAGTGTTATGTGTACTCCAGGACCAGGGTTATAAACCACGGCTCTAAGACACTAAGGTCCTTTATACAGTATCGCATGCTCATAAATGCAGGGGAGAAGGGGCCCATCAGTAAACATTTTGTACAGGGCCTCATGAATTTTAGTGACAACCCAGGTAACACATGAACAAATTTGACAGCAAGAATGGCAAATGAGGCTTTATATTATATCTATATATTTGTATATAAATTTGATCATTGTCATTTTGACATAGCCTTGAGATGTTCTGTGAAATTAGGAACAGCACCACCTACTGGTAAATAAATTGGACTGCTGTTGTAAATCAGATCTGCTCATGTAATGGCTGTGCATGTAAACCTCACTCACCTGGCCTCAAGAGGTGCCCTAGTGGCTGATGCTAGTGGCTGCAGTCTTTGTTAACACACCCACCTCCCACGTCGGAGACCACGGTTCGAATCCCACTCAGAGCGGGTCACTCATAACCTTTGAATCTATGGGTATACATTTGTGCTTCTGCTGTTTTTTGGGTTGTATGCATTGTAATTTAAATGGGTCATTAACTGCATTATTTTTTATTATTTTATGTTTCCTGGGGTGCACTCATAATATTAGTATGATTTTTACCTTTAATTTAGAAACCTACCCCAATTTTAGCCCTCTGATTTGAACACTCTGTTTGAAGGGGCGTGTCTGCTGTGAGACTTCAGTTGAAATGCCCACTGCTATGATTGGCTAACATCTTTGTATATGAAATAGCTATTACATGTGGAAATATCTAGAAAATGTTTTATTATTACAGCTCTCAAGGTTAACTAATCGTGAAAAGTGTTGATTATAGCATTATATTTAGATCTATAGCATTATACATTTTTATGAGTAAAATATCTCTGAAGTATATTCCCATTAATATTTACATTTTTAGCACACCAGGGTGACTAGGAACATGAAATTGTCTATCTATGACTTCTTTTTTTACAGGAATATAAATATGAGGGAACACAAAGGCCAAATTCCCTTAATCATCCATCACAATGAGTAAAACCAAAGAATATAGTTCTGATGTGCAGCAAAAGATTGTTGAGCTTCACAAAAGAGAAAGTGACTGTAAGAAAATAACTAAATTCCAATTTCCACCACCAAGTTCCAATCAACTAAAGATGTTACGAATCTGTGTGGAAGAGGACATGCATCTATATCGTCCTAATGCATGGTGAGGAGGAGAGTTTTAGTGGCCAAAGTCTCTCCAAGAATCACAGATGGTTAAATATACTGCTGGATCTTCAATGTTGTGAGCCTATTTTTTGCTAGTGGTCCTGGACATCTTGTCCAGATACATGGTATCATTGATTCTAGCAAATACCAACAGATTAAAAAAATAAATAAATAAAAAAATAATCCAAACATGACAGCCTCTGCTAGAATTCTTATAATGGGCCAAGGTTGGATCAAAAAGGTTGGATGTCACTGAGAACAAAACCAAGCTTCTGCCATGACCATCCCAGTTTCCTTACATGAACCCTATAGGAAATGAGTGGGTTGAACTGAAGAGAAGAAGCACCAACATGGAGCTGAGAATCTGAAGGATCTGGAGAGATTCTGTATGGTGGAATGGGTCTCTGATCTCTAGTCAGGTGTTCAACAAACTCGTGTGTTTTGGTCCTTTTGTACAGAGACACACATGACATAGAAGAAAAAAACAAGATCTGACTTAAGAATTTGCTCTTACAACTTAGTTAAATAATGTCCCCATTTTAACAATTAAAATTAGGGAACAAATTTAACTAAAACAAGGAATGAATTAATGGCCAAAAATAAGTTAATAAATTAATTCTTAATTAGTGGCCATGGTATCTATTCTGGAATTATTTGGATGTAAATAATAATTATATTATTAAAATAATTGCTTTGTTCATCTTGAGTTGATCGAATCTAATACATTTGCATGTGTTGGGTCTACACAAGTGCCAACCTGTTGCCTTATTTTGCATAATTTCTACCAATGCAACTGAACATATCAGATCAAAGAGGATGGCCTGATATTATAGCTCAATTTACAATTTAATTGCACCTTTCTTCCGCTATCTTCACAAACAAGCGGGTATCTGATCTCCTCCATACACCACCTCCTCTGGTTGCCCCCTTTGCCCCACAGGTCTTGCCAGGGAACTTTAGCAAGACCTCCTGTGTTAATGTCTTCTGATAGGATGTCTCGGGGCTGCTGTGAGAAGTGATACTAAAAGTAATTCCAACTGAAACGGCATGACAAAGTGAATACTTTTTATGAGCTCTTTGGAGTTCCAGGGGCATAAGGCTGATAGACTGGATTCCAGCCTGCAGTTGTTTATCTGGGTTCATGTGTCAGGGGCAGTGCATTGCCCTCAGCTACCCTCCTAATGGCCACTGGTCAGAAAACACTCAAATAACATCTCATTAGCATATCTTCTGTTCGAATCTGCATATTTGTCACACAGGTTGTGAATTTTTAATTTGTGCTTCATTATAATGCAGGTTTTAATTAATCCTGACTAATTTATTTAAACCTGGAGTGAAATTAAGAGTTTTCTCAAAGCCATGATTTACTTTTTTTCTTGTCATATTTCTGTAATGAACACAGAAATGCAGAAATCATGTAGATTTGGCAAAATTAACAAAGTAAATAAAACAACATAAATAAACAAATAAACATGAGTTGAAATTATTAAATGTGGTGAAACTGATTTACCTAACCAGCATTTTTACCCCTATAATATGAATCATGTTTCTAATATGTGTTATCAAGCCAATTTTTTTATATAACTACTGTAATTATAGTTTTAATGTATGCATAATATCCACAAATATTATATTTTTATTAAATAATCTTTTTATTATATTAATAAATGTTTTATTATATTTTAAAATATGAAATGCATTATTAATATAAATATTCACTCATATATAATGAAAAAGGAATTAACCTATATTATTGACAGACCAAAGTAGTGCTAGGCCAATAGAGTGTTTTTTATTTGAAATGTTCATTTAATTTCAGCAAACTGTTGATACTGACTTCAGATTAGTGATAAAGAGATATGGGTCATATGCAAGTCTACAGAACAGAAAATTAGCTGCCCAGAACATCTTCCCATCTCTGTGTAAGGTGCTTTCTGTGGGCATACAGCAGCCACATCAGTGGCTGGCAGTCAGACGGCCGTCTCTAATGGATTAACCTTGACAGGACATGCTTATGAACCAGAAATGTACCTTTTACTCCTGCATGACTGTGTCCCTGCTGCACGGCCTTCACTGTTCACTGGCTACGTGCATGTCTGCAGGCATGAAGCTGCGGCCCAGGCACTGACTGCTCGCTCAACATACATATGCCTAACACAAACTCTGGCCAATCAACATGGTCTTAAATAATAAGACTACCTCAAGACCAGACTAGGTTAACAGTGCCTCAGAACTCAATGTAGTGAATACACATTATATACAGTATATTTTATTAGAATTTTTGCATTATTTTTATTAAAATAATACAAACCCGATTCCCAAAAAGTTGGGACACTGTACAAATTGTGAATAAAAACAGAATGCAATGATGTGGAAGTTTCAAATTTCAGTATTTTCTTCAGAATACAACATAGATGACATATCAAATGTTTAAACTGAGAAAATTTATCATTTTAAGGGAAAAATACGTTGGTTTTAAATGTCATGGCATCAACACATCTCAAAAAAGTTGGGACAAGGCCATGTTTACCACTGTGTGGCATCCCCTCTTCTTTTCATAACAGTCTGCAAACGTCTGGGGACTGAGGAGACAAGGTGCTCAAGTTTAGGAATAGGAATGTTGTCCCATTCTTGTCTAATACAGGCTTCTAGTTGCTCAACTGTCTTAGGTCTTCTTTGTCGCATCTTCCTATTTATGATGCACCAAATGTTTTCTATGGGTGAAAGATCTGGACTGCAGGCTGGCCATTTCAGTACCCGGATCCTTCTTCTACGCAGCCATGATGTTGTAATTGATGCAGTATGTGGTCTGGCATTGTCATGTTGGAAAATGCAAGGTCTTCCCTGAAAGAGACGACGTCTGGATGGGAGCATATGTTGTTCTAGAACTTGGATATACCTTTCAGCATTGATGGTTCCTTTCCAGATGTGTAAGCTGCCCATGCCACACTCACTCATGCAACCCCATCCCATCAGAGATGCAGGCTTCTGAACTGAGCGCTGATAACAACTTGGGTTGTCCTTGTCCTCTATAGTCCGGATGGCATGGCGTCCCAGTTTTCCAAAAAGAACTTCACATTTTGATTCGTCTGACCACAGAACAGTTTTCCACTTTGCCACAGAGAAAACGCCTGCGCTTCTGGATCATGTTTAGATATGGCTTCTTTTTTGACCTATAGAGTTTTAGCCGGCAACGGCGAATGGCACGGTGGATTGTGTTCACCGACAATGTTTTCTGGAAGTATTCCTGAGCCCATGTTGTGATTTCCATTACAGTAGCATTCCTGTATGTGATGCAGTGCCGTCTAAGGGCACGAAGATCACGGGCATCCAGTATGGTTTTCTGGCCTTGACCCTTACGCACAGAGATTGTTCCAGATTCTCTGAATCTTTGATATGATATTATGCACTGTAGATGATGATAACTTCAAACTCTTTGCAATTTTTCTTTGAGAAACTTCTTTTTGATATTGCTCCATTATTTTTGGCCGCAGCATTGGGGGAATTGGTGATCCTCTGCCCATCTTGACTTCTGAGAGACACTGCCACTCTGAGAGGCTCTTTTTATACCCAGTCATGTTGCCAATTGACCTAATAAGTTGCAAATTGGTGCTCCAGTTGTTCCTTATATCTACATTTAACTTATTGCTTATTGCTACCTGTCCCAACTTTTTTGGAATGTGTAGCTCTCATGAAATCCAAAATGAGCCAATATTTGGCATGATATTTCAAAATGTCTCACTTTCAACATTTGATATGTTATCTATATTCTATTGTGAATAAAATATAAGTTTATGAGATTTGTAAATTATTGCATTCCTTTTTTATTCACAATTTATACAGTGTCCCAACTTTTTGGAATCGGGTTTGTAAAACAAATGACTTGACACGTTAATACAAACACTTACAATATTTCTATTTTATCTATCTATTATTATTATTATTATTATTATTATTATTATTATTATTATTATTATTTAATTTATTTAAAAAAATTGCTATGTATACTGTGCTAGACTAACTGGGACTTATCATAGCATTTACATATTGTTTCCTATTGTTGATTTCATTAACAACTTCTATTGTAAGTCAGCTAACTAAATTTAAATATAAATATTTTGGAACAGCATTAAGTGTTTTGGCAATTCTCAAATTCACACGTTCCCTATCAGTTAGTCACATTCAATGTTAATGTCAGTGACTGACTGATAGGGAATGTGTGAATTTGAGAATCACCAAAACACTTAATGTTGTTCATTTTTTAGTATCACTTTTCACAGCAACCCCCAAGACATATTACTCTGCTAGGACTCTTGTGTAAATTTGAGAATCACCAAAACATGTTGACGTCAGTGACTGACCTATTGGGATCTCACTTGAGAGCCCAAACACCTTTAAGTGGTACAGAACAAGCCAATGGACATTGGTGAGTGATATTTGCATTGCAATTTGCATACTCATTAATCTTTTGCTTCGGAGCCGAGCGTTTCTAAACTGATTCTGCTCAGCAATCATCATTCGTTTGGTACAAGAAAACCAGGCAGAAGTTCATCACAAAGTATTGGTTATGTTGTGCACACAGTGCAGCCTTTCGAAAAGAGAATTTTGCATGTCTTTTTAAAGACGCCTCTCCATCCATGCATTTTGCTGTCTCACATGCCTGGGCATAAGCATGCTGAGACGGCGTTCATGGGTGGTTCATGTTCTCCCATGGGAACATGACCAGGTCAGCACGCTGGTTGCAACTCACCTTTCTCATAAAGGCTTGAGCTTCCTTTTGTTGTTGCCCAGCCACTGCACATGTGTAAAAGCACAACACTGGTCTGCTCAACACTTTGGGAGACCGAGGGTTACAGCAGAAGCTTTTCCACCAGAAAAACCCTGCAGACCTCCCGCTCCTCGGTGTGTCATGTGCCGCCAAGCTGCCAGCTGATAGCGTGGGTTGTCACGGCATCCCAACACGTCACTCTCTGCTCTGGGTGTCAGATGTCGATAGTTGCATCTGAGAGAGGGCTATTTTCCACTGGAGAGTAATATGACATGGAGCTTCCCGCTTCTGCGGTGTTTGCTCATGTTGAATCTGATTCAGAGTTGACAGCCATGCTTGCCCGACCGCTGCGCTCACAAACTCGCTCAGACTAGATGATTGGTTTCTGTGGGTACAGCGTGAAGCGGAAATCACCTTGCCCCTGCCCTGTGCCTTTCTTCCTGGAGGTGCATGAAGAACTTTGGCAGTATGGAAGCATTAGTGGCAGTATGGAAGGCCAAACATGCCAAAAATCTTCTTCAAAAGTTTTTCCTCTCTCACTACCCTTGATGGTGGGGTGGTCAGGGGGTTTGAGGGGATTCCACAGGTGTAGTGTGCCACCACCTGGTTGGGTCATCCGCAACTCCCATCCAGCACCTGTGAGACAACAGCAGCTCTGGCTGCTAAGCTTTACAATACTACAAGTCTACCAGGCCAAAGCACTCATAATGCACAAAGGTAGGTCTGAGTTGGGGTTGATGCAGGAATTGCACACAGTGACTGACCGTGATGAAAGTCACAGTGCAGGCCCTCGGCCAGACGATGTTGTCTTTGGTGGTCCAGAAGCGGCTGAACCTTACAAAGATGTTGCACTTTCTCGATGCTCCCATCTCGTAGGTTAGCCTCTTCAGCAACACTGTCGAGGGCTGTGCCCAGCAGTTCTCGGCCGTCCAGAACCAGGCTGAGTCATGAGCTGCCGCTTAGTCTGCTTGTCACCAAGAGCATCCATCCCCCTGCAGGTCGTCATTAGCTGCCCCTCAGTCTGCTTGTCACCAAGGGCATTCATCCCCCTAAGGCCAAAAAAGAAGCACTCCTGCACAGCCAACTCAGCCACGACGTCAAGGCCCCCCACAGGAAGATGACGGCACCCATCTCAGCCACCGCTAAATCCTCCAAGCGGTCAATGAAACACCACTCCTGAGACGTGTGACCCGGAGTTGGAGTAAGCTGCTCTTCCCCTGGAGGAGGGCGTTTGTCAAATTTTCTCTGGGTCTGAAAAGGGCTTGGTTGACAGTGAGCGACAATCTGCCTTGCCACTCTCGTCCACCTTTTCTATCACCAGTGGGCAGGAGTCTGTGCTCACTTGGATGATCAGACTTGGCTATCCAATTCAATTCACCCCGCATCCCCCCAGGTTCAGCAGCATCCGGTTCACCTCAGTGGCAGACAAGGTGCTCTTAACTGTGTGCAGAAATTGCAGTCCTACCGACGGATGACATTATAGAGCCGGTCCCTCCAGCCGATATGAGGGACCGCTATCAGTTTGCAGCAGTAAATAAAGAGGTGTCATATCGATCACAAGTTCAGTATGGAGTACCGCAAGGCTCAGTGCTAGGACCGTTGCTTTTCACCCTGTATATGCTACCCTTGGGAGATATCATTGCATGGCGTTAGTTTTCATTGTTATGCTGATGATACTCAGCTCTATATTTCTTCGCACCCTGACAAAATTGACCAATTCACAAGATTAATGCATAGCTGATATAAAAAAATTGGATGACTAGTAATTTCCTACAACTTAATTCTGAAAAAACAGATTTTTTAATTATTGGACAAAAAACCTCTGCACGTAGTAACCTATAATACTGTCTAACATTTGATGGTTGCTCTGTCAAGTCCTCGTTGTCAGTAGGAACCTGGGTGTGCTCTTTGATACCAATCTTTCATTTGAAAGCCACGTTTCTGGCATCTGTAAAACTGCATTCTTCTATCTTAAAAATATATCTAAATTACAGCACATGATTTCAATGCAAAATGCTGAACAATTAATTCATGCGTTCATGACTTCAAGGATAGATTATTGTAATGCTCTACTGGGTGGTAGCCCTGCTCGCTTAACTAGGTCTGCCGGAACCGGGAACACTTCCCATAACACCTGATGTACTTGTTACATCATAAAAAGAATGGTATCTACGCTAATGTTAGTCTCTCTGTTTATCCCAAGATTTACTGTAGTCTGCCGGATCCAGATCAGATGGTGGACCTGCGCCTAGACATGACCACAACTCAGCCTTGAAGTGTCGGCAGAGACCGTGTCAACTAGACTCTCCCCTGTGAAGGCCTCCTTCCCTTCCCTTCCCTTCCCTTCCCTTCCCTTCCCTTCCCTTCCCTTCCCTTCCCTTCCCTTCCCTTCCCTTCCCTGTATAGATAAAAATACATATGCACACATACATATTCAAATGCGCTTGCCTATAGGCTAAACGTGGTGTTTGCGTACATGCCGTCACTGTTTTCGCAGGTTAGCCTTTTTTGGGGGGTTGCGTGGAGATGGTGGTGGTATAGTTTCAAAACAATTTCATGGTTTGCGTTCTCTGGCCATCAGGTGCTGTTGCCTTAATTGCAGATGGGCATCCGGAACGCATTGGGGGTTTTCTGTTTTAGCTGAGGATGGTGTTGTTTAAGTGGCACCAAGCTTTGTTCTTTGTTCTTTTTTTTTTCTTTTTTTTTTTTAAGCAAAATTAATTTCCTATTATCACTGTAAAGCTGTTTTGAAGCAATCTGTGTTGTAAAAAGCACTATATAAATGCAGTTCAGGCGGTCCAGCGCTTCCCCCAGTGAACCTGCTTGCACTGAGACTGTGCAAGGTCAGGGAGTAGCAGGGTTTGATGGTTTCGCCATACTAGCCCACCCAGACCTGGTTCCCAGAACTGTTCCTCTTCATGACAGCCCCTCCCTGGCGGATTCCCTGAGGAAGGACCTGCTTACTGGCACCAGTGTCCAGAACTCTGAAACCTCCACGTGTGGTCTCACCGAGAATTGGCAGGTAGGGGACCTGCAAGTGTTTTTGGTCAACGAAACGTGCCTGGAATCCGGGCCAGCTACCTGGAGCCCAGCAGAAGGGAAAAAGGCTGTCTCTAAGCAGAGGTTAGCCCACTGATTAGTGGATGCCATCGTCTTGGCGTACCAGTCCCAAGGTGAGCCGTGCCCCATGGAGTAAAAGCTCACTCCACTGGGAATTTTATTTCCTCCTGGGCGTTAGCGCACAAAGCCTCACTGTCAGACATTTGTAGAGCTGCGGGCTGGGCAACACCTACTACATTTGCGAGATTCTACAATCTCTGAGTAGAGCCTGTTTCTTCCCTTGTGTTCCTTCCCATTCTCTTTCCGTTGGAATAGGCATGCTTTCCCAGTGTTCTCCAGTAGTCTCACTGTATGGGTAAGTAGGAAAAGCAGTGATTGATATTCTCTGTGTAAAGCCCTGTCCTTTTTCCGCCCCAACAGGTGGGGTATTGATGTATCCCCCATTCCCTGAAGGAGGGAATGCAGACGTGAAGTCCCAATGCCACAATCCATATATCCACTGCTGAGTGACTGGGCACTGGCTTGGCTCCTCAGTGAAAACTTAATGAGTGAGTCCTGCACGCTTTCTTAGATACCCTCAAATCTGGATGCCTAAGAAAAACGCCACAATCGCTGCACATTTTACATTAGTAACCTAGACGTTTCTCAACCAGGTAGTATCACAATAGTTTTAGTCTTCATAGATCTATTGATTTATTCATTTTAAATATGCTAATTCTTTCTGTAAAATTTGCTTGGAAAGTGTGTTTTATGGTCAAACTTTCCAACTTTCTGTAAGCAGCTTTAAAATGTGTATCATGAAAAACATTATACAAATTAAATACGACTTAATTGTGCTGCTTGCTATTAAAGTATGTTGTTATATAATGCAGTTATATTCAGACATTTTAAGCATGACTTAATTGTCCAAATGCTCCTTGGGGCTACTGTATGTTGCTCTTGTCAAAATAGAAAAAAAAAGTAAATATGTGAGAGAAATTAAAAAGATAACTACTTAGTCCTTGTTAATTGCCGTACTATGACATTATCAGAACACCAACAGTGTTTTGAGAAATGTGCAGTGCTGTAGGGTTCAGCAGAGGAAGTGTTCACTTTCCACTCAGAGGAAGACCTGTGGGCCGTCTGGATCCATGACTGAAGATGCTTCATCCTGCTCAGCCCTTCAGTCATTCAGCTCAAGGGAATCATATTGTATGATGAGCTATCATCCGCTTGTTAGAGACTCCTTGTGGAGCTTCATTTTTCAGGCTATATTTAAGTGCACATGACAAACTGCTGATTCTTGGCCCTTTGAAAAACACATACGCTCGAGGCTGGCGTGAAATCGACATTTGCACCCATCTGCAGGGTGTGAGGACGTGGGACAAAGCTGCTGTTATTGCACTGCGGCATAATCTCTTGTTCTTCTCATCACTCTCCTTAACTACTCTCATCATCGCCACAGTTGTTATTGGGCTGCTCTCCTCAACACTTCCATTCCTGAGCCCAAAGTGTTTGAACTGGAAGCGCTGTGGCCCCTGAGGGCCTGTACTGCTCTATAATCAAAGATATTTGGGACGAGTTTGCTGTGGGTGGAAAGGTTATAGCTGTATTTTATGCCGCTAACTCGACACACTAGCACAATAGAGCTACTGTCACCCACATCCAGCTTCAAGACACAGCCAAGATGTACATAACTACAATATTCCTGTTTACTGATTGATTTCGCTTTGAGATTTGTGTTTCTTTACCTCTCATCTTGTGACTGATCTACCAGGACACTTTTTCTATAGCCACACTCACAGATAAACATGTGACATTCTCTTTGGTGCTTGATAACACGGCCCTTTACTTATTGTGGTATGTTATTGTCTTTAATTTAATTTCATGGAGTGTTTCTTTGTAAATAAACAGTTGATTTGGGTCGGAGATGTGATAGAGCTATAAACCTGTTTCACTCTTGTTTTTGTGAATGAAGTTCAGAGAGTTTTTGGTGGCAATAGTTTATCCATTTCAATGCATGTATATATTTATTTTTTTAAGTTTTGTTAAGAAATTCAGGTAACATTTTATTGTGATGGTCCACTTTTACATTTGACTAACTATAAGTAACTTTGCAACTACGTCGACTATTTCTACTTACCCGAACCCGAACCTTAACACCAAACCCTGACCTAACAGTCGGTCTACTCTAATGAGTGTTAATTGACATGTAGTTGCAAAGTTACTTATAGTTAGTAGAATGTCTAAAGTGGACTATCAAAATAAAGTCTAACGAAATTCATACAGTGCGCTCTACAATTATTTGCACACCAGGCAAAATTGAGCAAAATGGTCTATGAAAAATTGCACACTATAGAACGTATGTATTGTACAGTTCTTGGCATAATTTAAAGTATTTTCTTATTTCATTGATGAGTTTTTCATCATCCATTACAGTACAATAACAATACAAATGATGTAAAAAAACAAAACAAAAATAGCAGCAGTAGACATATCAGGTGTGTTTAGTCATTCATTCAAAACTATTTATAAAATGTAACTTTAAATTTAAGTAAAATAATTTTTAAATAGATCAAACTTAAATTTCTCAAAAACATGTGCCACAATCATTGGCCCTCTTAGAAATTAAATGTAAAAATCTTCAAACAACTTCAGAATATTCCCATTAATATGATACATTTTAAAATTCACATGAGCGATTAGAAACACTTAAGTGGAAACCCATGACTTTCTGTTTCCTATAATGATTCATCACATATGAGAAATACCCTGGAATACAGTAGTGATGCATGACAAAATGTTGTTGAGCTGCACTAATCCAATTTGTTATAATAAAACCACTTAACAACTGTGAAATGTTAATTTATCATAGCAATAATTAAGTTCAAATAATTCTGAGATGACTACTTCACAACTACTAGAAGAGTCGTCTCGGTTACGTATGTAACCCTCGTTCCCTGAAGGAGGGAACGAAGACGTACGTCAGAACTGACCGACGAATTGGGATCTGCTTTCAGAGACCAATCTGCTTCGAGTGTTTCTAAACAAGCCAATGCCCATTGGCATGCGGTCCATGCTCTGCCCGCCATGGGGGTATAAATGCCGAACTGGAATACTGCGTCTTTGCTTTTCTGCTGAGGAGCCGAACTAGTGACTCGGTCCTTCAGTGGAAGCACAGCCCCTAGCGACGGGACGTACGTCTCCATTCCCTCCTTCAGGGAATGAGGGTTACATATGTAACTGAGACATTCCCTTTCAGTCGGTCACGTTCGACGTACGTCGGAACTGACCGACGAATTGGGATCCCTACCAACACGCCAAGGATGCGGGCCCTTCCAGCACCCTGCTTGAGCTCACTGGACCGCTCCTACATTGGCTCCTGCAAGACCCACTCAGAGTGACTATTGGATAACGCTGGGAAAGCGTGTCCGTCTTGGAAATGGAACGCTGCGGGGCCACATCCTTCAATGGAAGGAGAGGTGGCAGATTACACATAAGGACTAACCTATCAGGGTAGTGCAACATATGGCAGTCTCTGGGGTGGATCCAGCCTGGTCCCAGGGGGGAAAGAACACCGCCAGAGACAACAGAGCGAGCTCTGTCAAGGGAAAGACACGGGGCTAGCCGAGTAGGGTAGCTGGTACCGTGGAGAATACACATATGGGGTTGCCGAGGGAACCGCTACATATAGATACCCAGCCTAACACAGCCGTTCCACAAGCATACGGGTGCAGGCCTGGTGCCAGACGGCCGCAACGTCTGACACCGAAGGAGTAACATTTCTGACAGGCCATTTCTGGGGAACACAACTGGAGACAATAACACACGTATCCGGCCCAGGGGGCCGGAATGGCGTTGCAAGCCGACACTAGAACGGGCACTTAGCGCTACTGGCCACTGGGGGCGAGTACACGGGAAGATACCGGCTCTACACGGAGGCTATAGAATCTAGCGAACATGTTAGGTGTCGCCCAGCCCGCAGCTCTACATATATCTCTCAGCGAGGCGCCCTGAGCCAGCACCCAGGAGGAAGCTACACTCCTAGTCGAGTGTACTCGCAACCTGAATGGGAAGGGCACGTCTTGGGACTGGTACGCCAAGACAATAGCATCCACTACCTCTGCTTGGAAACAGCCTTTCCCTTCTGCTGGCCTCCGTAACAGATAAAGAGCTGTTCTGAGGTCCTAAAGCTTTGAGTTCGATCCACGTAGGCGCGGAGAGCGCGGATGTGACAGAGCAAAGCTAGGGCTGGATCTGCCTCCTCCGAAGGCAGCGCTTGCAGGTTCACCACCTGATCTCGGAAAGGAGTGGTGGGAACCTTGGGCACGTATCTGGGCCGGGGTCTTAGGACGACGTGAGAGTTACCTGGCCCGAATTCTAGGCACATTCGCTGACCGAAAGTGCATGCAGGTCCCCTACCCTCTTGATGGAGGCCAGTGCAACCAAGAGTATAGTCTTCATGGACAAGATCTTTAACTCAATGGACTGCAAAGGCTCAAAGGGAGGGCTCTGGAGTGCTCTGAGCACCAGAGCTAAGTCCCAAGAGGGTACCGGGTTTGGACGAGGAGGATTTAGCCTCCCAGGGGCCCTGGGAGTCAGTCAATACATTACTCCAGTCAGGGAGTAATACAGCTGGCAATGGGTCGACTCTGGAGAGGCAAACAGGTCTACCTGTGCGGCTCCGAAGAGGTCCCATATCAGCTGGACCACCTGGGGATGGAGTCGCCACTCTCCTGGAGGTGTCGGCTGCCATGAGAGCTCGTCGGCTGTCCGGTTGAGTGCACCTGGGATGTGAATGGCGCGAAGCGACCTCAGATGCTTCTGACTCCAAAGGAGGAGATGGCGGGCGAGTCAGAGCATGCAACGGGAGTGTAGACCACCCTGACGGTTGATGTATGCAACGGCCACAGTGCTGTCCTTGCGGACCAGTATGTGCTTGCCCTGTAGTGGCTTTTTGAGGCGGCCCAGAGCAAAATGTACTGCCAGTAACTCTAGGTAATTGATATGCCAATGCAGTTGGGGCCCTGTCCACAGACCCGTTGTACGTGGCCCCACAGCCAGTGGATGAGGCATCCGTGAAGACCACACCACTACATCTTTCGTGAAGATGCGAGGCGACAGGGACAGCCCAAAGGGCAGGACTTTGCACTGATATGCCCTCTCCTCGAACGCAAAGCGTAGGAACGGTCTGTGTCTTGGGAGAATGGAGACATGAAAGTACGCGTCCTTCAGTTCGATCACTGCGAACCAATTTCGGGGACGGATGCATTCGAAAATGCGTTTCTGCATCAACATTCTGGACGGGAGCTTGTGCAGGGCCCGATTCAGGACACGCAGGTCCAAGATTGGTCTTAACCAACCTAAGCAGACACCACCTCCCGTCGAGCAGTCCCTCTCCTCCCTGGGCTGCCCGTCTCAGGGCTGCTTGCTCCTACTCTTACGCCTGGCGCCCTGCTGCCCAGGTGGAGGCTGCTGCTTGGGCTTGGCAGGGGCGGAGGCAGATGCAGGGGGACACCCTCGGTGACGAGCAGGCGTGGGCGCTGCAGCCGACAACTGGGTGGAGGCAGTAGCTGGTCGTCGGAGCAGGATGTTCTTAATCGCCTTCATCTGCTTCTGGGCCACCGAGAACTGCTGGGCGAAGTTCTCGATGGCATCGCAGAAGACGTCGGCCTCAGGTGGCATTGCTGGACCACTAAGGTGGACATCGCCCGACCCGCGCGGTGAGGCCCGAGGGTCCGTCGCCGTACGCAGTTCCTGCATAACCCCTGGGTCTGAACTACCCTCGTGCAGTTCCTTTAGCGCTTTGGCTTGGTAAACCTGCAGGAGCGCCATGGCATGCAAAGCCGATGCGGCTTCTCCAAAGGCTGTGTAAGCCTGGCCTGTCAGAGCAAACGACAATTTACACGCCCGGGAGGGGAGACGTGGATTACCCCGCCAGTCGGTGACGGTCTTAGGACACAGTTGCATCGCAACCGACCGTTCGACTGGGGAGATCCCCACGTATCCCTTAGCCGTGCCGCCATCGAGAGTAGTGAGGACGGAGGAACCACTCGATCGGTGTCTGGTGTTGTACGGCGCCATCCACGACTTTGTGAGTTCCTGATGCACCTCCAGGAAGAAAGGCATCGGGGTGGGGTGCTGAGAACCAGCACGGGCCACCCCGAGAAACCAGTCATCCAACCGCAAAGGTTCGGGACACGGCGGAGGGTTCCACTCGAGCCCGACACATGCGGCGGCCCGGGAAAGCATAGCCGTGAGCTCTGGATCGGGCTCGGACAATGCTACCACACCCAAAGTGGGCAAAGCAGCCGGGTCCTCATCTCCATTAGCTCGTCCCCCGATGCAGCAATCGACATCATATCCTCAGCCGGAGCCCCAAAAGTAACAGCTGGCCCCCCATGGGAAGGACCAGCACGCTCTTTCGGATGCTCCACCGGCGCAGCGGAGGTGGGAGGGTCCCGAGGGCCTTGGTGTCCCGTCGGGGGTGCCCTCACAGTTACCCTCAGGTCTCCACCAAAGGCATCAGCCAAAGTAGCAGCCCTCTGCTTCACAGCGGGAGGACCACTAGATCGGGGGATGCGCAATGGGACTCCACCCCGTCTGAGGTAATCGAGCCTAGACCGTAGGACTGCGATGGTCATGTTCCCGCAGTGGGAACATGAGTCATTCACAAAAGCTGCCTCAGCGTGCTGAACGCCCAAACACGTGAGACAATGATCATGACTGTCAACTGGGGACAGGAAGCGACTGCATCCAGAAACACATGGTTTGAATGACATCTTGAAAAAGATGCAGGGTCAAACCGTGTTGCTCTTTTAGGAAAGGAAAAACTGCTCTAATACTGCTGAAGCACACAAGGGTGATGGCCGCGGCTCACAGCAGTTCGGTTGTGCAAGCCTGCTGTGAGCACTCAGAGAACGCCCAGCAGGCTGAGAAACAGCTGTCTTGTTCCTGAAGCGACCACCCGCTGAATCGCGCCGTCACACCCGCACCAGGAAGTAGAGCGATCCTCTCCGAGCAGACTCGTTGTACAGAAAAACACTCTTCGTAGGAAAACCAACTGAGAACAGTAGGATTCGGCTCCGAAGTAGAAAAAGAAGATGCGGTATTCCACTTCCGCATTTATACCCGCATGACGGGCGGAGCGTGGACCGCATGCCAATGGGCATTGGCTCGTTTAGAAACACTCAAAGCAGATTGGTCTCTGAAAGCAGATCCCAATTCGTCGGTCAGTTCTGACGTACGTCGAATGTGACCGACTGAAAGGGAACTTTATATTGGCCCTACACACGTTGAGTAAAATGGTTTGATTGGCTGTGCTAAAGAGCTGCAGACACAGTTGGGTCTTGGGATCAGAATGTCTCTACATCTAAGAGTACAGTTTGCCAAACATTACTGAATCTTTCAATGAGACTGGGATCAATGGTCAGGCAAGACAAAATAGAGAAACAAGCAAAATCGCACAAATAAATAATGTGGTGCAATGATATATGATAATATACTCATTGATCTTCGACCTTAAATTTTTTTTAAAAGAGAAGCGTCATTGGTTATGTTTACAGTGGCTTGTGAAAGTATTCAAACCCCATTTTTTTCTTCACATTTTGTTATGTTGCTGCCTTATGTTAAACTACTTTAAATTAGTTTTTTTTTTTGTCACATTAATACACTCAGATTAATACGTCAAAAAACTGATTTGTGATAACATTGCAAATTTATTTAAAATAAAAAACTGAAATATTACATTGCACAAGTATTCATACCCTTTACTGGGACACTTGAAATTTAGCATTCCTATTTCAATTGCAGATGTTACTACACTTTGAATGGAGTTTGCCTGTGCAAATTCGATTGAATGGGTATAATTTGGAAAGGCACACACCTCTCAATAAAAGGTCTAATAGCTGAAAGTAAATATCAGAGCAAAACCCAAGCCATGAGGTCAAAGGAACTGCCTGCAGAGCTCAGAGATAGGATTGTATCAAGACACAGATCTAGGGAAGACTGTACTGAAGGTTCACATAAGCATGTAGCCTCCATAATTCTTAATGGAAGAACTTTATAACATCCAGGACTCTTTGTAGAGGACAGGACAATGACTCTAAGCTCACAGCTAAGACAATGCAAGAGTGGTTTATGGATCATCTTCTTTCAGATGAATACAATCTGAGTAATATTAAGAAATGTCCTGGCTAATCCAAAAAATTATAATGGCAGTGAATGGCAGCCCAAAATTTGAAGTAAGTGTAACACCTCTCACAGTTCAAAACTTTTACGCCACGTCCGACGTCATCGGACACCCAGGTACGTTTTTTTTTTTTCCGTAAGCCATGAGGATTACTTTTATAATGGATGGATACACTTTTTGGGCTTCAGATTTTGGACTGCCTTTATAATGCCTGAATGAGCCAGGACATTTTTTTTATATAACTCTGATTGTATTCGTCTGAAAGAAGAATGTCATATACACTTAGGATGGCTTGAGAGTGAGTAAATCTTGGGGTTATTTTCATTTTTGGGTGAACTATCCCTTTAACTAAGTACTGTTAATGCTACAAATATTCATACTTATCTCAGTTTTTCCTGCTTAATAAATTTGTCACAAATCAGTTTTTTGCTTTGTCATTATATATATATATATATATATATATATATATATATATATATATATATATATATATATATATATATATATTATATATAATTTGTGATGTACTGTACTAAAACAGTGATGGGGCTGAAATAATGGAGCTGCTTTAGGGTTAAAAACAATAAATAACTACTGATACGTTGAGAGGCTTCTGAGATGACACAACACAAATCTACCTAACCAAGATTTCTTTCTGCTGGGTGTATGTGTGTGTTTGTGTTTGCATGAATTATGCAATTCATTTCCCTCCAGATTTCTCTTACGAGTGTTCGAGATTCAAGTTTTATTGGCATAAAGAAAGGATTTTTGCCAAACCATTAATGATATATCCTGAAGGTGTGGGGTTTGTATTTACTTTTGTTTGAAATCGTTGTGGTTTGTGAAGTAGGAAAGAAAAATGTCCCTCCTTTATGTGTAATGAGGGCATGAGGTCAGTTACTGTATTTTCACTTTTCACATTTTGTGTGTGTGTGTGTGTGTGTTCTATCTGTGTAAAGTTTCATCTTGCTGTATCTCTCTAATTAGATTTATATAGGCCTACTGTATGTATTATCTTGTTATCCTAAATTCTCTTTTCCTGTCTCATAATTTACACCACACAATCATATTATGTTATTTTTCAATTGTATCAATAACATATTAAACATTTTGTAGAATGCAGTCACATTAGCTACATTTAGATATTACACAGGTCCATTATCTTCTATCAATAGTTGTTGCAATGTATGAAGCAAAGCACACACACTTTCAAACCATGCAGCTTTCTGTTGGTCAATGACTGTTGTGAAATCTGCTTTGTAAAATCGCTCCCTTCACAATAAATTCCTGGTCACATGGATTCTTACCGAAATTTCATCCATGAAAATTTACCAAACAATAAATGTGACTACACCTGTCGTCCTGTTTTTACTCCTTGCAGAGTAATTTTCTAACAGTTCAGAAGTATTTAATTGAAATACAGGTTTTGACAATATAACTATTAGTCTTATTTAAAAAATAATAATAATAATAATGTGTGTGTGTGTGTGTGTGTGTGTGTGTGTGTGTTTTAGGATGATTATATGTGTGTTTTTTTAGTAATGTGTTTTTTTTTTAGTGACATAGCCAAGTAAAACAAGTATTTTCTTCTAGAATGAGAAAAAAATGTGGGACGGGACCTTTTTTTGTCCCCCAGCAATTGATTAGATTGTCATGTGCTATTGTTGTGATGTCATGTGAGTGACAGGTTGTCCCGCCCTCATGCCAGTAAACACGTCATCAGAGAAGGGATGTTGTTGCAAGAGGGAGGGGAAGTTATTTGGACTAAAGATTACAAGGGCACATGAATAAAAAAAAAAAAAGGAAAAATAAAGATGTGCACAGATAAATAATTTACAATAAATACTGCAAAATTCCATAAAAAATAAGATTTGTCCATTTTCATGGTGACTTTAAAGTCTTTCCAGACATTTGGTATGGAAATGAGGTCACTATGTGTATTAAACAGAATGAGAAAAGTGTGTTTTTCTATAAACACATTTCCCAGGTGACTGCAGAGCAATGGGCAATGATTGTAAACCACCACAGGCTTTACATTTCAGCAGCATGTGTGTGTGTGTGTGTGTGTGTGTGTTTGTGTGCGCTCACTTATGCTGGTGTGAATGTTTGCCTTTCTGTACTGAACATGTGTATGTTGTGTTTTTTTTTTTTTTCTTTTTTTTTATGGTTTCATTATGTTCTATATTTTTAATTTATAAGCAGAGGAGGCAATGACGAATTAAAGCACTTTATAGTGGCCCCTGTTGAGTATGTGGGGACACATCGCTTCCGTCCTTCCAGATCTGTGAGTTAATTTGACAGCTCACGGGGTGTTGTGGAGTCTCCTCTGTGAGACAGGTACCCTAGGGCGAGCCAGCTGGATTGTGGATGCTTACAGATTTGGCTGCAGCTTCCTGCTGGGTGTCATCTGTCTGCTCACTCTGCCGCTGCATGGCTAGATTTTTTTTCGTCCTCCTGACATCATGTGGCTGAGCAGTTTGTGCCTGGCAGGGTTTGTCTTTCCAGGTCTGCCATCAAACTCAGCCAGCGAGGTCCTAATCCGGCACGGCACCGCTCCCAACGCGGGCACCCCTGGGCACCCCTGGCATCCAGTCCGGGAAACCGCAGGCCGCTAAAACTTCCACAAGCGTCAGAGGAGATCGCTGCACTCCTACACGCGGCCGAGGAGGAGAGGAAAGAGGTGGCGGGGGGAGCCGCTGCCAGCGGACTTGTTTTGCTCACACACGGAGAATGTCCCCACTTCCACCGCCGGCCTGTCACTTTGATTGTGTACTCCTCACGGGATCCGCGCTTCCACAGGTTCGGGCATCTCTCCGCCTGTTGCCGGCAGTTTGACTCGGACACCGACGCAGATCCGCAGGGGGATGTGACAGTGACAAGTCCACGCACACTCGTGCGCACATCCATATTCCCTGGCCCTCAAATCTGCCATGAACATTAATTGTGAAAGACACTGCGATTCCACCCAAAGAGCTTTACAGTTTAACATCGCCAGACGGGCCTGACAGGGTTGCTGGGGTTTCCAGAAAAGCACATGATGATAAGTGCATATGTTGATTCTCAGACTACAGGAGGGGTCCAGTGGACTCTGTTCAGCCCCGAGAGAACGCGCAGACTAACTCCGACACCGGCCGTGACGAGCTGTTTTCCTCTCTGTGTTGCTGGACTCTCAGGGGGTAAAACGGTACCAGGATTGGTGACCTGCTCTTTTGCCCAGGGTTGGATCTGACTGACGGAGAGAGAGGCAGAGCAAGAGAGTAGGGCAGGTTGGTCAGCCCCAGGATGAGAGCTCTCACCAGGGCCGCGGGTCACGAGAGGTCCTCCACCTGTTCCACGCCACCACCCGCCTCCTGAGTCCCCGCGGCAGCCTCTGCGGCAAGAAAAGGAAGATAAAAGACAGTGAGAATGAGTAAACAAGAGAACGAGAGAGAGAGAGAAAGCCATTCACTGTAAAATAATGATACCCATTGGGTAATGTGAGCTCCGTGGCCAGAGATGGCGAGGAGGGGGAAATGTGCGTATGTGTGCGCGTGTGTGTGTGTGTGTGTGTGTGTGTGTGTGTGTGTGTGTGTGTGTGTGTTCGAATCAGCCCTGGTGGTTATGTTTTGTAAAGCTTGTCTCAGACCTCCTACTAAACACTTTCAGTTCTCTAACCGCTCCAGGAGTGAGGAGCTCTACAGCAGCACACAAGACCTCCACACTATTAAATTCAATTCTTGTGAATCCTAATCATATCATCTTAAAATATTTGTCATGTTTACAAGTTATATAATATTAAAGTCTGAGTTAATTAAACCTAAGGGTCAATTTCTGGATAAACACAAAATTAAGGCAAGACCATTGTTTTTTCAGGACCTGTTAATTATTTTTTTTTTTATTTCAAGACTAGCAGAATGAAAACATCCAAAATACACATTTAAGTGTTTATTTTATTACACTTGATCTAATTGAGTCTGAAGATTTCATTTCATCAGACATCTCTACTTCAGTCGTACTTACATACACCAGACGTTCCAGTTTTATTCCGATCTATATTCTGAAGGTTTTTAAAGAGGGGTTTGTAACTCTGTGTCAGCAAAATGAAACAAGAATTTTGAACCTGGCTTAATCCAATGCTCAGATTTCTGTGCTGAATGTTTATGCAAATGAATGCATATTAAATTTGCTTTCACTTGCAAAAAGTTTGTATTCCACCGAGAAACTTTGCGTTCCCTCGCAAAGAACACAAATGTTTTGCGAGCGAACGCAAAGTTTCTCACGTGAACGCAAAACATTTGTGGGAGAACCAAGAGCATTGACTCATTATTTTTCCTCCCCTCTCATATTTTTTACCACCACCATATCCCCAAAGGGGCTCCGTGTCTTGCCTTAAAGTCTTGGCTACAAAAAAGGCTGCTGAACATTTCAAAAAGCGTGGGGGAAAGCATGCATTTCATTTGCAGTTTTTCTCAACTGAAAACTAAAGTCAGTGTTGTCAGAACCATTAACACAGCCATCATATTTTTTTTTTCAATCCACATTTTTCATAATTTAATACAAATTACATACATCATTTTGTCATAACACTACACACTAATTCATCCAATCCAAGGTTCAAGCTTTCAAAACATTAGCACAGACATCTAAAGTAAAGCTGTGTTCTCAAATGCTCATGGCATGTTGTCAGATGGCATCATATTAAGCTCTGCTGGGTTTGTAATACACACAGCATAGGAAATGCAATTTACATTGTTCACACAACTATAAGACATTGCTATGTGTAAAAAGGGTCCTAAGTAAAAAACCCAGAGCAAACAAATGAGGACCCTGGAGAAAGGGTTGAAGAAAGATCAAGAGGAGATGATGTAAGAAAGGGAAAGCAAAGAAAAGAAGGAGGAGGAGAATAGAGCCTCGTATGAGATGAGAGCCACTCAAATTGACCATGTTACGATCTCTCACTGAAAGACGCTGGACAGTGAGCAACTATTTAATGTGAGCGGATCTGTACAGTGGTTTGAATGTCAGCACTAAAAGTGAAGTTGTGTCCCATACTCGGAATTTGTACTCTGCATTTCACCCATCCAAGTGCACACACACAGCAGTGAGTATTGAACACTGTGGGAAAGCTAAAGCTTGTTGAGGTGGAGATGAAGGAGACGGAGCGTGACTGTGCAGCGCACGTAAATTATTCAGACACTTCAAAAACAAAAATATATCATGAGAGCTTTTCATCTGAGACTCAGACTTCTGTATGAAACACTTTTTAAAAAAGTGCGGCTTTCACATGCACAGCTCACTTTCCAGGCAGCCACTCTCTGCACTCACGCCGCTCCTTTTGGAGTTTGAAAGTTCCCCCGCCCGGGGACCGATTGGGGGTTAGGTGCCTTGCTCAAGGGTACCTCAGTTGTGGGTAATGAGAGTGGAAGAGAGCACTGTTCATTCACACCAGCCTATTGCTTATGTTCAGAAAGACTTCCAGTTTTGTGTCAGAGGCTATACACACAGCATAACAAATACTTCATCTTTTTTTGTGTTTTGTGTTTTATTTTATAATCTTATATGGTTTAATTAATTATTGCCTTTTCATCTGCTTATGAACCTCCTGCAGTTCCTCCACAAACCTCAGTTTGGGAAACCCTGATGTAATGCAATGTTCAATGCACTTCACTTTGTTGCTGACACATTTTCAACTATTTTATTTTCTCTTTGTAATTGTATATTGTGTACAATATAGATTATCCTATTCCAACGTATGGGATAAACAAGTTAAAGTTAACTCTTGTGTTATGTTGTGGGTTTGTAAGTTGTCAGAAATATTGGTTAACCTATGTTTTTTTTTTTTTTTTTTTTTTTTTTTTAAATTGTGTGACCTTTTCTCATTTAGGGTCATGAACATGCATGCAAAGTTTCAACACGCTGATGTTTGTGACGTATACACACTAAATTACTGTTTCATTCGTGATGTTCACGGGTCAATTTGACCGGCATATTTTAATTTTCTAAGGCAACTGTAGAGCAGTAGAACTGTAGAACTGGTTATATTTTGTTAATTGAGTTTTTTACTAACCTATGAAGCTAAAAAATGAGCTTTTCCCCACTTATTTCAATACAGAAATATTTTTTGTATGCCACAAATGGTAAAAATTAGCTATAATTTATTTTTTCAATTTATCTGAAATACTATCTAACCTACATTGTTTTTCTTGACATTTTGTGACGTTCTCATTTAGGGTCATGAACATGCATGCAAAGTTTCAACATGCTGATGCGTTGTGAAATGTGCATACAGAAATTGTATACACTCTGTTCATGGGTCAATTTGACCCATAGCTATTCAAAAGCAACTGTACAGACCCAAAATACAAAACACTTTGTTGTATGTCAGAGCTCTTCAACTCTAGTCCTGAAGTGCCAGTGTCCTTCTGAGTTTAACAACTTTATATTTTCAAAGTTTGTGAAAATAAAAGTTGTTTTACCTGTTAACTGTCTGTCCCACTTTTTCAGCATAGACTTGAATATGACTTTTCCAACTTAAATTGTTAAAAATCTTGAATACTTCAGAGCATACTTAAGTCTGGTATCTCTTTAAAGGGAACACTTCACAGATTATTGTAGAAGAAAAAGTAATGTTTAAAAAATGTTATAGAAGTTTAAGTTTATGAAAATGTAAATGTAAAAAAATATATAAAATATATATTTTCTCAAAGCGCTTTACATGGAAGGGGGGAATCTCCTCATCCACCACCAATGTGCAGCATCCACTTGGATGATGTGATGGCAGCCATATTGCGCCAGAACTCCAACCATACACCAGCTAATTGGTGGAGATTGGGGGATGATTTGGAGGCCATGATGACAGAGGACAACGGGCAAATTTGGCCAGGATGTCAGGGTTACACCCCTACTCTTTATCGAAGGACATACTGGGATTTTTAATGACCACAAAGAGTCAGGAACTCGGTTTTAGCGTCTCATCCGAAGGACGGTGCTTGTTATAGTATAGTGTCCCCATCACTATACTGAGGCGTTAGGACCCACACAGACCACAGGGTGAGCACCCCCTGCTGGCCTCACTAACACCTCTTCCAGCAGCTGCATAGTTTTCTCCAGGTACTGACCAGGCTCAGCCCTGCTTAGCTTTAGTGGGAAACCAGTCTTGGGCTACAGGGTGATATGGCTGTAAAATATACATTTTACAAAACATGTTCGACTCTAAAACTTCAAGAAAATCAAAACTATCTGAACAAGTTATGTGCCAAATTTTAGGTTGATATCTCAAAAAAAACTTTCAGTAAAATTATTTTGTGCGCAGTACCAAACTTTTCCACTAGACCACCGGTGACCATGGTTTGAGTGGTCTGAACCATATATTTACATACTTTTCAAAATATCTATGAAGTAGACATCCTATTCAGAAGTAGTTTGGACAGTAGTTAATATTTGATTTGAATCAATATCTAAAATGCATATTAAAAAAGCATACGTTATAGTTTGGCAACACATCACAAATGAAGAATCTATCTCTATTTATCTATTGCTCTGTCATTTCTTTTGAAAATCAGTCACCAAAAATTAAAATTAGAGTCTGAAAGCTTTCAAATGCTTTATAGTTTGTCAAGATTATTTTAGGTTTAGACTAGATATTATTGTTATGAATGTATAATGCCAAGTGTCCCACCTGTGTGGGGGAAGGGCAGTCTTAAAAATAGTGGCTCAAAACATTTTTATAAATCGTAAATTCAGATATTTATTCTTTGTAATGTGTGAAAAGTGTTGATATTAAAAGTTAATTGTTTGTACCTGATTGTATGTTTTTGTGATTTTTGGGGAATTGAATCCAATTAGGGTCAAATTGACCCAGACCATAACAAGTGTAACCAGAAATCGAACAGTGCACAAGGGTTAAAAGTAAGGTCAAAGGTAATTTAAAAGTAATCAAAAAGTAGTGAGATTATAGAATGTACACTGATCAGGCATAACATTATGACCACTGACAGGTGAAGTGAATAACACTGATTATCTCTTCATCACGGCTCCTGTTAGTGGGTGGGATATATTAGGCAGCAAGTGAACATTTTGCCCTTTAAAGTTGATGTGTTAGAAGCAGGAAAAATGGACAAGCGTAAGGATTTGAGCGAGTTTGACAAGGGCCAAATTGTGATGGCTAGAAGACTGGGTCAGAGCATCTCCAAAACTGCAGCTCTTGTGGGGTGTTTCTGGTCTGCAGTGGTCAGTATCTATCAAAAATGATCCAAGAAAGGAACAGTGGTGAACCGGTGACAGGGTCATGGGCGGCCAAGGCTCATTAATGCATGTGGGGAGCGAAGGCTGGCCTGTGTGGTCTGATCAAACAAACTACTGTAGCTCAATTGCTCAAAAAGTTAATGCTGGTTCTGATAGAAAGGTATCGCATCACAGTTTGTTGCGTATGGGGCTGCATAGCCGCAGACCAGTCAGGGTGTCCATGCTGACCCCTGTCCACTGCCGAAAGCATCAACAGTGGCACGTAAGCATCAGAACTGGACCACGGAGCAATGGAAGAAGGTGGCCTGGTCTGATGAATTTACGTTTTCTTTTACATCACGTGTTCTGCTGGGAAACCTTGGGTCCTGCCATCCATGTGGATGTTACTTTGACACGTACCACCTACCTAAGCATTGTTGCAGACCCTGTACACCCTTTCATGGAAACGGTATTCCCTGGTGGCTATGGCCTCTTTCAGCAGGATAATGCGCCCTGCCACAAAGCAAAAAGGGTTCAGGAATGGTTTGAGGAGCACAACAACGAGTTTGAGGTGTTGACTTGGCCTCCAAATTCCCCAGATCTCAATCTAATCGAGCATTTGTGGGATGTACTGAACAAGCAAGTCTGATCCATGGCCTCCCATGTTATTCCTGAACGGTGTATAATGTAATAGATTATGTTACTAACTACAGTTTTCATCATGTAATTTGTAATTTGAGTAATGAACTACAATTTGTAAGTAATTTACCAAGCACTGTATGTCAGTGTGTTACAATCAAAGTCACTGGTCAATGAAGAACCAATATTTTTTACCACATCCAATCCACTGTTACAAAACAACTGTTATCCAAGCAATGGAAAAGGCCTGCACTTAGTTAAGACTGTAATTTGGATAACAATTAAGCTAATCAAGAACACACATTGACCATGTTGTCATACTATATGGGGCAAGTTGTCACAATGGTAACTTGCCATTAAACAGCCTATAGCAAAATTGAAAAAGTAAAATAATAATGAAGCATTACACAATGAATGGTAGTTGAAGCTACATTTATATTCGGCAGATGCTTCTATCTAAAGTGACTTTCACTGCATTCCCTAACCCCCTGTAACATTGCATCTGCCATGGACTACCGTGGAATGATTTATATATTTGAAACCAGCATACAAAACCACTGCTGGAGAAAACAAGTACATTTGTGTAATTGAACTTGTGACTCAAAACCACATCACTATAGCCTTGTGACAACTAGCCCCAGGGCCACTGTATATCCACTACCGTTCAAAACTTCAGGGTCATTTTTTTAAATTAATACTTTTATTTAGCACTTAAGAGACTGTAAAGATTTTTAGAATGATGCTACAAAAGATTTCTATATCAAATGCTGTTTTTTTAAACTTCCTATTTATCAACAAATCCAAAACAAAAAAAAAAAAAAAGGGACATGGTATATACTGCCATTCAAAAGTTTGGGATCGGTAAGATCTTTTTATGTTTTTGAAAGAAGTCTCTGCTCACCCAGGCTGCATTTATTTAATCCAAAATACAGTAAAAAACGTAAAATTGTGCAATAATATTACAATTTAAAATATTTTATCTGTGTTGACAAAGTTGAATTTTCAGCACCATTTCTCCAGTCTTTAGTGTCACATGATCCTTCAGAAATCAGTCGAATATGCCGATTTGCTGCTCAAGAAACATTTTCTTTCTTTTTTTCAGGATTCTTTGACGTATAGAAAGTACAAAAGACAGCATTTATCTTTTCATTTTCCTGTAAAAGCGTATTATACACTCTAAAAAATGCTGGGTTAAAAACAACCCAAGATGGGTTGAAAATGGACTAACCCAGTGATTGGGTTGTTTTAACCCAGTAAATGGGTTAAATGTTTGCTTAAAACAACCCAATCGCTTGGTTAGTCCATTTTCAACCCATCTTGGGTTGTTTTTAACCCAGCATTTTTTTAGAGTGTACTAAGCGAATAAACCTTATGTTTTATCTGTAGTCTGTGAGACGCCCAAGAGCTCAGAATAATCAATAGCTCAACTAAACACTGACGACTAAATATCTTTGTGATGACTTTTCCTAATCTTAATCAGAAATTATTCCAACAAGATTTTAAACTTGTTCATCCATCTAACAGTGAAAAATGTTAACAATATGGGACCCAAGGCATTAAGAAATGAATGTCATTCTCTGCAGCTGTAAATGAACAGATCACGTATGTTTGCTGATGCTGGTTTCATGAAGCTCGGCATTAGCTGTAATAGAGAAGATGATGATGATGCTGAAAGACATTCTCATCGCAGCAATAACAGCTCTGTCTGCAGACTCCTCTCACTAGCAACATACTGAATGCAAAATATACTATTTATAGTCTCATAAAAATAAAGAACAGCAGATTGTTTCTGTTAACTTTTTTTGCTTTTGCTCCTAAAGATTTTAAAAATTGCACAAAATAAGTTTTGCTGAGAGGAAATCATATAAATATATCAATATGTACTAAAATAATTTTAAATAAATGTCAGTAAAGAGTGTAATGAAAGTGTATGGTATGCTGAAATCAGTAATGATGCATTTGAACACATGAAATACATAATTTTCAATTGTGTGAATCTCGGTGTACATAAAAACACTTTTAATGTAGTTCTGCCCATGAGGCTTCATCATTTCATTTAAATAGAACAATTTAGAATCCGATGACTGTTTAATAAAATTCTACAATAGCCTGGATAAAGAAACATATTCATATGACCTTAAATGTGTTGTATTGGAGTGTTCATTTATTTTTCCTCATTGTCATCCCTGTTCAGTCATTTCTCTCTCAAACCAAAGTATGCCAGAAAATCACATCTTAAGTAATACTTTGTCTCCATCTAGTGCCAATGTAATTTGTGATTAAAAAAAAAAAAAAAGAAAAAAAGACAGCTCTTATATAAATAACATGTAATATAAATTTACACATATAAATAAACAAATATGTGCCAAAGAGTAGATAAAATGTTGCATGATGTGAGGCTGTTAATATAGGAACTTTTACAGTTTTTCTGATACCTGATCTATCTATAGAGATGTAGATAAATGTTACTCAGAAAACAGGACACAGGTTTAATTCATTTGAAGTGCTTGTGCTAAATGTTACAGTGTGCTAAACCATACAATGTATGGTTGATACTCCATTCTTTACTAGAGCAACTACACTTTGACATGATAATAGGGGAGAGCGGGGCACAACCTAACGCTTTTTGACTGTCTCAGTTTGTGTAAATCCACTTGGGATTCAGAGTATTTATTTTTTTCCCACATTAATTGGACACGTCTAGTACAATTGTGTGGTTTTGTTTCATTAATACAGTGTATACTTTTTTCTTGATTTACCCCAAAAGAATGGAAGTGAAATGTGACAACATGCCCCATAGGTGGGGTACACTGTAACAAGAGCAAATGACAGCTTAAAATGTTACCTGAAAAAATATCAAAGACAAACTAAAATATTTTGTCAATAAAATACAAATATTAACTTTTTTAAATATAATAATGGCATTTTTATCATTAAAAATACACTAATTTTTGAGTTTGACAACAAACATCGCTAAATACAGCTATACCACATAGTTCAAAACATAATAATAATGAATCATTTCTGAACATTGACTCTCAGTCATTATTCACCCTTTTCTCATGGTTTCTCAATAGAATTCATAAAAGTATAGAATATAATAGTGTAGTTCTAATAGGGGCTCATTGTAACGCAGTGTGATAACACACCCCACCTGAGCAACTGGGATTTAAACCGCGGCTCGTGTCTTCTGCTGTTAGATCAGCATTAAAGAACCATCTCAACTGTTAAATAACAGATAGAAGATTACAATCATATCAGATTTGTCTTATTTTAAATAAACAACAAAAAACACAGATGAAGAATAAACTTAAGAAATTTACTTTTGCTGTGGTTAAATAAATGTTCAGTGATATCTTCCAAAGATTTTTTTTTATTTTTTATTTTGCCGCAATTATTTCTCTAAATAATGTTGATATGGCAACTAGTAAATACAGTTTTAAACCATGCGTGTTACAACTAACACATATGTTGTGCCCTGCGCTCCCCTAACTCATGCAACATTATCTAAAACGGTAGAAGTACTAAACAAAATATTCCTTACCTCAGAATTAGATTTTCTGCTGTAGCTTCAGGAGCGATAGCAACACAGACTGGAAAACCTCCATGTGGGATCATAAAGGAAGCCAGAGGAAACTGAAACTGTCATATTTCTCCTATCTTATCTGTCATTCGTGGAACTGGTAGTGTTACAACTCTCCCGTGTTACAACTATACCCGGTCTCCCCTACTGCTCCGCGTTATCGACCAGGTAGAACAATTCTCCTATAGATAAATTCACAAATAACTTACCAGATTTATCTCAGCTGCTCAGCGTACCCAAACACACAAATGAACTAGAGAAAATGACTAGCAATACAAGCACCATTTTCTCTAGCACATTAGAAACGGTTGCACCGATCAGATTAAAAATGGTTAGAGCGAAATGGTTAATCTAGAGCGCAAATGGAAACAAACTAAATTAGAGGTCTTTAGAATCATGTGGAAAGACAGCACTTCTTGTTATTAAAATAGGCTCTAAAAGCAGAGCATTACCATAAACTGATAGAAATAACCAAAACAACCCCAGGTTATTTAGTACAGTTTTTTATGATTCAGCCTCTATCACCCCTGAAGAACAACTGCAGTGCTTTACGACTATAGGACAAGAAGAGCTAAATAAACGTATCATTGCTTCTAAACCAACAACATGTTTATTAGATCCAATACCCACGAAACTACTGAACGAGTTGTTACCTGTAGCAGAAGAGCCTCTGCTCAATATTATTAATTCATCTTTATCTCTAGGTCATGTCCCAAGACCGTTCAAGATGTCAGTTATTAAACCTCTTATTAAGAAACCACAACTAGATCCAAATGAATTAGTAAATTACAGACCCATTTCAAATCTTCCATTTCTGTCTAAAATACTAGAAAAAATTGTGTCTGCTCAATTGTGTTCTTACAAGAAAATTATATCTACTAAACATTTCAGTCTGGATTCAGACCCCATCATAGCACAGAAACTACGCTCGTTAAAATTACAAATGATTTACTCTTAGATGCTGACCAAGACTGTATCTCAATACTAGTTTTACTTTATCTTAGTGCCGCATTTGACACCATAGATCATAAAATACTCTTAGATCGTCTACAAAATTACACTGGTATTCAGGGACAGACATTAAAGTGGTTTAGATTGCATCTATCAGAAAGTTAACAGTTTGTCTATTTAAACTGGGAAAAATCTAAGGTACCAAAATACAGTTGGTAAATTATGGAGTGCCGCAAGGATCTGTGTTAGGCCCTCTGCTATTTTCAATATATATGCTGCCACTTGGTAATATTATAAGAAAACATGGAATTAGTTTCCATGCCGATGATTTACATTACATTTATGCATTTGGCAGACACTTTTATCCAAAGTGACTTACATTGCATTCAAGGTACACATTTTTACATTTTGTCAGTTCTTGCTTTCCCTGGGACATGACCTTGGCGTTGCCAGCACCACGCTCTTATTGTTAGAGCTACAGGAACGCCTGTGTGCCAGGAAAGCCTGTATGCTCAAAGCGATGATGATACTCAGTTATATATTTCAGCACAACCAGATGAAATCTTGAAATTATCCAAGCTGACAGAGTGTGTTAAAGATATAAAATATTGGATGACCTGTAATTTTCTCCTATTGAATTCAGATAAGACTGAGGTATTAATTATTGGACCTGTACACAGAATCTCTTAGAATATAATTTGTATTTAGAATGATGTACTGTTACTTCATCCTCTACAGTTAAATACCTGGGTGTTATATTAGACAGCAACTTGTCTTTTGAAAATCATATTTCAAATGTTACAAAAACAGCCTTCTTCCACCTCAGAAACATCGCTAAGCTACGGAACATGCTATCAGTCTCTGATGCAGAAAAGTTAGTTGATGACCTCTAGACTAGATTACTGTAATGCATTACTAGCTGGCTGTCCTGCATCCTCAATAAAGAAGCTACAATTAGTCCAAAATACAGCTGCTAGAGATCACACAAATATGATCACATAATTTTACCAATTTTAACATCCCTACACTGGTTACCTATTAAGTTCTGTATCAATTATAAAGTATTGCTACTGACCTATAAGGCCCTAAACGGTTTAGCTCCCGTGTATTGAACTGATCTTCTATCACCTTATAACCCATCACGATCTTTAAGATCACTAAACTCTGGGCTTCTGGTAGTACCTAGGATATCGAAGTCCACTAAAGGAGGAAAAACTTTTCATATTTGGCACCTAAACTATGGAATAGCCTTCCTAATAATGTTTGGGGCTCAGACTCACTCCCCCAATTTAAATCTAGATTAAAGACGATCTAGATTATCTCTTTAGCCAAGCATTCATATAATGCATCTCATAACCTTGTACTCCAGTTACATCAGTGCACATGATTGTCTTTTTGCTTAATGCTTTGAACAGCAGCTACGCTAATTATTTTCCGGTTCCGTTTTATCCCGGGACGCCCATCCCGAGGTAACTAGACAGTCCGTCAGCTCCAGCCTCTCATAAAGACTGCAGATGACCAACACCTGTGAAGAGACAACTCCAACTCCTGCGAGGACTTCAGAGGATGCAGCTCTGCATCAGCACACACCCATGGTCATTTCTATACCCTAATCATTAACATGTATTCTTATTTCAGTGCCTTAATTTAATTATTAAATTGATTAATAATACATTGTTAGCTAATCTGTGTGCTTTGTATATATACACATTTCTGAAATACATAACGTGGACAAATCACTTTAAATTGTAATGTAGATGCATGCATTTTCTGTGAAGCAGGGGGCACAGAGGCTGGAGGCGGAGGCAAGGGAACCTCAGTGCCAGACAGAGCCGGTGGCCTGAAGACACTCTGCATGTCCACACAGCATGTGGGCGGAGCAGAAGGGTGGAAGGACAGCAGTGAAGGGAGGACTGAAGAATAGATTGACAGAGGAGGTGGGAGAGGGAGGCTGGGAACTCAGAGATAGGAAACGCTGGAGATACAGGGGGCCTAGGAAGGACCTCACCCAAAAAGTCAATTAAATTCTCCTCAAAAATGTCCTTCAGATCCTCAATATAGCTGCCAGTGATCTCAGTCAGTGTTACCACAGTGGTGGTGTTGTGGGCGGGGCTTTCCTCCCAGCCCTTGAGCTCCACAAGCACTCCCTCAGCGATGTACGGCGTTGGCGGCTCACGCACCTGGTCAGACCTTGCTGGTGGTCCGGGCTCCGATGCAATGACACACTCCGTCCTTGTCCTCGGTATGGGCTCATCTCTCGCAGGTGGCCGGTCCCCACGGTCTGCGGTGGGCTCATGCAATTTCTCCATTGCCAGCATAGTAAAGCCCACAGAGTGAGTAGTCAGGGAAGTGCATCTGCCACGCAAGGTCCAGGAAGTCCCGTGTATGTGATTCCAGGGGCAGTCTCCCTGCTCCAGGAGAAGGAGAAGGAGAAGGAGAAGGAGAAGGAGAAGGAGAAGGAGAAGGAGAAGGAGAAGGAGAAGGAGAAGGAGAAGGAGAAGGAGAAGGAGAAGGAGAAGGAGAAGGAGAAGGAGAAGGAGAAGGAGAAGGAGAAGGAGAAGGAGAAGGAGAAGGAGAACTTGGAACAGGAACTTTTAATAACAAACCTCACAGGGAACACTCAGGAACATCAACAGACAAACACTGAGGGAAACTGAGGGCTTAAATACACAGGTTAAACAAGGTGAGGACTAGACTAATAACACTAATAAGACACAGCTGGGACAAATGAACTGATGAGGGTGACCATGGGAACACAGGAGTGGAAACACAGGGAAAACTGAACAAAGGACCATGTGACAACCAAAAACACAACTGAAACAGACTAGACATGTAACACTTGTATCCAAGGCAGTAGCACAGAGACACAATGATATCTGGAAAAAGTAATATGTTCTGATGAATTATCCCACACCCTGTTTTGTAAAACACAAAGCAGTCCAGACTGATTGATCACAGGCCAGTACTGGAGGGTGAAATCAGATACTTCATCGGGGAATTGGAGGAAGGACTGGTTTTATTATATAACCTTTTATTATGACACTTGCTATTAAAATTAATAAATAAAACGCTGTTATAAAGTTTATGGCTACATCAGGATGCCCACATTTTCTGAGTATGTATTGAATTCAGTGAACTTCTCAACTTTTGTGCCTTCTGCCAAACCATAATGTCTGCTGGCAACTGTTGCCTCTGCTCAATATTATTAATTCATCTTTATCTCTAGGTCATGTCCCAAGACCGTTCAAGATGTCAGTTATTAAACATGAACAAATCTTTAAAGAACATTTAGTCTCAGGTGTTTCAAATCTGTCAAATCTGTTTGGTAAAACTTGACAATACGGGTGCACTAATATGCATTAATTCATGCTTAACTAATGCACAGATAATCATGAGTTAATGTATGACTCATGAAGAACTAAACCATTTATTAATGATTACTGCATCAGCAACTAATGGACATTCTATATGATTAATAGATTAAGTAATCATTAAATTGTTATTAGTTAAATGTGTCATATTGTATTAATTCCCTAATAACATTATATTAACTACTCTCTAAAAAATGCTGGGTTAAAAACAACCCAAGTTGGGTTGAAAATGGACTAACCCAGCAATTGGGTTTGTTTTAAGCAAACATTTAACCCAATCGCTGGGTTAAAACAACCAATTTACTGGGTTAAAACAACCCAATCACTGGGTTAGTCCATTTTCAACCCAACTTGGGTTGTTTTTAACCCAGCATTTTTAGAGCGCGTAATAGTGTAAATTAATGTGCTAATTACCACAATGGTCCAAGCCATGCATTTCAACTTCCAGTTGTCTGCTTTAATTAATCATTAGCTAATGATTTCCAAAGGTATCATTATGTTATGAAGTCATAACATAATGATAAGTTTGGAAATCATTAGCTAATGATTAATTAAAGCAGACAACTGGAAGTTGAAATGCATGGCTTGACCCATTGTGGTAATTAACATATGAATTTACACTATTAGTCAATATAATATGTTATTATGGTATTAATACAATATGACACATTTAACTAATAACAATTTAATGATTACTTAATCTATTAATCATATAGAATGTTCATTAGTTGCTGATGCAGTAATCATTAATAAATGGTTTAGTTCTTCATGAGTCATACATTAACTCATGATTATCTGTGCATTAGTTAAGCATGAATTAATGTATATTAGTGCACCCGTATTGTAAAGTTTTACCACGAGTTTTATCTCTTCAAACCAAAAGGTAGGGGTGAGCGGGGCACAACCTAACGTGGGGTTAGTTGTAACACACATGGTTTAAAACTTTCCACACATGCCAGGATGATGAAACTTAGTGTATTACTAGTTAACTAGTCATATCAACATTATTTAGGGGAAAAAATGTGCCAAAATGAAAAATAAATAAATGTTTGGAAGATATCACTGAACATTTATTTAACCATAGCAAAAATAAATTTCTTACTTAAGTTAATTTTTCATCTCTGTTTTTTTTTTTTTTTTTTTTAAATCTGATTAGATACAAGATACAAATCTGATATTATTTTAATCATACACTGATCAGACATAACATTATGACAGGTGAAGTGAATAACACTGATTATCTCTTCATCACAGCACATGTGACACCATGTGTGAAATTAATGTGGGAAAAAAATCAATACTCTGAACCCTAAGTGGATTTACACAAACTGAGAAAGTCAAAAGCATTAGGCTGTGCCCCACTCTCCCCTATTACTCTACAGTATAACACAAAAAGCTAAGCTGAATGAAATGGTACAGGTACAAATAACTGAATGTCATTTTTTTTTTTTTTTTTTTTTTTTTTTGAGAATAGTTAGCAAAAGAATAAAGATAGTTTAATAAAATGTTTAAAGTTTTTAATAATAAACATTCATCACTACAGACGTGCTTTCATCATCAGGTGACAGCAGAGAGGCTGGATCTTGGTAATATTGCTAACCTCAGTGTTAGAAATATGGGCATAATATAGTCTAATTCAACTATACAGCTACTAGTAGTAATACTGGCATTAATTAATTAATGATGCAATGATAATTAATAATTATGATGATGATATATATATATATATATATATATATATATATATATATATATATATATATATATATATATATATATATATATTATTTTTATTATTTTACTAATACTAATACTGTATAATAACGAAATAAAAAAATATATAATTTACTCACCCTCGTGTTGTTCCTGCTCTTGTTTTCCATACAATAAAGTCAAACTTTACTACAATAAAGTTTTCCTGTAACTTTGTCCTGTAGGGACTTTTGTCTTATATAGCCACTTTTATTTTGAAGTTCACCGCGGGACTTTTATTTTGCAGTTATGTTCTGTTATTGTTTGCACGTGACTCCTGGAAGTATGTGAAACCCACTTTTGTCTGTATCATTCTGCAAAGAAACATTTCACTTTTACATCCCCCAATCATCAGAATTTGTGGATAGGAAACATTTTACAGAATAATAAACATCCTCGTGTTAAGGCTGTCAGATTAACCAGCATCTCGCGATGATGGAGAAGATAGTTAAGGGTGAGTTATGTTGATTATGTGCAGTATGACGCATTGTAAACATTTTTATTTGCAGTACTACAGATAAAGCGATTCTAGAATCAAATGTGTATTGATATTTAGACTAGCAGATTTCAGCACTTGTCACTCAAAGCGTAGTGAGCTTCCTAGACATCCTAGGTTTCCTATATAAATATGATGGGCAAAAATGCTGCTGACTCCACATCAAAGTGCACGAAAACATGTAGGGACATTTTTCCTAGGTTCATTATTTATTGAAATATGTGTCCCTAATTATAATTCCATTTTAGATTAGTTATAATTCATATATTAATTTTAATGCATAATGATTACGATGATCACACACACATTTAATCCTTATGAAATCCAGTAATGTTTATTAATGCTATTACCGTAACTAGAACTATTTTTAAAGGCACAATATGTAAGATTTTATATCCAAAAACCACTAGAACAATGTTATATATTTTGTTGACTTGTGTACTTGCATTATTCCAGATGTTTCAAAGAATGTTTAAATCCAGAGAAATAAGCTATTTTAACCAGGACATGTACCGTGTCCGTGCATCAACTTAAGACCTGCAATGCTGCCAGAATTATAATCATACACTGTTTGTTCGTCGGCCAGAGGAGAACTGGCACCCCGACTGAGCCTGGTTTCTCCCAAGGTTTTTTTCTCCATTCTGACCCTGAAGGAGTTTTGGTTCCTTGCCACCGTTGCCTTTGGCTTTTGGCTTGCTCAGTTGGGGACACTTCAGTTTCAAACATATTACCGATCTGCCCGCATTGACACTATATGATACTTGAAATTAGCTGGATAACATCACCGTTTTCACCAGAGCAGCTGTACAGCCGAATCAAATTCTGTTGCATTATTTTCCTGTTAACACTGTTAAGCTGCTTTGAAACAATTGGACTTGTAAAAAACGCTATATAAATAAAGGTGATTTGATTTGATCGCCAATGACATCATACCCCTCAGTTTTGGGTTTTATTTTGTAGAAACCATGGAAACACCAAAGATGCTTTAATATATTATGTGTTTTATTAGACAGGTGAGCAACTGTTTGGATACATTCATCGACAGAAAACTAATCATTGTCATATAGCTCAACACAGTTTGTCTTATTGTTTAAATCTTGTTTTCTTGTTTTACTGCGAGTATCATGTTTTACCATGCCTTAACATTATAACATAACTTTCAACACACTCAAATGTATCTAATATGATAAAACAGCACTGCATTACCCCACATATGCATGAGTGGAGGAAGCGGAAGAGGTCGTCTGCAGCATAATAAAAGCTCTGCAAAATCAAGTCGTCATCAAGCTATGCCTTTGTTTTGAATAAGCGACCGCTATTCACAAGGTTTGGCACATTTGTCATAGTAAAAACTATGTTAGATAAACTATGACCTAACATAAAATAATGTATTTTAAAACACATTAGATGTCTTGTTTAATTTGATACTCTTTTTTTTTTTGTGTGTGTGTTTTTTTATTAATTGTGATATTTATTTAATGTCACACAGTATTTGTTTCTTCACAGATGTTGGTGATATTCAGTCCAGACTGATTGATCACAGGCCGGTCCTGCAGGGTGAAATCAGATACTTCATCAGAGAGTTTGAGGCAGGCCTGGTTTTTTTACATTTTATTCTGATAATTGCTTTTAAAATGAATTAATAAAACATATGGTTGCATCCAAATGACCTGTGACGTTCTGACAACAACCAAATTTACACTACGAATGTCTGTGTTCCCTCAGGAGAAGCGTGCTTTCAGAGAATGCCGTCTGCTTGAAAAGCTGAATAAGATGACGGCGGACACTAATGAGCGTGATCTGCCGCGGTGCACTGAGAGTATGCATGAGAAACTGTGTGACGCTCTCACACGCCGTAAGTTTTATTATTTATAATAAAGAGTGTGATGAAGTGCCAGACAGAACAGGAAGAGAAAAGGGACTCTGAAACAGTGTGTTTGTATAAAAATCTACAAGGGTTGGACAATGAAACTGAAAAACCTGGTTTTAGACCACAATTATTTATTAGTATGGTGTAGGGCCTTCACAGTGGCCAGAGGGATTCCTCTTCCAGAACAGTGGCTAGCTCACTGTGATGCTGGTGGAGGAAAACTTTTCTGACTGGCTCCTCCAAAATACCCCAAAGTGGCTTAAAAATATTTAGATATGGTGACTGTGCAGGGCATGGGAGATGTTCAACTTCACTTTCATGTTCATCAAAACATTCTGCTGTATGTATTGGCGCTGCACAGGCCCAGATTAAATGCATGTAGGGCCCTAGGGCGATAACAAACCCAAGGGCCCACATAGTAGGCGATCTTGGTGCCACAATGTTTTCTACCACAGAAATAATTAGTTGTTGTTTTTTTTTTTTTGAGATACAATTAGTATATACTGTCTGAATATTAAATTGTAATATTAAGTAGGCCTTTATATAAATATTCCAGGCTGCAACACATTAACAGCATAAACTCCAGATATGAGGTCAAAGCAAACAGTATTTTCAGAAGCAGCAACAACTTTTGAGCATGCAACTGCCTTAAGGATTTTTAAAGCCAGTGAGGTCCCAAATTTAAGCTATTTAGAAATTTTTATTTCTTTGATCTACATATGTGCATTTTAAGATGTTTGAAGGCAAAAAAAAAAAAAAAAAAGGGAATAATAGATGGCTTTCAAAACCATGTTAGTGGGCAGCAGATTATCTGTCATACCTGCTCTCTCCTCATTTCCATCACTCTTTCTTTTCTCTAAGTTTCCTTGCCCTATCTCTTCCCCTTCTAAAGCTGAGCTCTGACTGATAGTCTATTCATTTTCGTCTGTCAGTGAATAAAGTTAAACATATGGTCAACTGATATTTTAGCCTATATTTTATTAAGCATTTCCTTAGACATGTTAATTCACTGAAGGCTATGAACGTTAGGTAAATACGTTTATTAAGTTCATTCACAATATGTAGCCTACATACACATTCATTATCTTATGTCTAATCTGATGAAATCGGCTTCATTAATGTCCTTTTTTAATTCAAAATGCTGAAATTAGACAAAATTTTATTAGTTTGTTTAACATTTCTATCCTAAAACAGCTGAAATGTTTAGTTTAGCTACTTACATCTCCACGTGTCGCGAGCTAAGCAGCTTCTGTGAACATAAAGCCCTACTTTAATTTGATTGGTCATCTCAAATATTTTGACATTGACGAGCAGCGGCAGACTGCAGGCAGCTCAGATGAGAAGATATCGATATATATTGCAGCACTAAAGTAGTGTTAATACTCTATTAGTCAATTATTTCACAACATGTATTATATACACCTCTGAAAAATACCTCGGACCTCGGCGACCTCATAGCTGACTACAGCCATGATTACAGTCGTGTAGGCAGCCTGTAGTTTACCTCAACACTTCAGTTTACATGGTCGGAGCTATTCCGTCTGGTTCAGCAAGTTTCGCCACTGAGCCTTTACTGTACACATGATGTTGGGTTTGAATCAAATTCAAATGGATAAAGCGACTGCCTGGTGCTCTTTATCACTTCAATAGAGTGGCGGAAGCGCCAAACGAGTTTGTCAGCGCTGTGCGTGAGATGGAGCAGCTGCTCTCGTGCTGAGAGCCTGCGACTGATGGATGCACGTGCGGTTTCGTCACCTGGCTTTTGATGTTTGTTTCCCATGCACTCGCATCACTCCAGTAAATAACAGTGTGTACATGTGGGGGCGTAGTGGGGTTTGGCAAGCGGGCCCCATGCTTGGGGCCTGGGGCTTCAGCCCCACTTAGCCCTTATGTTAATCCGGGCCTGCTTGGCGCATTATTATCATGCTGATACACAGCACCCCCTTCAGGGTACAATGTTTGAACCATTAGGTGCACATGGTCCTCCAGAATGGTTCGGTAGCACCAACAATTTGACTCCTATTATGTTGTGTGGATTGCAATATTTTATGTACAGTTGTGCTATTGCTCTGCTAATTCAGCCTTCACACTTTGCTCTTACTGATGAATGTAAAATCAGTATATAGGCGTAAAACCTCCAATACTGTATTGGCCAATGTTTCAGTTTTATTGTCCAACCACTATGTCTGTCTATCTCTGTCTGTTTGCCTGCTTTTAAACAGGTTTTAAATATTTTTGGATCTGTATTATTTATTGACATGGCCAAGGAAAATCATCAAGAATATGCTTCTGTTAAAATAATTAGTGTATTAATGTGAATAATTGACATTGTTTTGACATTTGCTTTTCTATTTGTAGTTGAAGCTGCAAATCATATGGCGCAGAGGATCCAGCAGAGGGAGCTAGAGGCTGAACAGGTACATGAGGAAAATAGAAGTGCATCATAATGTAGCACACAACCTGAACTTTGCAGAAAGGTAGATCTCCTATTAGCATTAGAGTAAAGCATAAACATCCTCTTAATGTATCAGTCCTCAGCCTAAGCAAAAGCTCCACTCTTTGCCACAATAGCAACCCAGTGTAATTTAAACTGTTCTAAAACCTTAAAAAAAAAAATATATATATATATATATATATCTGAACATTAAACACTATCAAGTCTCCTGCTTTTCTCATCTTGTTCAAAAAAAGAAAAAGGAAAAAAACAATTTAAATATTTGTACTTTCTTAATCTATGTGGTGTTTATAATATATAGTCTTTGTCTTTGGGAAAATAAATATATTTGATGATTATTATTAAATAAAAATGTAAGGTTTGAGTAATATGAATTGATTGTAACAAACTAGAATATATTTTTTATTTGATTTTAATTTAATTATTTAATTTAAAAAAATTACACTCCTATGGCCAACTTTCTTTATCAAAAAAGCTGTTGCCTTACAAAGAAATAAATGAATTGCTAAATAATGCAAAGAAGTTATTGGACAACATGCATAAAACATTTAAATGCATGTGTCATGGATAAATACTGGAACAGCCTATGCACAGGCATTTATGAAAATAATAAGAGAAAAATTGTTAATAATGCATTAATGTTTTTGAAAAAACAAACATCTTAAATTAATATTACTGTTTCAAATAACAGCATTGCTGTTTGAGCTGAATGAACACCGGTTAATTGAAGTACTTTGCTAGCAGGTTAATGAATGAATGAAGTAAACAAAACAAGATGCAAATGCACAAGAAGTTATGTGCTTATCAGAATTTGTAAATCCTTTTGTGGATACGCTCTTCCCGTAACAACGCACTGAAACAACGGCAACTAAACCCCCAAAAATCACAATGTTTTATTATAATAGTGCTCTCTTTATAATATATATGTATATGACATAGTTATTAATGCTGTGCATTGCTGTTTGAGCTGCATGCTGAAGCTAAAGATAAGACCGGTAAACTAAAGTGCTTTACTACCGCATAATTTAACCCTCATCCTTCTCTTGCACTTTGTAACAAATCCTTCCCTCGCGGGTCAAAATGACCCAAAGCCCTAAAATTATACTTTTTTTTTCTTTATCCAGGAATCTTATTTTATTTCATTTCATTTTAATTTTCTATTTTTTAATGTATTTTTTTATTTCATTTTAAATTACTATATTTTATCAATAAATAATGAATAAATAGTAATTTAAGGACATTCTTCACATTCTTTCAACTTACTGTAAATAACTCACTATTTCATGCCTAACCCTTTTAATTCAGCTCAAAATATCTTAAATTGGGTGTATTTGCCGACCTCTTGTGGAGAGAAGATAATATAACATGATATTTCATCACTCTTGCCACTAGATGGCCTTATAGCTCTATATGGAGCAAATGAGCTGTTCCATTGGGTCCTAAAGTCAGTTTCTCTTCAGTGTGAATTCAGATACAAATGTAGACATTATAAAAGAATTTTTTGGTTAGAATTTTGAGCATTTTTAGGTTTTTCTATGCGTACTGAAGCATTCCTCACATTCCATTTATTCCTATGGGGGTCAAATTGACCTGTGAGGGACGGATTTGTTTTTTTTTTTTTTTTATTTCAACCACAAAACTCCTCGAATCCAGTTAATTTTTTATGCATTTATTCTTCAAGTGCGTCAAAGGTCCTAGGGTCTTGGACCACTCAGATGAACTCTCAATTAAAAAAAAATTATAATTAAAAATGAGTTTCGGGTCAAAATGACCCGATGAGGGTTAACTTAACCAAAGCATATACACAAAATAAACATAACTTAAGTTATAAATAACTTATAATAAACATAAGCAAATGCACAAGCGAACTTGACTGAGCTATTCATAAAGGTGTAACTCTGTTGCGGATGCACTAACAACATAGTCTTAGCTGGAGGAAATAATCCCTTATTTATGGTCTTTTAATATATTTCACTAACTATTTTCAAAAATCTGTTTTGTGCAGTAATTAGTCTATTGCAAACTTAGCGGCTGTATTTGTAATGGTCAAAATGCAAACAAATTCTTGTGACAGCTGATGAAAAGTAACTGGCACATTGTGTGATGGTGTGTGTGATCAGAGCACACATCTTCAGTTGTGTGTGGAGAGACGGAAGCAGGACTGGGAGGAGTTCTTGAAGGAGCAGTCTCACCTGAAGGAGGAGGTGGATGAGGAGCACGCTAAAGCTGTGGGCCGACTCAGCGCTCAATACGATGAAATGAAGAAAGACCTGGCCAAGTACAGCAGCTTCTGAACCTCAACCTGGTGTGTGACTGCAATGTGTTTTTACTGATGACATGTCAGTGTAGTCCAATTATTTCCTTTTTCCATTTTGTTGATGTTGTTGATGATGACATTAAATAAATATTTTATACAAAACTGAAAATTCTGTCAACATCTACTCACTCTCATTTCATTGCAACCCTTAAAAGAAGTACACTTCAACTTACTTATTATGGAAAACCCCTATGCTGTTATTTTCTTCTGTGAAAGAAAAAATGTCAATGTATGAAGAATATACAGCTCTTTTCTATATAGTACACAGTAACCATATCTGCTAAGCTAAAAATGCAGGATGGAGAATGGGATGGGAATTGAGAGGTGCTGGGCAGGGGAAGGTTTTTAGCAAAAAATAACTAAATTCTCCTTGTATTCAATGGGGGAAAGAAAATCATATTCCTTTTGAATGACAGTAAGTGTATTATTTCATAACATTCCTTTTTGGCCTGAATTATAGTTGATTTTACAGGTTCTCATCTAGTATTATATTTATTTATATTTAATATAGGCATTGAATAGGCATTCAAGCCTGTGAAATCTTATTCGGGTTAAAAATTAAACTTAAAATTTGAGTCTTTCAATATGAGTCTTACAATCATGAGATAATTCAGTCCATATAAAAATGTCATAAAAATCATGGCACAGATGTGCCCCTCACATCCTTCAAGTTTACATCTAATCATAGGCATTTTCACATCAGTCAGGAACTATAAGAACCCTCTCGTATGACAGTTTTTTTCCCTTACATGTTTCTGTATAAAAGCTCCTGCATTAAACATGTCTGAATGTGTTTAAGGCCATCTGTGCACCTGCTTTAGATTGAGAAAGACCTTGGCCAGAAATCTGTCCTTTCTCCTCACATGTCCCTGTGTTTTCCGCACAATAGTAAAGGTCAGACGGCACATTTAATTAATCTGAGTTGCCTTTGACACGGGTGGAGTGTTTGGACTGTCAATTCTTCACATGCTATATCTACACAGTATATCCTGTGCATGCACACACTACTAATGCTAGCGCAAGAAATCTGTTTACTGATCGTCCAGATGTTTCTCTGTGTGGACGTACCTGTGAAAGATATATTTCAGAGATGAATTAAACCATATTTTGGACATCAGCATACAGCAATGAACAGGAAATTGAATTTAAACATAACTTGTTTTAGATATTTTGAAATGCTTTTGAGTCATGGTGTGATTTTCCAGCTTTAAAAACGGAAGATTTTTCTAGATTTTTTTTAATTTTTTATGTGTAATTAGCTGTAAAATTAATTATTAGTGCTCATATTTAGATTATAAAATTACAGCTTTCTGGTCAAGCAAGAGTTCAGTTTTGGCGTTGTACTGTGCTATATTCTGATAAGTGTTTGGAACACAGAAGTTTGACCTTCTAACTCAATGCTTATCTCATAAATATTACATTTGATTAAATACAAAGATTAGGTGGCCCCGGGGCAAATGGACAGAGGAAGGTGATCATGATCACCAGCCGAAATTGACTCTGTGTCCTCCAACTCACACTGGGCCCCACCCATGCATGGGATGGCCCTGACTACCGGGCACGTGCCCAGGCCACTAGACAAATGGGGCCCAGACATGTACAAATATGGCAGTACATTTTTACCATAAGACAATATAAGTAATATGAAATTGCATATAAAGGTGTACTTAAATCCCATTTAAGTAGGGTTAGTTCACCCAAAAGTGAAAATTATGCCATTAATTACTCAACCTCATGTCATTCCAAACCATAAAACCTTCGTTCATCTTCAGGAACACAAATTAAGATCTTTTTGATGAAATCTGAGAGCTTTCTGTGAACGAAAGGGTGGCAACTTTCATTTTTTGGGTGAGCTATCCCTTTAATAAAAGAACTCTCTAGTTAAACTAACTGAATTTAAAGGGGGCGGGGGATTCCTTGTATGGGCACTTCTCCCAGATGAGTGCATGCGCACATCAACCAGAGCGAGAGTAAGAGCTCTCAACAAGCATCAACAAGCTTCTTTCAGGTTACGGAAGCCGCCGGCAGCGCTGTCATTTTTTTTTTTTTATCAACAATGTCACTAAAGAAGTGTGTTTCTGGTTGTGAGAGAAAGATAACCTTGTTCAGCTTCCCAAATAACACAGCATTAAGGAAACAGTGGATGCAGTTTGTTTTTCCGGAGCAGCAACAGAGTTGTGCAAGTGTGTTTGTTTGTTCCCGGTCACAAGTCGAAACTGCAGGCGGTGAGTGAAACTGCATTAAATGTCTGTGTTTTGTTGGCAATCGGCGCGTAAGTGTATATAATGTAAACAACATGAACGTATAGTGTATCAAAAGTTATCCAGGGATAATGCCATGATGTATTATGTGTGTGTGCTCGTGACTCTTTAGCCCCACCCACGCCTCCACAAGCTTGGCTGTTTTCGGGAAAGAATCTGTATCTGTCTTTTATTAATATGATAAAACTAAACACTCTTCTGCAATATGAATGATGCAATACTACTATATAGGTACTCAAGTTTAACATGAGACACAGAAACTGTCTGTTTTATGTACCTTTTAATATAAATTTAAACTATAATACAATTTAATTTAATTGCAAATAACATTTAACAATTGTCTGAAATCTATATTCATGTTTGTATAAAAATCGTCTCTATATATTCTTTTAAAGTGTATTATTTCCATAATACATACTCCTTTTAAAATTATGCTAAAGTGTACTTTTTCACAGTGGGTCTCAGTAGCAGAAAACTGTTTTGCAATATAAGATGAACACAATAAGTCTATTGTATGACATTTTGTTTTTGACGAATGCAATGGTTAAAAATTCTAATCAAAAACCTAATCTAGTTAATGATTGTTAAAGAATAGAAATAGCATACATTATACAACCCATCATCATACAACATTTAGTGTTATGGTAACACATTATTTTAAACGCCAATTCTCATTATTAACTAATTGCTTTTTAGCATTTATTAGTACTTGTAAAGCACATATTAATGCCTTATTCTGCATGAACTTATTCTACAATCTACATTCCTTAATCCTACGTAATACCTAAACTTAAACACTAACAAAGAACTATCTTACTAACTATTACTAAGCAGAAATTTAGGAGTTTATTGAGGTAAAAGTCATAGTTAATAGTGAATGTGTATTCTCCATACTAAAGTGTTGCCAGTGTTACTAAAGCAGCTGAACTTGGCTTGGAATATGTCAGTATTTGGCTTTGTCATTCTTCATATCCGAGGTTTCTCTCAGACCAGGGCTATAGAGTTCCCATTGGCATTTACACGTTGAGTGTGAGAGATTTGCAGAGGCAGATATTTTGAGGTTGTCTCCTCCATGGCAAATCCGAGTCAGTCATTGGCAGCTAATGAGGAGTGACACCGCGGAAACATGGACCTGCCTCGCCAACAAGGCACCTTTCATCTGTGTCTGTTTGCTATTGCAGCTCTGCTTGAGAAAAGAAAATAGACAGAAAATACAGGAAAGGTAAAAAAAAAAACCAAAAAAAAAAACAGTGGATGGTCAAATCCCAAGAGTGTGATTATGGCCCTTTTAGCTATTTAATATTTCTGTCAGACAATTTAAACATCTCTATGGAAATTATGTTATTGTGAAGCAGCTGCACCATAACTTTGCAGCTATATGTCACGGTGTGTGGCAATGTAGTAAGAGCACAATGCAGGAGAATCAGAGAAATTAAGTCTTTAATCCTAAATCCAAGGATAAACTCAGGATAACACAACCACGTTAAAACAAAGAACTGAGAGGAACTAAGGGATTATGCTGCCTCGACGTGTTACTGAAAAGGTTCTACTTCCCACTTATTAAATAGTGATTACAAGCTTGTCGCGAGTGTTTTGTTTTTTGTCGGAAAGAACAGGAATCATGGAGGACACCAGGTTTAGTCTTGCCTAAAATCTTTTTAAAGCCAAAATAATATTTAGCGTCCCATTCATTGACAAATATAAACATTCACCGCATTAGATAGTCCGCTTGCTGATGAATCTGGGATTTCGGTCAAATACAGGCTATTTTTGCTGTGTAAAACATACAATATGCTTTAAATGGTTATTTACATGTAAATACTTTAACAACAATACAATACAATGTAGCTGTTGTGGAAAAAAATTATGAAGAATATTAGTCACACCAGCAATCGTTCTCCCCTCTGCCGTGTTTAAAGTTCATGGCCTGCCCAACTTGGGAACTTGGATATCAAAATTATGCCCAAGCTTCCCAGTGGTAAATATGACGAATATGGGCCCTATCATACCACCGGCGCAATGCGACACAGGCAAGTGTTTTTTTGCTAGTTTCAGCCTGACAGTTACCATTTTCACACCCAGCGCCACGTTGTTTAAATAGCAAATGCACTCACGACCATCTGTTCGCCCATGGGCCTCTGGTCTGAAAATGAGGTGTGTTCAGGCGCATTGTTGGTGCATTGCTATTTTGAGGTAATTTCAAAACGTCTGCGCCATTGACCAATAAAAACTTTGTCTAAAGTCAATAGCACACTATTTTTTGTGTTATTTAAAGAGCATGTTTGTAGTATGCGCCTATAGGCAGTTGCAGCAGCACACAAACATTTTTAAATATTAAAAATTAATTACTTTCCGCTCGTCATGTAAATAGCGACTACGCCATGGTGCAAGCGCAAGTGGCTTTTAAAGGGAATGGGAGATGAGACTCTAATTGGTTTATTGCACGTTATGCTCAAAACACACCCAAGACTTATTAAGAGACTAGGTACAACCGTTTTGGACCATGAGCCTGGCGCGCCGACCGTTTTCTGTAAGCCATAAGTGTTCTGGGCCCATGCGCTCAGATTGTTAAAATAGGGCCCTAAATGTGCCAAAAAATTTATTAATGCCTTAAAATAGCTTAAATGTAAACCCTTGCTTCATTTAATGTACACGGATACATGAATATGCTAATGAACCCTGTCTCCATTCATTCATACAGACTCATCTAATATGTAGTGATGTATCAGAATGGTAAAACGTTTTATGCATCGCTCTCTACAACGTCGGACACGTAACTGTAATTTAATATGATTAGCCTTTGGCTTGACTACATTATCAAACAGCTAATAATGTGTTGCTAATGTTAGACAAACCATGTTCCCGTTCACCATCTCAAATACCCCTTTTCCACCAATTTGGCTGGTGCTGGTTCGGAGCCAGAGCCTAGTTTCAAATCGGTTCTTAGTCTTTCCACAGCCAAATCACCAGCTCCGAACCAGGAAAAGTGGTTCTTAAGTAGCACCAAAACATTGCTGGTCTAGAAGTAAGAACCAGTTGCGTCAGGGGCTGGGGGAGGGGTTACTGTGACCAACAAGACGAACACAAACTTGTGACCGCCATGTTTGAAATAGCAGCTAATCAAGCTAATAGCTGCTCGATTGTAATCTCTGTCTATATTGTATATCTCTGTCTATATTATGGTGAACTGCACAGATTCGTTGGATTTGCGGTGTTTTGATGCTGATGTAGGATCGCCATTGTTAATGGAAGGCTTGTTCGAGATGCATCGGTGCTGTGCAGACCGATCGCCATTTGACATCAAAGTACAGCGAGATCATACGACTCCTTATACATTTGAATCGCTCATGCAGTATTTTGATATCATACACGGATCGGTCTGCGCAGAGCCGATGCATCTCGAACAAGCCTGGTATGTTTGTATGTCCCACTGCCTGGCTAGAGTTGCTGAGAAAGATGAGATGTATACAGTGATGTAAGACCTGGCTCTGTGGTGGCTCTCTAGCCCGTGGAAAGGCAAACCGGTTCTTAGAAGGCTCGTCAGTCGAACCAAATCCGAACTGGCACTAGCACCCGGTTCATTCTGGTGGAAAAGGGGTAACAGTCAGACAGCTACCTTTTAAAAATCAGTATCCTTAGAAAAGCTTAAGAACAACTTAGAACATAAGTGGAGAAAGGCCATCATAACATTGTAATATACATAATATACATAATTCACCTGCTCTATTGCTAAATGTACCTGATTTTTCATATCAACAGAAAAATATACCGCAATAACCTAGCCTCTCTTGAGACTCCCCTGCTTCACAGCATAGTAAACCCTGCCCGCCCGCAAGTTGACGGGATTGGTTACAAGGTAGTTTGTGATGTAAGAAACACTGCTGATTTCAAACCAAATTTTTGAGTCTTTTTTTCACTGCAGTTTTAAGGAGAAAATACTCAGCAATGGTGTTAAATTATGAATTTGCACATGGTTTGTTTTAACCCCTTAAGCCCTGAAGGTATTTTAGAGGGTTTTTTGTCTGAGTGACATACTGTTACATATCTAGTCTGTTTTGCTTGTCTTTGAGTTTGTTCCTTTGTTCAGTTTTCCCGCCATTGTCATTATGAGTTAATTTGTCCCAGCTGTGTCTTGTTAATTCTTGGTTTAGTACATCTTGGTTGCGCCGACGTGAAGACTGTGCTTTTATTTATTATTTTACTTTCTTTTGCTCTCAATTTTTACAAATTTATCATCTGCATTGATCCGCTATGACAGCAAAACTCTTATGGACATTGGTTACCTCTACACTGGACTGTTTCAGGACACTTTCACCGATCCTCTGTGGCAATCTGAGATTCTCTGGAGCGGCGAGTTGAACAATGGCCAGAGTCGACGGCGAAGAATCAAGAAACACCGCGGGAAACGCGCTGGGATCCGCAACAGACTGAGAAAAAGGGCATTCAGCCCACCTCTCCCGAGCATTCTGCTCGCAAATGTCCAATCCTTGGAAAATAAGATGGACGATCTCAGAGCCAGGATAAGTTTTCAACGGGACATGAGAGACTGTAACATCTATTGTTTGTACGAAACATGGCTCACGCCCGCGGTCCCGGACACAGCTGTGACGCCGTCGGAGAACTTCTCTGTTTTTCGGATGGACAGAACAGCCGAGGCCAGTAAATCCAAAGGCGGTGGAGTGTTTCATGATCAACAAGAAGTGGTGCGACCCCAGGAACATCACCATTCTTTCGCAATCCTGCTCACCTCATCTGGAACATTTAACAATCATTTGCCGCCCATTCTATCTGCCGAGGGAGTTTTCCTCGGTCATCGCCACTGCCGTTTACATTCCACCACAGGCAGACACAGGGCTGGCTTTATCTGGCCTTCATGATGAGCGGCTTCACTAACAAACACCCCGATGCTGCGTTCATCGTCGCGGGCGATTTTAACAAAGCAAACCTAAAGAAAGTCTTGCCAAACTTTCACCAGCACGTCTCCTGTCCTACACAAGGAGCAAACACACTGGATCATTGCTACTCTCCGTTTAAGAACGCCTATAAAGCTCGGTCACTACCAGCTTTTGGCAAATCGGATCATGCCGCCATTTTCCTCACACCTGAATACAGACAAAGGCTCGTTCAGGAACCCCCGGTGAGGCGGGAAGTTAAACGCTGGTCACCCCATTCAGAGACTTGATGACGTCGACTGGGACATGTTCCGGGCGAGTTCATCTGACGTCAGCGAGTTCACGGATGTGGCGCTTTGCTTCATCAACACGCTTACAGAGCAGGCCACACAAACAATAACAATAACGTCCTTCTCAAATCAGAAACCGTGGGTGGATAATTCAATCCGCGCTGCAGTGAACACACGCACTGCCGCATACAACGCCAGTCTGCTATCGGGGAATATGAATGAATACAAATCATCCTGCTATGCTCCGACGCGCAGTTAAAGCCGCAAAGCTCCGTTATAAGGATCGAGTGGAGTCTCATTTCCAACTCAACGACTCCCGGCGCATGTGGCAGGGACTGAGGTCCATCTGTTCTTTTGGATCTAAATCCTCTGCAGAGGTCAGAGCTGATCCGTTGCTTGTGAACGAGTTAAACTCTTTCTACACTCCCTTTGATTGTAATCGCGGCAGTGCGACTCCGCCAAGTGACACGTCAGAGGGAATCACTCAGAGCAGCAACAACCACGTGATCTCTGTCTCGGAGGATGAAGTTCGGAGGGCACTCAAGCGTGTGGACGTCAGGAAAGCTGCCGGGCCAGATGGTATTATAGGCCGTGTTCTGCGGTCCTGTGCTGATCAGCTTGCCAGGTTGTTTACATCCATCTTTAATGAGTCCCTCGCTACATCTGTGGTCCCCACCTCCTTCAAAAAATCCACTATCATCCCTGTCCCTAAGAACAGTAAACCCTCTTGCCTAAATGACTATCGTCCAGTGGCTCTCATGTCTATAGTCATGAAGGTCTTTGAGAGACTCATTAAAAACACCATTTGCTCCTTCATTCCTGACACTTTGGACCCTCTTCAGTTTGCCTATCATCCCAATAGATCGACTGAAGATGCCATCTCTCATGTCCTCCACTCCTCCCTCACTCACATCAACAGCAAAAGTGGGAACTACATAAGGCTGCTATTTATTGACTATAGCTCAGCCTTTAACACCATAGTTCCCATTAAGCTAATCGCCAAACTCCTGAATCTCGGCCTGAATTCTTCTCTCTGCCACTGGATTGAAGACTTCCTCACTGGCAGGCCTCAGGTGGTGAGAGTAGGCCAGTTCACCTCCACTTCCATCACCCTGAGTGTGGGAGCTCCATAGGGCTGTGTCCTGAGTTCCCTGCTCTACTCTCTCTACATGCATGACTGTTTGTCCACACACAGCTCCACCTCTATCATCAAATTTGCTGATGATACTGTTGTCCTGGGCCTAATTTCCAACAACGAGACGGCATACTTGGACGAGGTGGAGTAACTAACATCACGGTGCCAGGACAACTGTCTCTCTCTGAATGTTGGCAAGACCAAAGAACTGATTATGGACTTCAGGAAGAGACTGTAAAGGACATACTCCCCTCTCATGATCAGCGGGTCACCAGTAGAGAGAGTGAGCAGCTTCAAGTACCTGGGTGTAAACATCTCCGAGGACCTGACCTGGACTGCTCACATTCAGACACAGGTGAAAAAAGCCAGGCAAAGACTGTACCACCTGCGCCAGCTGAGGAAATTCAGGGTTTCACCAGCTATCCTGAAAACTTTCTATTTAGGGCGATAGAAAGTGTATTAACTCAGTGCATCACAGCGTGGTATGGGAACAGCACCAGTCATGACTGCAAAGCCCCGCAAAGAGTCGTGCGCTTATCTGAGCGTATCTCAGGGTCAGCTCTCCCGTCTCTGCAGGATGTCTACACCAAACGCTGCAAAGGTAGAGCTACTAAAATCATCAAGGACTCTAATCACCCTGCAAACCCTCATTTCACGCTGCTGCCATCTGGTAAGTGCTTCCGAAGCCTGATGGCCAAAACTGAGAGACTCAGGAGGAGCTTCTTCCCCCAGGCCATCAGACTCCTGAACTCAGTCACTTAACATCACGTGACTTCACTTCAGGATAAACATCGACATACTGACATTGCACTGCACTTTCTGTTCTCATTGTTACTGTGTAACAACCTGTTATAAACCTGTTTGCACATTATACTTTGTACATTTCTGTTAACCACATATTTATAAGTCTACAGTTTACTCACTGCACAGATTATTTCACTTATTTTATTCCACTTCATTTATTTTTTTTCTACTTGACTTGATTTATTTATAATTCTACAGATAAAACTCTCTTGAATCTCTCTTGAATCTCTTAATTAGTCTAGTCATCACCTTGTTAAACCCTGTGTATTTAAGCCCTCAGTGTTTGTCTGTTGATGTTCCCGTATACTGGTGTGTTTGAGTGTTCCTGAGTTTATTGTCTATTTAAGTTCCTGTTCCAAGTTCTCCTTCGCCTTCGTGAGATTCATCTACACTAGTTTTGTAACAGATCCACGGACCAATCCGTGTGGCGTTTTCCTCTTTTCTTTGAGATATTTTTTTCCCGTCTCCCATGGCCCTTCCCACTGTTCATCTACTCTGCCTGGAGCAGGGAGACCGTCCGCTGGAAGTGCATACACGGGACTTCTTGGACCTTGTGTGGCAGATGCACTTCCCAGACCGCTCACTCTGTGTTTTCTACCATGCCGGCCTGAGTGAGCGGTCGAAGGCTTGCCCTTTACCATCGGCCCCGCTGAGGAGGATAGCGGTACCAGACCCACTCCACCACCGCCAGAGACCAGCCATCCACCATCCACCACGATTAGCACGAGGGAGTTGCCTGTGCCTGCCACAGACTGTGGAGACCGGCTGGCCGCAGTCGACGAGCCCAAACCCAGGCAGAGGTTGAGAGGAGTCATCGACCCGGAGCCCGGACCACAACGAGGGTCTGACCAGGTGTGTGAGCCAGCAACATTGTGCGTCGAGGAGAAAGTACTAGTGGAGCTTGAGGGCTGGGAAGGGAGCCCCGCTCACCACCCCACCACGGTGGAAGTAACGAGGACCTCTGGCGGTTACCTCAAGGAACTACGGGACATTTTCAAGGAGGATCTTATTGACTTTTTTTGGAGAGGCTATCCCCAGTCCTCCTGTGTCTCCAGTGCCCCCTGTACCTCCAGTGCTTCCTGTATTCTCTGTCTCTCCAGTGCCCCATGTTTCTCCTGAGTCTTCAAAACTCCCACCCAGCCTCCCTCTCCCACCTCTTCAGTCAGCCAGTTCCTCAGCCCTGCCTACACTGCTGTCCTTCATCCCCTCTGCTCCTCCCACATGCAGTGTGGACTTGCCTCAGGTCTTCTGTCCAGCAGTCTCGTCCAACTCTGAGGAGTCCCTGTCATCACTGCCAGCCTCTTCGCCATACACTCCACCATGGCACGACAACACTTCAGCTACGCCATGGCTCCTCCCTCCCTCGGCTCCACCAGACATCTTCGGCCATACGGCTTCTCCGGGCTCCCTCGTCTCTCCGGCTCCGCCTACACCTGCCTACACCTTCTGTTTCATCTGGCTCTGCCTTCCCCTCAGCTCCGCCTTCATCCTTGGTGGCACTGGCTCAGCCTCTGTCCTGTGGTGTTCCGGCTCCACCTCGGACACCCATGGCTTCAGTCTCCTGGACCTCCGGTCTCGTGCGGTCTCATTGACCTGGCAGCTCCTCCAGAGGCTCCATCCTCGCTGGTGGTCTTGTCGTTGGTCGTCCCCAGGGTGTCGCCTGCCTACAAGTTGACTCCTCCATGGCTCCATCCACCGTCGACTCCACCCTGGGGCCTTGTCCTGGCTGGTCTCTGTGCCATCTGGCTCCTGCTCCTGGCTCCCCACTGGCTCCTCCCTCCTTCCACGTCCCCATGGACTGTTCGTTCCTTTGGACTTTGTTTTTCCTGTGTGTGTCCACGCCCTCCTCCAGAGCCCCCACCCTCCCTCCTCAGATGTTTCTGTTATGGCGCGAGGACGTGCCTACTCGGAGGGGGCGTTATGTTACATGTCTAGTCTGTTTTGCTTGTCTTTGCGTTTGTTCCTTTGTTCAGTTTTCCCGCCATTGTGAGTTAATTTGTCCCAGCTGTGTCTTGTTAGTCTAGTCATCACCTTGTTTACCCTGTGTATTTCAGCCCTCAGTTTCCCTCAGTGTTTGTCTGTCGACGTTCCCGTATACTGGTGTGTTTGAGTGTTCCTGAGTTTATTGTCTATTAAAGTCCCTGTTCCAAGTTTTCCTTCACATCATATCACATCATAAAAAAAGACACAAAACCATAAAAAAAATCCTCAACCCTCTTCGCTCACAAAGGCTATAGCAAGGAAGTGCATTTTTAAAAACGGCTAATGTAGGAGCAAATCTGACATGACGTGGTAGGTTCTTAGGGGCTGCTACAGCAAAGGCCCTTTCACCCTTTCTCTTAAATTTTATCCTTGGAACAAGCAGAGCCCTTTTATCTGCAGACCTTAAAGACCTAAGGGGCTTATAGACCTGAAGGAGCTCAGATAGATATAACGTAGCTAATCCATTTAGGCTCTTATCAGCAAAAATAAAGCATGGTTTTAATGGGTAACCAACCCAAAGAGGCCAAAACGGGAGAGATGTTAGTTTGCATGTCCCAGATAAAAGTCTGGCTGCAGCATTTTGTACTACTTGCAGCTGACTCAAAGATGTTTGAGAGTGAGTTACAGTAGTCAAGTCTTGACAACACAAAAGCATGGATCAGCATCTCCAGATCTTTACAAGATACAAATGGTTTCACCTTAGCCAGAAGTCTAAAATGAAAAAAATGATGGCAAATGATATGGCAAATTTCACCACAGAGTTTATCTGTTTATCAAACTTTAAGGAGGAATCCAACATTACCCCAAGATCTCTAACCACCGGATTACAGTAGGAGGACAACTCTCCTAAACTAGAGAAATCACTCGTAGCAGGTCCTCCAAACCACACAAGTTCAGTTTTGCTTTCATTTCAGTTAAAAAAGTTATTTGATAACCAGGCTTTAACCTCCCATAAGCAGACTCTGGGATTCAATGCTGAGTCAGTATTTTTTTTTTTTTCACAGGCAGATACATTTGAGTCATCTGCAAAGAAATAAAAAGAAATTCCATACTTGTGAAAGATAGACCCTAATGGTAGTATATTAGGGCAAATGGCATTAGAGCAAGTATAGATCCCTGTGGAGCAGATGAAGAAAAGGTCTGGCCTAGGTTAACAGAAAAACTTCTATTTGTCAAAAATTATCTAAACCAGTTTAGAGCAGTGCTATGAATGCCTACCACATTTTCAAGACGTGAAATTAAAACCTCATGATCTATAGTGTCAAAGGCTGCAGTGAGATCTAATAACAAAAGGACAACATAGTGGCCAGAATCACTAAATAAAAATATATCATTTAAAACTCTTAAAAGTGCAGATTCTGTACTATGATTGGCTTTAAAGCTTGACTAAAACACTTCAAGAGCTACATTTTGGTCCAGAAAACTCTGCATTTGGTTAAAAACAGACTTTTCAGGAACCTTGGCTAAGAATGGCAACTTAGAAATTGGACGGAAATTAGACAAAACCTCATAATCTAAATTTGGCTTTTTGAGAAGAGGCTGAACTACAGCATGTTTCAGAGAAAGGGGGACCATGCCAGTGACCAGACTCGTGTTTATAATAGATAGAACAATAGGCCCAATGATGTCAAAGGCTTTTTTAAAAAGCAGTGAAGGAATCCTATCGCCAGGACAGTTTGAGAGTTTCAACCGACCCACAAAATCTGTCAATGTAGCAAGTGATAATGGTTCAAAATGAGTAAACATAACAGAACACAGAGGAGAAACCAACAGAGCTAAGTTATAATTGACAATCTCAGACCTAATAGATGAAATCTTGTCACAGAAAACATTTTAAAAACTTTCATACAAATCAAGAGACTCCTCGATAAAACCACACTCGGGAGGATTTATCACAGCATTAATAGTATTAAATAAAATCTTAGGGTTATGCTGATTACAAGCAATTATGGCAGACAAGAATTTTATTTTTTTAATTTTGTTTTCTCATCTTTGACAGAACTTTGATAAATAGAAAGAGACTGTTTAAAAATCTCTAAAGACACGTGGAGACCATCCTTTTTCCACCTTCTCTCCGCCTTCCTGCACTCCAGCCTAAGGACTCGAGTTGATTCATTAAGCCAAGGCTGGGATTTAGGCCTAACAGGAGTATTTCTAGCGGGGACAACACAGTCAAGAACATCAGGAGCATGTGGAATTAAAAACATTGAGAAGCTTCTCTACATCCCAATGCAATGGGGGGGTTCTCCAACATAGGAGTTAATGGTGCTCTAATATACAGATTTGCAAAACAATCAACAGTTGTGGAATTTATATTCCTTACACTTCTAGAGGGAGTAACAAACTTTTTCACCTCATGATCTAATGACAGTTCAAATGTAACAGATTTATTCGACTGATTAAATGAGATTTCAAGGTCTAATGTACAAACCTGATTCCAAAAAAGTTGGAACACAACAAATTGTGAATAAAAACAGAATGTAATGATGTGAAAGTTTCAAATTTCAATATTTTATACAGAATACAACATACAAATGTTTAAACTGAGAAAATTTATAATTTTAAGGGGAAAATAAGTTGATTTTAAATTTCATGGCATCAACACATCTCAAAAAAGTTGGGACAAGGCCATGTTTCCCACTGTGTGGCATCCCCTCTTCTTTTTATAACAGTCTGCAAACGTCTGGGGACTGAGGAGACAAGTTGCTCAAGTTTAGGAATAGGAATGTTGTCCCATTCTTGTCTAATACAGGCTGCTAGTTGCTCAACTGCCTTAGGTCTTCTTTGTTGCATCTTCCTCTTTATGATGCGCCAAATGTTTTCTATGGGTGAAAGATCTGGACTGCAGGCTAGCCATTTCAGTAGCCGGATCCTTCTTCTACGCAGCCATGATGTTGTAATTGATGCAGTATGTGGTCTGGCATTGTCATGTTGGAAAATGCAAGGTCTTCCCTGAAAGAGACGACGGGAGCATATGTTGTTCTAGAACTTGGATATACCTTTCAGCATTGATGGTGCCTTTCCAGATGTGTAAGCTGCCCATGCCACACGCACTCATGCAACCCCATACCATCAGAGATGCAGGCTTCTGAACCGAGCGCTGATAACAACTTGGGTTGTCCTTGTCCTCTTTAGTCCGGGTGACATGGCGTCCCAGTTTTCCAAAAAGAACTTCAAATTTTGATTCGTCTGACCACAGAACAGTTTTCCACTTTGCCACAGTCCATTTTAAATGAGCCTTGGCCCAGAGAAAACGCCTGCACTTCTGGATCATGTTTAGATATGGCTTCTTTTTTGACCTATAGAGTTTTAGCCAGCAACGGCGAATGGCACGGTGGATTGTGTTCACCGACAAAGCTCTCATGAAATCCAAAATGAGCCAATATTTGGCATGGCATTTCAAAATGTCTCACTTTCAGCATTTGAAATGTTACCTATATTCTATTGTGAATAAAATATAAGTTTATGCGAATTGTAAATTATTGCATTCCTTTTTTATTCACAATTTGTACAGTGTCCCAACTTTTTTGGAATGGGGTTTGTATGACCATGTACATGAGTAGACCCATGAACATGTTGTAATAAGTTAAAAGACTCAATAAGATTTAAAAAGTCTTTCACTAATGGGTCTGATGGACAACACACATATACATTGAAATCACCCAGAATCAAGAAATCGTAGTTGCATAAAAGACTACTTACAAACTCAGCAAACTGCTGAATAAAGTTCTTGTTAAATTTATCCCGTCCATACGTGCGTGGGCGATGATATTTCACATCAAAATCCAGAACCGCAAGCTTCACACCATGCAGCGCAAGTTTCCACGGAGCACAGGAAAAGACCAGGCGAGAGACCAGCCACAGGTCAACGAAGACCTAGTGCGGACCCGCCGACTCAAACAACATTGGGCGCACCCTCGCCGCTGCCAGCACACCACCTCGTTTCCCCCACTTTCTACGACGTTTTCTCCGGCGAAGAACACAGGTAAGATGGACAAAGCAACAAGGGCGGATGGTGTTTTTCAAATTGGCTGCTCAAATCAGCGTTGAATTGGTCTTTCATTCCATATTTGATATCTAACAACGTTTGACGATTATATACCAAGTGAGACGAAGAAGGTTGGGCAGAGGAATATAAAACAAACACTTAAATCGCTAATAAAATAAACATTTGACTGGAGCACAGACGGCATGCCGCACACACTGGCGCCATCTTGTAACCAAAATGACTCAACTCATACACAACTTTAAAGATTCATAACTCCAAAACTATAGCAAGGAGAGTCAAACCGTAGGTATCATTTGTTAGCAAACTTTTTATATTTTTAGAAAATATACATTATATTATATTTCGACAATCCAATGTTGAGAAACTGCTGATAAAAGACAATTATTTTAAATATTTTTTAAAATAATTTTTAGAAAATATACATTTTATTATATTTCGACAATCTAATGTTGAGAAACTGGTGATAAAATATATTTTTTGGTGATGTTCCCTATATGTGTTCTGCGTCTGGATCACATTTTGTGGTGATAGCATAATGTAATCAAAAGTTACAGCATTTAGAACAAAGGTAGCCTTTTTGTTCAATCCTTGACACCCAGAAAGAATTTATAAAACTGTTGACAGTGACACACACAACTTTAAAGATTCATAATATATATATATATATATATATATATATATATATATATATATATATATATATATATATATATATATATATATATATATATATATACACACTCACCTAAAGGATTATTAGGAACACCTGTTCAATTTCTCATTAATGATATTATCTAATCAACCAATCACATGGCAGTTGCTTCAATGCATTTAGGGGTGTGGTCCTGGTCAAGACAATCTCCTGAACTCCAAACTGAATGTCAGAATGGGAAAGAAAGGTGATTTAAGCAATTTTGAGCATGGCATGGTTGTTGGTACCAGACGGGCCGGTCTGAGTATTTCACAATCTGCTCAGTTACTGGGATTTTCACGCACAACCATTTCTAGGGTTTATAAAGAATGGTGTGAAAAGGGAAAAACATCCAGTATGCGGCAGTCCTGTGGGCGAAAATGCCTTGTTGATGCTAGAGGTCAGAGGAGAATGGGCCGACTGATTCAAGCTGATAAAAGAGCAACTTTGACTGAAATAACCACTCGTTACAACCGAGGTATGCAGCAAAGCATTTGTGAAGCCACAACACACACAACCTTGAGGCGGATGGGCTACAACAGCAGAAGACCCCACCGGGTACCACTACAAATCTCCACTCATCTCCACTACAAATAGGAAAAAGAGGCTACAATTTGCACAAGCTCACCAAAATTGGACAGTTGAAGACTGGAAAAATGTTGCCTGGTCTAATGAGTCTCGATTTCTGTTCAGACATTCAGATGGTAGAGTTAGAATTTGGCGTAAACAGAATGAGAACATGGATCCATCATGCCTTGTTACCACTGTGCAGGCTGGTGGTGGTGGCGTAATGAAGTTGAAGTTGAAGTTTATTTGTCATTACACATGTACAAGTACAGTATAACGAAATGAAGTTTGGAGCAAGCCTCCGGGCCGCAGCCGATTATTCAGGCGCCGCCCTACGCTCTCCAGAAATACAAGAATGCAATTTAGCAAGCATTACATAGCAAACACAACAAAACATAAACATAAACATAAACATGACACAGTACACGTGGTCACGTGATGGGATTTTTTGTATGGAGTGGGAGAGGAGATAGATAAACAGGCAGACGGTTGGAGGGGGGGGTGGGATCGGGTAGGTTGTGTATGGTGCGAGTGAGTCTGAGATTGTGTTGTGTGAGAATGTTAGCCATAACTTCAGATGTTTTCGAGTTCAGTTCTATGGTTTGTCCTTGAAGGGAGATAAGGCAGTGCACAGGGAAAGATAGCAGACAAAGCTGTCAGGCTGAAATCCCAACCGAGAGATAGGGACCAAGTGAGGTTCGTTGGGCTAATGGTGTGGGGGATGTTTTCTCGGCATGCTTTAGGCCTTTTAGTGCCAATTGGGCATCATTTAAATGCCACGGCCTACCTGAGCATTGTTTCTGACCATGTCCATCCCTTTATGACCACCATGTACCCATTCTCTGATGGCTACTTCCAGCAGGATAATGCACCATGTCACAAAGCTCGAATCATTTCAAATTGGTTTCTTGAACATGACAATGAGTTCACTGTACTAAAATGGCCCCCACAGTCACCAGATCTCAACCCAATAGAGCATCTTTGGGATGTGGTGGAACGGGAGCTTCGTGCCCTGGATGTGCATCCCACAAATCTCCATCAACTACAAGATGCTATCCTATCAATATGGGCCAACATTTCTAAAGAATGCTTTCAGCACCTTGTTGAATCAATGCCACATAGAATTAAGGCAGTTCTGAAGGTGAAAGGGGGTCAAACACAGTATTAGTATGGTGTTCCTAATAATCCTTTAGGTGAGTGTATATATATATATATATATAATATTGTAATAGTATAAACACAAAATAGGTATCATTTTAAAGGTTAGAATCTCAGCTTTCCAATGCATCTATCCATTTTGATTTATTTATCTAAACCAGTGTGTACCGCCGGAGGGCGCCACCTAACTGCAATAAAAATGAATTGCCATATTTTTCAAAACTGCATTAATCAACACAACATCCGTGAGGAATATCTTGTGATATTATGTATATAACTGCATGAGTAATAACTTAGGATCCAAGTGGAAGATTATGGTCTCTTTTTAATCGTGAGAATCTGCTGTAAGGATGCGCCATTTCCAACGATCGGAGCATGTTTCATGAAGTTACAAGCATAAACGCCACTTTAGCACTACAATAGCTTATTTAGCATATGTGTGCCTGTGAGTTTATAATGTGTTATAATTCCATGAGTAATAACTTTTGATCCGAGTGACGGATTATAGCTTTGGTCTCTTTTTAATCGTGAGAATCTTCTGTAAATAAGGATGTGTCATGTATAACAATCAGAGCATGTTTCATGAAGTTACAAGCGAAAACGCAAAGTCTAAGAACTGTTATTTTTGTACGCTCATGTGCGTCTGTGCTTTTTTTTGTGTGTTATACTTCAACAAGGAATATCATTAGATCTAAAAGGCAGATTATGGTGACTTTGGGCTCTTTTTTAATCTTGAGAATCTGCGGTAAATAATGATGTGCCATTTTTCACGTTTCATGAAGTTACGAGTGAAAAACGCCATGTGAATGCCGCATCAGTATATTATTTACATATGGGTCTTGCAGGACTTAACTTACAAAAACTTGCTCAAGTTTAGTCAAAGCCCAAAACAATTAGGCTTGTTGTATTCTGCTCCGTGAGACCAGGGGTGGTACACTTCGGGTTTAAGGGGTTAAAGCATATTACAAACTTCACAAAGACATATAAACAACATAAAAAACTTGATTTTCAACATAGGGGGTCTTTAAGAGTGTAGGCTATTGAAGGGCCAAAATAACAGGAGTCAACATAAATCAGCATTGTGCGTCAATGTTAGAATTTATGTTGTTTGAAACAAAGAATCTATCGCCTCTGCCTGTTGACCCCAGAGGAAACCTCCCTCCTTTTTCAGTGGCTTGCACAGGAAACAGCATTTGAAGCAATCATTTCCTCTCTGCTGCGCTCAAGATAGACCCTCCGTCCGAAAAGATGAGCATCAAGTACGGAGCACGACCGCTGGAGTTTATCAGAGCAAGTCCCTCTGCACCAGCGGCACAGGAACACAAGCTTGTTTTTCGTCTACTCTCTATCAGTTTCTCTGAGTCCTTCCTGTTTTTTAAGGAACCGTGGTGATCCCGGCCGGGGAGCTGAGCACCCTGCCAACACAAATTGTGTGGGGAAAGGCATTGAGAACTTAGCAGGCAGAGAACACTGTGGAGACAGGGTCAAGGAAATGTCTGATCACAGGAAGCTGGACATTCATCCAAACAAAGGGACATCCATACAGCTTACTTGATGGAATGGTCTATGTTGACCAGGCTTTCACTTACGAAACCTGTGACCCCTTAACCGCACTGACCTACCATCATACCCAGTATGGCCTCAAAGGGCTGCAATAAATAGATCAGTGTTGACGAGCAATTACCTATAACTCTCTCTTTTATGAAGCATTGGAGGTTAGTTTGAACCTGTTTAAAAAATGACTCACCAGTTCAACTGAGTGTATGGACAGACATCTGCAATTTAAGTCTTATAAATTGCATTAATGTAATATTGCATTAGAATATTATATTTCATAAAATAATGTAATATATAATTAAATGTTGTTATTAATTACTGTTTTCAAATGAGTTATATGAATTATGGTGTTTTCTAGTTTTATTAGTATAGGGCTGCCTGCACTGTAAAACAATGGTGTAGGATTTACTGAAATTTTCACTTAAAAATTGCTAATAGATAATATATAATATTAGATAATAATAATTACAAAGAAACAACATGTAACACATTGAATTGCATTATGAAATGTTGATGTATTAAGCCAAAAAAAAAAAAAAAAAAAAAGATTATTAAAGTATGTTTTACAAGACAATACTATTTCATTTACAGTTTTCCAAATTACACATGAACTTTAATGACATCCCAACTTAATTCGTAGTGTGTAATATGGAGTTGGCCACCCTTTGCAGCTATAACAGCTTTAACTTTTCTGGGAAGGCTTTCCACAAGGTTTAGGAGTGTGTTTATGGGAATTTTTGACCATTCTTCTAGAAGCGCATTTGTGAGGTCAGGCACTGATGTTGAACGAGAGGCCTGACTCGCAGTCTCCGCTCTAATTCCCAAAGGATTTATATCGGATTGAGGTCAGGAATGTCAAGTTCCACCGCACCAAACTCGCTCATCCATGTCTCTATGGACCTTGCTTTGTGCACAGTCATGCTGGAACAGGAAGGGGCCATCCCCAAACTATTCTCACAAAGTTGGAAGCATGAAACTGTCCAAAATGTCTTGGTATGCTGAAGCATTGCCAGACAGAGAAGCGTGATTTGTCACTTCAGAGAACATGTCTCCACTGCTCTAGAGTCCAGTGGCGGCTTGCTTTACACCACTGCTTCCGACGCTAGGCTTGGATGCAGCTGCTCTGCCATGGAAACCCATTCCATGAAGCTTTCTACGCACTATTCTTGGGCTACACAAAGTTTGAGCATGCGCTGACCCTCTGCGATTTTACATGTTGTTCCCAATTGCTTCCACTTTGTTATAATACCACTAACAGTTGACCGTAGAATATTTAGTAGTCAGGAAATTTCACGAAAGGACTTACCGCACAGGTGGCAACCTATCACGGTACCACACTTGAGTTCACTGAGCTCCTGAGAGCGACCCATTCTTTCACAAATGTTTGTAGAAGCGTCTGCATGCCTAGGTGCTTGATTTTATACACATGGAAGTTAGTATGGAACACCTAAATAGTTTTTTGCATTTTTTCTTTCCATTTTGCATGCTGACTTTCTCTCTTTGCATTACTTTCTCAAACATTTTGCAAGCTCTTTCATACCATGCTAAAATCACACACTCTGGCCCAATAAACCCTGTTGTGTTCAATTGGGTCTGAACGCTTAACAGGACCCCTGGCACTGCTTAATGTGCACTGTTAACTTGCTAAATTAAAAAGTACACTCATCATCTGAGAGAAAGGCCACCAGGACAGGGGAAAAGAAACTGAAAAGGGGGGGGGCGGTAGTTTTTTAAGTGTTATTGTTCCTGCAGCAGAGGGTATTCATTTTAAGAGGCTATTCATTATGAGGTATTTGAGCTTGCCATTCACGCTACCTCTATTGTGTCTCTCTATAGCAATAGCAATTATGAGCCTCTCCAAATGAAAACAGCAGTGAGAGGTGGGCTGTGACCAGCTTAATAACTCAGCATTACTGCACTACAGGGTTCTTGAGTGCTCAGTAAAATAGGTGTTGAAATAAATTCTTTGGCAGTGGCAAATGTGCACCCTTAGAGCATGTGAAAGAGATGAGAGATCTAGCAGGAAGTGCCTGGGCCCTCAAGGGAATTAAGGTCAATGTGAAATCAAAAATGGCCCTATTTGTTTTTCTTCTGTGATGTCTTATTTGCATTATAAAAGTAAACTGTGGTCGTCAACAGCGTTTGTTCCTTAAATTACTTCTAATTAAATTTGGAAAATGTTAAATTCATATCAGACTCTTGCATACAACAAAATCTAAAATCTGGAATATTGCTGTCAGGTAACAGATAAGAACAGATACGGTGACTTCACAGTTAATTCACAGTTATATCCACCGATCGGGTGGGCCAAGTAATACAAAAATGACATTCCAATTCACGTGTACTCACAGGGGAGCTGAAGCTCATTATAATATGCAAAGCTTATCCAATCATAGCAGTGGGCATTTACTTCCAAGTCTTCAGTGCGGCACACCCATAAAAACCGAGCATTTCATGAGAGAGGCTCAAAACCAGGGTACAAAATAGCCTATTACTTATTCATTTTGATGTTTTTGAATGTAAAAACCACACAAAAGTCATAAGTTGACCTCAGACAACAGTATTAATAAAAAAATAAAAATAAAAAAAAAACAAGCTAGTTCACACCCCTTTAATACCCACTATGCCATACTGAACAAATGCCTGCTCAAAAGTGGGCATGACGACCCTGCCCGATGACATCCCAACTCCATCATCTGGGGGGAGCCACAGAGAAAGAGGAGCACCTATTTTGACCACTTATTTCTCTAAGAGCACCATTACCGAAAGACTTACCAGGGAATTCCACTTGTTAGCCAAGTGGTCCTGTCATCTAGTGGTTACCCAGTCCTATAGTTTCTAATGAGGAGACATAGACTCTATGAGGCAGAGAGTGGGTCGCAATGGCGACATTGTCCACCTTTATACCTCTGCTCTTTCCATTGTCTTGTGAACTGCTAGAAAACTCTGTTAACATAGCAACTATGTCCACACTATCACCTCCAAACCATTATGGAGGAGTGACAGGTGCAAGGGGTGGCCATGCACATTCTCTACTTCTTTACAGCCTATTCATAAATGATTACATGTGGTAGCACAAATATGATTCCACAGGTAGCATTAAGCCTCCAATGAACTCTAAGTACCAGCAAGGATATGTGAAGCATGTGGAAGTGGGGCACAAGTGGCATTACTACCCACCATCCTCATATGTACTAGCCCAATCCAATAAAGAGGTAGCACGGAGGGCAAGGTCCATGGTGCGATGGAGATCTAGGACTTAATCTGGAGATACCCCCCCACTATGGTCAGAGTTCTTTAGGAGGTCGGCCTGGTATGCTTGCAGCACCGCCATGGTGCCTTGCCCACAAAACGTGATATAATCTGGCAGGGTTTAGGAGGGAAAATGGAAACCTTCCAGGAAGATGCCACGCCAGAAGAGAAGTAACCATCTAGGGTATCTTCACAAACCTGTGCTCATCCAGCTGCCTCACATTAGAATAATTTGATGTGAAGGGAGCATAAACAGGCAGAGAATGATTTGTCCCATGATTTTGACACTTCCTCGTAAAGATTAGGAAGAAATGGAAGGAGCGCAGGGGGTGAACGCTTATGGCCACTAGCCATTGACTTACATAGTAGGAAAAAAAATATGGAAGTCAACCGTCAACTGTCTGGTTACCAACATTCTTCAAAATATCTTCTTTTGTGTTCAACACAAGAAAAAAAAAATCATACAGGTTTGGAACAACTCAAGGGTGAGTAAATGATGACATAATTTTACATTTTGGGTGAATTATCCCTTTAAATGTGTTACGAATAGTCATTCTGGTTCGTTAGGTGCACTTAAGTAACCTTTTATGTCATTGTATTATCTGCAAGTACAGTTGTTGTTTTTTAAATGTACTTTTAAAATACAATACATTTAAGTGTACTTTACAAGGAATTAGCTGAAAAACATGCACAAATTCACACTTTGAAAACCCACCATAAAAGATTTATTTTTATTCTCTTCTTTTAGATATGTTGAGAGGAAAGATGATGTATTTTCTGAGTTCTAGAAGAAAAATATATTTTTCAAAACTCAAATACCTGAGGCCAAGTGGGTTTTTCTGTCAAGGACTTTGCAACAGATACAAAAGTTTTAACAACAAAAACTGGAGAACTAATTTGGCCCAACAAAAATTCAGAAAGTAAAAAATTATATGTGGGCTGGATAAAATATGAAAACTTGAGGGGCCTCTCTTGCAGCCCAGTGTTTAAACATTAGCTACTTGGTTTAAATGGAAAAGACAGTGGGTAAACGCTGTTGCTTTCTGTGATCTCTAATTCTGTGTTCTCACTGAACAAATATGACTGAATGGGTATTTTTACTGGCCAAAATAGGAACCATGATCCCTCACTGCCAAGTCAAAAAGCGATAAGAACACAAATAACAACCTCTTTCCTCAGTCAATCACCCTGCTGAACAATGGGCAGCCAGGCTGGAAAGAATGCCTTGTCATTGTCAGCACACCACTGCATCGTTTCAAGGTTGAGGAATGTCTGGATCATGAGCCAACAGTGAATTCCCCCATTTCAGAAGCTCCTGTTTGTACATTTGTGTCACCAAATCCTCTTAACATTCCACCTCTGGCAAGACAAAATATAATTAAGAGCTGCATATTGTATCCTCGATAACAGAATAATTTCACTTGTCATGTCTATATCTCAAAATGAAATGACTGCAACACTTTACTAGCTAAAGTTCCATGGGAATGGAGTGAGGCTGGTGGTGCAAGTGCCAATGAGCACCATACTGCTCTCGAGTCTCACAGAGGAGATAAGGAAGCTCGGAAGGATAAAAGAAGGAGTGATGACAGTGAAAGATGAGAGAGGACCAGGATTGGACTATTTACGTTTGTGTTTTGTTTGTGTTTTTTTCTGCCGCTTTACTTTCATTTTGTTGTTTGTTTAAAGTATTATGTTGAACGTTCGCCTCTTTCCCTTATGAACAAACTTTATACATTGATGCCGAAACCCGGGAGGAAGGAGGAACACACTGTCAAAGAACCCTCGCTGCTGTGGGAAGTCTGTGGTGCCATTGAGCTGAGCAGAGTCTGCCACCATGGGCGCTCAAAGCGGTGGGCTGGAGTGACTTAACAGGGGGCGGACAAACTTCCTGCCATCCGCCTTGGTTCTGGAGGGACATCTGTCATCCAAGATGGAGTGGAGTTGTCGCCACCATTTGCCATAGGCTGGAGCCTGCTGCCTGAGCAGGGAATGGGGGACTCGCTGCAAGTTGCCTGAAGCCAGAGGAGCTGGAGCTGTCCACCAGGCATTGGATGAGTCAGAGGTCCGTCCACCGAGGGGTATCCAGCACTACCACCAGGCATCGAGGAGGAGTTCACCCAGTTGGTGGAGGACCAGTGCGTTTTGGGAGCCAGACCAAGAATTTTTTGTTCCTCTCTCTCGTCTCTGTCTCTCCTCATACTTCCATCTCATTTTCTCTAACCTCGCCAATCCTATGAGCTTCACCTGTGCACCACACCAGTCTCAAGTCTCACGGTGGAGCTCCAAAGGATAAAAGGAGAAGTGACAACAGTGACGGATGAGAGAGGACCAGGCCTGGACTATTTATGTTTGTGTTTTCTTAAGTAATCTGTGAGAGGCTGCCACTTTACTTTCGTTTTGCTGTTTGTTTATTTGATATTTAAAATATTATGTTGAAAGTTTGCCTCCTTCCTTTATGAATGAACTTTGTACATTGGTGCCGATACCCGGGAGGAAGGAGGAACACACTGCTGTGGGAAATCCGCGGTGCCATTGCGCTGAGCAGAGGGTGCCACCATGGATGCTCGAGGCAGTGGGCTGAAGTGACTTGCCAGGGGGACGGACAAACTTGCTGCCATTTGCCTTGATTCCGGAGGGTCGGCTGTCATCCGAAAGAGAGAGGAGGAGTCACTACCGTTCGCCGTAGCCTGGAGCCTGCAGGGAACGGGGGACTCGCTGCAAGCTTCTCCAAGCCGGAAGAGCCATCCACCAGGCGTCGAAGGAGTCAGAGGGCCATCCACTGAGGGGTATCCACCACCACCAGGCATCAAGGAGTTTACCCAGTTGGTGGAGGACCAGTGCGTTTTGGGAGCCAGACCAATAATTTTTTCTCTCCTCATACTTCCATCTCATTTTCTCTCGCCTCATCTATCTAATGAGCTTCACCTGTGCATGTTGTTGGTGGGTTTTTTTTTTTGTTTAAGCGGCAGCTGTCCATGAGGGGCAGCCACTTTACTTTTGTTTTGCGGTTTGTTTATTTTATAATTAAAGTATTATGTTGAATGTTCCCGCATCCTTCTTCTCTTATGAATGAACTTCGTTACAACAACATCTAGCATGACAGCGTCCACACCAGTGGGCGATATTGTTCCGTTTATTCTAAGTGCATGCTGCATGTCATCTACCACTTTAAATGCTTGAGCTCTTTAAAGCAGGATGGATAATGATTGGCTGTCAGTGTGTTTTATCATTCAGCAGCTGGAAAAAAAATAGCTCTAAAAGTGATTCTAATTATATTGTTTCTAGTTATCATTATAGTTGTGGTGTGGACTTGGCTATTATTTTAGATTTAGTAAATGTTTTAGGATTAACTATAACTTTATCATTATAGTTATCATCCTTGGTGTGACTGGGTATTTAATCTTCACACTCACTGTCCCTCAGTCCCTCAGTAGTGATAAGAACTTCCTTCACTTGAACATCTGAATCCATTGTAATCAATCACAAAACTGATCATGCACAATAAGGCCAGGAGTGTGTATTAATAAAATGTAGTAAGTTTTGAATCCATGTTAACCCATAGCCTTCTATACAGCTCTGCTCTACTTGGCGCTGACAGGTAGCACTACATATTATTTCCACCTTTGGATTAATAGCTTCTGCCCATATTTTTATAAGTTGCTTTGGTTAAAACAAATATTAATCAAATACATGTAAAATGTAAATGAATAATGATGGGTGTGTATTTTTCATTTACTCAGAATATTGACTTACCAGACATTTGGGAACAGTTCTTGGGAAGTTCTCTGGGCATGAACTTCTCCTTGGCATCACATCTGTAGATGACTGTATTTGCTCACAGATCATGCGCTCATTATGTCCTTGTAACACACGACCTTTGACCCCATGGTCCTTTGGAATTGGGCATCTTTATTAAAAGGGTTTTATTTTCAGATTAATGTCATGAAACAAAACTAATCTTAAAATATGTTTTTGGCCACCAAAATTACTGCTGAAGTATATACATGAACGGTACATACATTTGAATTGTTATTTACTACTAATTTCTGGTTTCACAGTTTAAAGTAAATCAAAAAGTAGAAACTGAAGCATAAAATGAAAGAATTAAAATGAAGATCATTCAAGTTTTTATTATTTGCTGCTGCTGCTCCCCAAGCACTCATCAGTGTTGTCATGAAAATGGAGTGGATCTGATTACCACGAGGCGGAGTCAGGGAATGGGAGCCACATGAGAACCATCAGGAGAAGAGGATATAAGCCCAACAGGAAGAAGCTTTGGGGAAATGAGATCTCCCAAGACCAGACTAAAACTTTCTCTGGTTCTTTTCTCCTGTAGGCTCCAGTGATTATTAAGGAACTCAGGCTGCAATTCATCAGCAAATTGCCACACCTGCACTTCTGCGCTGAAGCACCAGCTTTCCTGCACCTTGAAACACCTGCACTAATTTCACGCTTTGTCACTCAATAAAGGCCCCTCTGGGGTTATTTCACCATGCATTGAGTCTGGCCCTTCTTCCGCCACACTGCATGTCACATACATGTTTATATGAGGAAGCACAAAGGCTAAATTCCACTTTATCCTTATTTGTTACCTTTTTTTCTCTTGACATTCATTACAATGAGCAAAACCAAAAATATAGTTCTGATTTCTTCCTTGTGTGTAGCAAAAGATTGTTGAGCTTCACAAAATAGAAAGTGACTGCAGGAAAATAGCTAAATCATTGAAAATTCCCATTTCCATAATCAGGGCAATAATTTAGAAGTTCCAGTCAACTAAAGATGTTACAAATCTGCCTGGAAGAGGATGTGTGTCTATATTGTCTTAATACAAAGCGATGAGGAGAGTTTGAGTGGCCAAAGACTCTCCAAGGATCACAGATGGAGATTCACAAAGACTAGCTGAGTCAGAAAGACTGAAAAAAAAAAAAAGAAATACATAGATATATATATATATATATATATATATATATATATATATATATATATATATGTATATGTAAAACATACATGGAGGAGCATGAGGAGCGACAGAACAAGAGGAGAAAGAAAAAGAAGGAAAAAATACAAAATAAATTCTGCTCCGGTTCCCGAACACACTGCCGCTTGGTCCTCAGCCCGCTGAGAGGCTCTTCCTCGCGGTGCCATGCGATAGCACTGGATGCTTGGTGGACGGCTTGATCCTCTTCCGCCCCCTGGCATCCGGCGGTGGCTCCTCCTACTGAGGGAGCCGGCAGCGAGTCCCGCACCCCCTGCTCCTCCCCTGAATGGCGGACGGCAGCAGGCTTCGGCCGGCGACTCCTCCACTCCCTCTCAGATGGCAGCCACCCCACCTCGACCCAGGGGCAAGGCAGCGAGCTCTCCATCCCACCCCGATCTTCACTTGCTCCAGCACCACCCCCTCGGGCAGCCACTCGCGGTCAGCATCCACCCGCGCTGCCCAAACTCCTCAGCACCGCGATCCCCCTCAGCAGTGAGGGCTCTCTGACAGCATGTCCCTCCTTCCTCCCGGGTTTCGGCACCAATGTAATGAAGTTCGTATGTTCAGGGAAGAAGGAGGCGGGAACCGGTGAACATTTAAAAACGAATCAAAAATAAACAACCAAAACATAATAACGGCGGCAGCCCCTCACGGGACGACTGCCGCCTACATACAAAACAAAACGCAACATAAAATTCAGGCCTGGTCGTCGCTCCTCCTTTTATGCCCCCGTCACTCCTCCGTGAGACGAGACCGGTGTGGTGCACAGCTGACGCTCATCATCATTCACCACTGGCCCGCTCTCACGCTCCCTCGCCTCGCTGCTCGCCACAGGGTCATTTAAAAAAAAAAAAATTAAATAAAAAAAGGTATAATGTTCTTTGTGATCCACTTATAATGTTAGCAAGATTTTTATATCAAAACATATTCTAATTTAGAAGTAATAGCCTATTTTCTATCCTGTTTTTAGCGCGGTAGTATTTTATTTTGTTACATCATATTGGTGTTGAAATGAAGACACTACAAAAAGGTGTTTATCTCGTAACATTGCCAAATGTGAAATTTTATGCATATTACAGATGCTTTCTTGGTCATGGCAAATAAAGTTTAAATACTTGGAGTATAGCTGACAGGATAATTTACGGTGTTTTGTGTAAATGAAATATGAATGAATGACCATTGTTTCAATCCAAGTGAGAGCTATAACAGACAAAGCAATAGTGAAATATGTTAACATTGTTAGTGAAATAGTGAAACATTGTTAATCACACTTGTTTCAACATTACTGTTAGATCCAATATGTTTGGCACTGCATGAAAAGCCTGCATTGAAATGTGCCTTGTTTAAAAACTCATTTAAAATTAAGCAAACAGTGTTTAATTAATGTGATCTGGAACTTCATTCAAAGTAAAGTTCACCCATGCTTTCTTTATGTTAGGATCACAAGGAAGGCAATGCAGAGATTGTTTTTCCACAACTTGACACTGCAAAACATTTTGTAATCCTCAGAGCAATCTCTATCATTTTGTTGCTTGAGTAATCCTGTGTTTGCGTCTCACTCGTATTTACTATTACATGGCATGTGTGAAACACTAGGCGGGGCTAAAGAGGCAGTAATGTAGAAGTAGGCGTTGATTGATACTGCAGAGGCAGTTTTTCGTCACACTATGATATCATACTGAGACAAAATCCAAAACGAGTTGTTTTGGGGGCTTGGCTTCTTGGACTAACAAGGAAGTTTTGAGTTCTGAAACATACAGGATATTTGTATAGTATAATTATCTCTTATATCTTATATTCTTAATATGACTTCTGACCTGTAATGTTGCCTGAATCATAATCATACACTGTTTGCTGTTGCCAGAGGAGAACTGGCACCCCGACTGAGTCTGGTTTCTCCATAGGTTTTTTTTTTCTTTTTTTCTCCATTCTGTCACCTGATGGAGTTTTGGTTCCTTGCCACAGTCACCTTTAGCTTTTGGCTTGCTCAGTTGGGGACACTACACTAAATATTCAACTATATTACCGATCTGTCCGCATTGACACTATATGATAATTGAAATTAGCTGGATGACATCACTGTTTTCTCCTGAGTGGCTCTACAGTTGAATCAAATTCTGTTGCATTATTTTCCTGTTTAACACTGTAAAGCTGCTTTGAAACAGTCGTCACTGTAAATAAAGGTGCTATATAAATAAAGGTGACTTGACTTATATTATAATGCCAAAAGATGATTTAGAATTTGATTTCTCAATTCATGACCCCTTTAACAAATTTGGGTCCATTTAGAAATGGTGACATGAGAAAGGAAATCAAACAAGAAAAACATTGTTCCAAAACAGGTATTAAAATAGTTACAAAGCAAATAAACTACAGGTCTGAAAAGACCCTTAATAATGTTGGAACTTTGTAATGTTTCTACATGTACCAAGTGCTTTGGGTGCTTTGATGACATGCATGTTTTAGCATGTTTCAGGACTTTATTTGAATTGTTTGTCACTATCCATCATTAAGCTGCTAATTTTTATTTTTTTCTTCAGTACATACGTTTCATTTTGTGTAATACAAAACTATTGGTAACACTTTATTTTAGGCTCCAATTCTCACTGTTAACTCGTTGCTTATTAGCACACATATTACTAGGATATTGGCTGTACTTTAGTATTTATAAAGCACATATCAATGCCTTATTCTGCATAACCATATTCTACATCCCTTAATCCTACCCAATATCTAAATTTAACAACTACTAGGAGTTTAAGGCAAAAGTAAGTGAGAATTGGACCCTAATCTAAAGTGTGACTAAACTACTATTACAAACTATTAAACTATTTTTGTATTAATTCTAAATATTCCATAGTGAGATAACTGGTATAAAGTGATTACTGCTTTTTACTGATATTGTTTTTTTTTTTCACCATCACTATAGTCTCACTTTTTATTTTCTAAGCAGGTCTTTTTAAAGTTAAGAGTGATAAATGTTCTGTGTGTGTTTGTAAAAGCATGTCCCCTAGCGCAGACCTCGTCTGACTCAGTCCCCAGACCCAGAGGGCCAGAGAGTGCTGGCAGATGCTTTGTGTGTGCAAGCTTTTCCAGTGGTCTCCTCTAGCTTTATTACACACACGTCTATCCTTGCTTGAACTCTCCTTTCAAAAGTAACTCTGCTCTAATGTCTTTACCTGGAGCCGACTTTACTTTCAACCTCATGACAACATCGGATTCAGATTCATCCTCTCTGGAAATAATGATATCCTTCATAAAGCCCAGCTCTAATGGGGCTCTAGAATCATCAGATGGACACTACAGAAGACCTGTGTGTTGAAACCAAATTCATTTAATTCGTACTCATGTCTCATTTAACTGGATGCCAGTTGCTGGCCAGATGTTTGAGGAAAAAGAGCCTCTTTTTAGGACAGCTGAATTTCATCAGATGCTATTTAGCATGTAGATGATGTAATGTCTGAGTTGAGTAAAACACTTGTCATCAGAACACAGTCACTGGTGACACACCATCAGTGATCGTTATACAATCCTTGTTTGTTTGACATACTGGATGTGAGTGAAGCCTCACTTTGTGATAAAAGTGAACACATGAACACGACCGCCCACATTTACAAGTCAATGACACACTGGGTGATCAGAAACAGTGGGCATACAGCCACAATGAGGTAATAAAGAGAACACATGATAAATAAAATAATTATAGAAGAACTAATGAAAAGAGTAAAATGTTTGCCAAACCTGGATGTGTGGAGCAACTATAGATCTTACTATCTTCTAATGAATCTTAATGTTAGAAATGGCACAAAATAAAAAATGTGCTTTTAATTTTAAGGCTCCCAAAAAATTTTTAAACACTTTTAAAATGAATTAAATGCAATTATAATGTGACCCATTTAAAGGCACAAATAAAAGACAATTTTAAAAATGCACAAATACCTTTGTATTTGTAACTATTATTATGTTAGATCCTGCAGAGTTTAGCTCCAACTTGCCTCAACACACCACCTGGAAGTATCTAGTATGCCTAGTAAGACCTTGATTAGCTTGATCAGGTGTGTTTAATTGGGGTTGGAGCTAAACTTTGCAGGACAGTGGCCATCTAGGAGCAGGATTGGACAGGATTGGATAAACATTATCTAGGGGTGTGTTTCCCTTAAGCATCGTTAGCCAACTATGGTCACAAGTTCTATAGTTATCAGCATAATTCAACTGAAACCATAGTTACAACAAACTTTACCAATTTTAAAGTCTTGCTTATTACTTACAAAGCACTAAATGGTTTAGCTCCCCAGTACTTGAGCGAACTCTTAACGCATTATACTCCATCACGTCTATTGCGGTCTCAAAACTCTGGCCAGTTGATAATCCCTAGAATATCAAAATCAACTGCAGGCGGTCGATCCTTTTCCTATTTAGCGCCTAAACTCTGGAACAGTCTTCCTAGCATTATTCGGGAAGCAGAAACACTCTGTCAGTTTAAATCTAGACTAAAAATGCATCTCTTTACTATGGCTTACACTTAAAACATTATCAATTTCTATTATTCAAATCAGTAAATGATTGTTAGGCTGCATTAACTAGGTCAGCCGGAACCGGGAACACTTCCCATAACACCTGATGTACTCGTTACATCATAAGAAGAATGGCATCTGGGCTAATGTTAGTCACTCTGTTTATCCCAAGGTTTACTGCAGTCAGCCGGATCCGGGCCGTGTCCGGATCAGATGGTGGACCTGCGCCTGGACATGACCAACGCATCCCTGAAATGTCTGCAGAGAGCGTGTCAATTAAACTCCCCCCGTAAATGCTGCATCGACACAACATCCTCATTAAACTCTGGCGTGACGACTCCAATCTTTCAAATAATCTTACGAATATCTATTTACCTAATATGACTTAAGACCTGCTATGTTGCCAGAATTATAATCATACACTGTTTGATCGTCGGCCAGAGGAGAACTGGCACCCCGACTGAGCCTGGTTTCTCCCAAGGTTTTTTTCTCCATTCTGACCCTGAATGAATTTTGGTTCCTTGCCACCGTTGCCTCTGGCTTTTGGCTTGCTCAGTTGGGGACACCTAAATTTCATCTATATTACCGATCTTCCCGCATTGACACTATATGATACTTAGCTGGATGACATCACCGTTTCACCAGAACGGCTGTACAAATTCTGTTGCATTATTTTCCTGTTAACAATGTGAAGCTGCTTTGAAACAATTGGACTTGTTAAAAGCGCTATATAAATAAAGGTGATGATGATGATGAACAAACATTCACAAAACAGCAAAGTTGTATATAGCCTCTATATACAAGTAGTTTTGCCTACAGTAACCAAACAAAGTACATATATTGTTCTCATCGAGCAACTTTCTAATTTACAATTATTAGCTCTGAACAAAAGGAAGTCAGATATTTTGTTTTGAATGTGGATTATTTGAAAAATCAAGTACTCCTTCTAGCGGATTAATGCAATCGCCACCAAACTCGGTCAACATGAAGGGAAACAGGAAGTGTGTTATAACTTCTGTATACATTGATTTTGATGAAACTTCAGCTGTGTGTTCATTGTAGGAGGCTGATCACATGGGTGTGATTATTGTGAGTCAAAGTTATAGCGCTATCAACTGGCAGCAGGAAGTGTGTCACTTTCAAAATGCTTTGAAATCACCCTCTTATTTTTACCCAAATTGCTTTAAACTTCATCAGAATAATGTCAAGACATGACAAATGTAGACCTGTGAAAGGATTCTTAATATCTTAAACACTGTTGCCATGGCAACACATCAAACTTTAATATACTTTTTTGGATGCTTTTGAGGCTCTTTTACTTAAAATTACATAAAACTTGACACACACATCAGAGATGTCAGCCAGTAGACATGGGCAAAGCCATAGAAACGGGTGGGCTCTATAGTGCCACCTTTTGACAAAGTTAGTTTACCTTTAGTCACCAAACTCTGGACAGAAATTGTTCTCATGGAGCCGGACAACTTTGTAATTTCCTGTCATTAGCTCCAACCAACAGGAAGTCAGCTATTTTGGTTTGAATATGAATTTTTGAATAATCAGGCTCTGAATTTTTAACTACTCCTCAAAATTCCACAGTGACAATAGCAGTTAAAATAATAGCAATGAAGAGAGATATCCCAAAAATAAATACCAGACAAACTTTTCCTTTCTCACTCGGATTATATTAGTGGTGGGTGAACAGATATCACGTGAATGAAATTACTGTGAAATAGACAAATGGACCATCCAGTTAATGAAATTAATTTATTTAATTATGTAAAACTGTAAATGTTTTCAGACATTAAAATTTTGGTAAAAGGGTTGCAAAATAGTAAACATGTAAAAACAAATTTTTGAAGGTTAAGCACTTTCTTAAAAAAAAAAAAAAAGTCCTTTAGACAACATCTTTAAGAGTTTCAATCTCTATTTTATACACAATTGTGGAATGTAAATCATCAGTAAATCCCTCCGCTGCTTTTGGCACTTTTCGTGAAATGCTTCATTATTTATCTCCAGCAGTATTTTTACAGCCTACATCTATGGATAATGATCCTCCTGTTGTACTCTGCTGCTTTCTGGGAGTATTGCTTGTCCGACAACAGTGAATTGGAGATGATGTTCCTCTGTATCCTCTGGAAGAGCACACCCTGGGCCTCTCTGGCATACACATCAAAGTTTGAGAGTGAGCTGGCCAGGGGTTGAGATTCCCTGCACCTGCTGCTCACTACTGGCCAACTCAAATACATTATTCCGCCTGCAGAGCAACTTAATGGCTTCTGTGGGGAGCTGGAAACAAACAGCTACGGCAATATCGCCCCCTGTCCTGTGACAGGAAGTGCTCCACGCTTACACGCTCTGGTACATCACGGAAAACTAAGGTTGATTGATGGCTAAAGAATTTTGGAGATTTTGGAATGTTTAATACACTCTGCGTAGGTTTATGCACAATTTCCAGACCGTGACATTCTCAAATTTAAAACAAGTCACTACAACATAATATATCAGCACACACGGCACAGCGTCCCTCATATTCAGCGTCGCACTGTTAGGTAGCCTATGCTCTCCACTGAGCAGGGAGAGCCGTTTTGGTTGGACAGGTATCAGTACTAAGCAGTGAACAAATCATCGCTAAGGAAAACAGAATACATCTGTTTGGAGACTTGGCATCCTCTCTCTGGCACAGTCACACTTGACTTCAGCAAGGCAGGGCCATTTTCCATGAGAGTAGTAAGTGACAACATCTGCAATTTCTTTTTTCAGGGGAAAATAAAAACAAACCTTGATGCATGTAGGCTCACTTAAGTGTCTTGCAATATGTATAAACAGAACTTAAGAGACGACCTCAGAGTTTCCTCAGCTGTAGAGTTAGTCAGTAAGCATGGTGACCTTTCTGAACAGTGTCATCTCTTCTCTGGTTTGAAGACAAGACTTAAAAATGTTTAGTCAAGACCTAAAATTGACCTTTGTTTTGTGGTACTGTAAAAGAGGTGTGCCACCCACCATCAGCAAAATAAAGGCATGAAGGGACTGAATTGATCATTCATTGCAGAAATGAAAAAACACAAAAATGTAAGTCAACCTGCTATTGCATTTAGAGCAATAAACTAGAGGCTGTTTTTGTTAGAACTGTGTTCAGCCAAGTCACATCAGGCAATGAGATATGATAGCTTCTCGCCATTAATTACATCAACATCTTGTACACTCTCTGTGTGATACACCATAGGTTGTGCTGTACACAATCTATATATCACATACATTGTCCATTCATCACAGCTGTTTATCTGTTTTAGAAAAAAGCCTTAAGGACACTTACCTCGAACCTCAAAGTTTTCTGTTTCTTTCCACAGTTGCTTCTTGCATACTGGGGGGTTAAAACATTATGAAATGGCTTTCAGCCAGGAAGCCTTTTTTTGTGTAGAGTTTGCATGTTCGGCATGTGAAATGGACATTGTAAAATTGCCTGGATTGGAAAAGGGCTGGATTGCTTACAAATTGTAATCTGTTACAAATTCCAAATGGCATGATGAAAATTGTAGTTAGTAACATAATATGTTACGTTACACATTTTAGGTAATGTATTCTAACTACGTTTAGATTATTTTTGACCTAACTCATTTATCATATACATTTGAATGGGACAATTTTATTGATTCCATATTGATATAAAAATACAAAGAGAAAGAAAATATATTACACAATATGAAGGGCATTAAACATTAGATTACATCAGGGTTTCCCAAACTGTAGTTCGTGAAGAAATTGCAGGGTGTTAGTGAGTTCATGAGAAAATCGAATCTAATAAATCTAATATTTTATTTCTTTACCCGCATACTATGTAACCATTGATCAGCATCCGAGGTCATGAATATGCAAATGTATTGTTAAATTAATGACTTAATTATTAAATATATTAGGTCAAAAGAGGTTCAGATGACTAAAGAGTTTGGGAATAACTACATTACATGTACATATGAAATGACATGAATTTGTGCATTTTATTGTGTGTGAAAGACAAAAGCCTTCCATAATACATGATGACTCACTGAATGATAATTCAAATAATAATTCAAATGTGTTTTATCAGGAGTTGATTAGATATGCAATATTGATAAAACGCTCCTTAAAAGTGAAATGATTTCTGTAAATACTTTCAATTTTCCATGTTATTATAGCTAGTGGATGGTGTGTGCAATTCCACAAATCATGAAGACTTTACGAATGTATTGTCACAAACGCCATGGTTTTAATAATAAACATGACGGAATAACAAACATAGATGTATTAATAAGCATTAGAACAATGCACAAAGAATAATTAGCACATTACACATAGATGTGAAAAGACAAGGGGCTGAAAAGAACAGGAGAATGTATACAAAGGCTTAACAAGGGAACACAGGTGAACGTAATCAATAACCAAGGAGACTAACTAGGAAACAATGAAGACTGAAAGGGTAAACATGAAACCAAGATTGTGAACAAAAACAAAATGAAACAAGTTAAAACCTTGACATGTACTGTTTGTAAGTAACATGCTTTTTTAGAAAAGAAACAAGTTTTGTGGAGAATCAATGAATATATAATCATGCGATCAATAAAAATGCAACTGTAGTCTGATTATGAGAATTTTAAAGTAAGTACAAGTAATTAATTTCTGGAATCTGATTATGTAATCCATATAAGATGTAATCAGTTACTACCCACTGCCCGTAGGTATAAGAGTATGAATCTGTATGTAGCTGTGTCTCATTTCGCAAGGCTGTGTCCTTCAGAGGTCGCATTCGAAGGCTGCATGCGTCATCAAGGCTCTCTCATTTCAGAAAAGTAAGTAGGACACTCCAAATGCGAACTTTGAATGCGCCCTTCTTTCACAGGAATTCCTAGTGTGCATGAGGTGTACCCTTCACTGCTGCAGATAACCCACAAATCTTTGCGTCGCCATTTACAACCGTCATGTTTTTTTTAAATTTGAAAAAATGTCAATGCCGGCAGATATACATGCAAACGACGATGTGGTGTTTAAATTTAAGTAGTTTCAAGCTTGTTTTTGTTTTTAAGCTGTATTATCTCAAATAGATAGTTGTGGTAAACAGGATTACAAGTGTTTAGTGATTTTTAAACGTTTAGAACAGTACTTTGCTGTCAAGGCAAGACACATTTCAGAGTCATTTTTACAACCCCGATTCCAAAAAAGTTGGGACACTGTACAAATTGTGAATAAAAACAGAATGCAATGATGTGGAAGTTTCAAATTTCAATATTTTATTCAGAATACAACATAGATGACATATCAAATGTTTAAACTGAGAAAATGTATCATTTTAAGGGAAAATAAGTTGATTTTAAATTTCATGGCATCAACACATCTCAAAAAAGTTGGGACAAGGCCATGTTTCCCACTGTGTGGCATCCCCTCTTCTTCTTATAACAGTCTGCAAACGTCTGGGGACTGAGGAGACAAGTTGCTCAAGTTTAGGAATAGGAATGTTGTCCCATTCTTGTCTAATACAGGCTTCTAGTTGCTCAACTGTCTTAGGTCTTCTTTGTGGCATCTTCCTCTTTATGATGCGCCAAATGTTTTCTATGGGTGAAAGATCTGGATTGCAGGCTGGCCATTTCAGTACCCGGATCCTTCTTCTACGCAGCCATGATGTTGTAATTGATGCAGTATGTGGTCTGGCATTGTCATGTTGGAAAATGCAAGGTCTTCCCTGAAAGAGACGACATCTGGATGGGAGCATATGTTGTTCTAGAACTTGGATATACCTTTCAGCATTGATGGTGCCTTTCCAGAGGTGTAAGCTGCCCATGCCACACGCACTCATGCAACCCCATACCATCAGAGATGCAGGCTTCTGAACTGAGTGCTGATAACTTGTATTGTCCTTGTCCTCTTTAGTCCGGATGACATGGGGTCCCAGTTTTCCAAAATGAACTTAAAATTTTGATTGGTCTGACCACAGAACAGTTTTCCACTTTGCCACAGTCCATTTTAAATGAGCCTTGGCCCAGAGAAAACGCCTGCGCTTCTGGATCATGTTTAGATATGGCTTTTTTTTTGACCTATAGAGTTTTAGCCGGCAACGGCGAATGGCACGGTGGATTGTGTTCACCGACAATGTTTTCTGGAAGTATTCCTGAGCCCTTTTTGTGATTTCCATTACAGTAGCATTCCTGTATGTGATGCAGTGCCGTCTAAGGGCCCGAAGATCACGGGCATCCAGTATGGTTTTCCGGCCTTGACCCTTACAAGACAGAGATTGTTCCAGATTCTCTGAATCTTTGGATGATATTATGCACTGTAGATGATGATGATAACTTCAAACTCTTTGCAGTTTTTCTCTGAGAAACTCCTTTCTGATATTGCTCCAGTATTTTTGGCCGCAGCATTGGGGAAATTGGTGATCCTCTGCCCATCTTGACTTCTGAGAGACACTGCCACTCTGAGAGGCTCTTTTTATACCCAATCATGTTGCCAATTGACCTAATAAGTTGCAAATTGGTCCTCCAGCTGTTCCTTATATGTACATTTAACTTTTCCGGCCTCTTATTGCTACCTGTCCCAACTTTTTTGGAATGTGTAGCTCTCATGAAATCCAAAATTAGCTAATATTTGGCATGACATTTCAAAATCTATATTCTATTGTGAATAAAATATAAGTTTATGAGATTTGTAAATTATTGCATTCCTTTTTTATTCACAATTTGTACAGTGTCCCAACTTTTTTGGAATCGGGTTTGTAAGTTCTAAATAATTTTCATTCATAACTGTTGTGAGAGTGCTACGATGACGCTGTGAACGTGTTGGCATAGCAACGTGATACTTCCTGCCTATGTGTCCTAAGAAGGACGTATCGTTTAATTCTGATTAAGGACACTCCGTATACCGCATCCTTCACAGGATGTGAAATTAAATTAAATGAGACACAGCTTGTGTGTCTGTTAGTACTATGATGGACTGGTCATCCATTCAGGGTATTTCCCCTGCCTATGGCCCAAGATGATGCATCCCTGCCACCTTACAGAGGACAGTTTGGAGCAGTGCTTCTCACTCCTGGTCCTGGAGTACCCCCAACACTACACATATAAACATAATTTCCAATAACAGGATAGTACACTTGACTTGATGAGACAACTGGTCAAACTCACTGGACAAAACCTACTGTCTTTATACCTCATGAGAACTGTGTACTCTTGCTTAAAAAAAGACTAATAGTTAAATCTATTAAGTCTCAAATGTGTGTCTGAGACATTGCAAATATTTATCACATAGCATGCGGTCATAGAAATCACGCATCTTATTGTACTAGTAATGCTCAACATCCTGTGTTGTACTGCTCAACATTTCTGTCACTCCAATGTCAGTAATTTCATGCATTCTTGCTCACTAAATATACATTACATTGCCAAAAGTATTTGGATACCACTCCAAATCATTGAATTTGGGTGTTTCAATCACTTCCATGGCCAAAGGTGTACAAAATCAAGCACCTATGCATGCAGACTGCTTCTACAAATATTTGTGAAAGAATGGGTCACTCTCAGGAGCTCAGTGAATTCAAGCATAGTACCGTGATAGGTTGTCACCTGTGCAATAAATCCATTTGTGAAATTTCCTCACTACTAAATTTTCTACGGTCAACTGTTAGTGGTGTTATAACGAAGCCAGAAGCAATTGGGAACAACAGCAACTCAGCCACAAAGTGGTAGACCATGTAAAATCACAGAGCGGGGTCAGCACATGCTGAGGCATACAGTGCACAGAATTCAACCACTTTCTGCAGTCAATAGCTACAGACCTCCAAACTTCGTGTTTTCTTCAGATTAGCTCAAGAACAGTGCGTAGAGAGCTTCATGGAATGCATTTCCTTGGCCGAGCAGCTGCATCCAAACCTTACATCACCAAGTGTTCTATAGAGTGACAAATCATGCTTCTCTGTCTGGGTTTGGCGGTTGCCAGGAGAACAGTACTTGCCTGACTGCATTGTGGCAAGTGTAAACAGTGGGAACAGTTTGGGGATGGCCCCTTTCTGTTCCAACCTGACTGTGCACAAAGCAAGGTCCATAAAGACATGGATGAGCGAGTTTGGTGTGAAGGAACTTGACTGGCCTCAACCCGATAGAACACCATTGGGATGAATTAGAGCAGAGACTGCGAGCCAGGCCTTCTCGTCCAACATCAGTGCCTGACCTCACAAATGCGATTCTAGAAGAATGGTAAAAAAATAAAAAAATAAATAAAATAAAAAAAAATCCCATAAATACACTCCTAAACCTTGTGGAAAACCTTCCCAGGAGAGTTGAAGCTGTTATAGCTGTAAAGGGTGGGCCAACTCCATATTAAACCCTACGGATTAAGAATGGGATGTCATTAATAATTTATACAATATAGTTAGATCTCAGTCTGGTTGATCATTCATGTCAGTGGTTCATAACCCTATTTCTGGAGCCTCCCCAACACTACATATTTTGAGTGTCTGCTTTGTCTGACACACTCATGTCAGATCTTGGAGTCTTTACTAATGAGCTGACAACCTCAATCCAGTGTGTTGGATTAAGGAGACATAAAAAATGCACAGCATTTGGGTGCGTTTACACGACAACGATGTACTAAAAAACTTGTTTGTTTTTTTTATGTACAGACGTCAACATAATCAAAACCATCCCCGTTCACACGGATCTGCAAAAACGACTAATAACACTGTATTAAGCATGCCAGGCCAGTAGTTGGTGATGTCACTTTGTAAAGAAACACTACTTGCCTATAGGCTGAACGCCTAATATGTATACACATGACATCACTGATTTCACAAATTTGTGGTTTTGTTGTTTACATGGAGACGATAACGGTAGCCTTATTGTTTTCAAAAACTTGCACTTTGAAACCAATTTTCAAAAGCTTGTGGGTTTTCAGGGTTTTCAGGTGTAAATGAACAGCCAAAAAGCATAAAAAGTTTTCAGTTTTAAGTTAAAAAGCAATGTCGTGTAAACGGCCCATTAGAGGAACTAAGAGTTAAGAACAATACGTAAAACGTCTACAAAACGAAACGTCTGTAAAGTTGCTTTGAAACATACTTTGTATTGTGAAAAGCACTATAAATTTGACTTGACTTAAGCCCTGTTCACACTCAAGTCAAGTCATCTTTATTTATATAACACTTTTTACAATGCCAATTGTTTCAAAGCAGCTTCACAGTGTTAATAGGAAAAAAATGCAACAGAATTTGATTCGGCTGTACAGCCGCTCTGGTGAAAACGGTGATGTTATCCGGCTAATTTCAATTATCATATAGTGTCAATGCGGGCAAATCGGTAATATAGTTGAAATTTAAGTGTCCCCAACTGAGCGAGCCAAAAGCCAAAGGCAACGGATAACAGCAATTTTATCTCTGGACATAATTTACTTATTGTATTATTGATTGTGTAAGAATTTCTACTGCAGGACATAACGGGTGGGCCACACAATTGTCAATAGATAAAAATAAAATCTGATCAAAATGTCCAAAACCTTATAGGACCCTCCCTCTGGTCAGCCATCTCACTTCATAAGCAGGTGCTAATTTTCTGCTTCCATGTAAGTCCCTGGAAAACCTTGATTTCAGAGTTGTCTTCCTAATTAGGTTCACAACTTTCACAACTAAATCAAACACAGCCCCTGCAAAGTTAGACTGCAAAGTTCTGCTGGTCAAAGAGGTGGAAAATTGGCAAGTTTTGTAAAGTTTAGACTTGAATCTGTAAAATGTTTAGTTTATAATAATCATGCTAGTTGGGTAAAATTGGTGTGTAACATTAATCACTGTAGTAGTAATACTTGTGTAGTTAGCCAAGATAATGTTTCTCTTAGGAGAGAAACTTACTGAGGTGTACAGATTCAGTTTCCTAAAGAGCCCCAGAATAGAGTTCCGCTCATCGGAATATGTTGTCATTGGAGCTGCGTTTCTGTGTTCCAAAATCAGGTGAGCTGCCTTGCTGTCCACTGTCTGCATTAGCAGCTACTACCTAAGGGGTCACTCACGACATGTTCTTGTATTCTGTCTGCACTATGTTAGAGCAGGGATGTCTAATCCTGCTCCTGGATGGCCACCTTCCAGTAGAGTATAGCCCTAGCCCTAGCCCTAGCCCTAGCCCTAATTAAACACATCTGAACCAGCTAAGGTCTTCGGGATCACTAGAAACTTCCAGACAGGTGTTTTGAAGCAGGAAAGGCCCTCCAGGAAACATGAAATACTGCCTTAGAACCCAAAGTAAGGTATGTTAGAAGGCAGCAATGTAGTCTATGTAGCTAGATCTTGGTTTTGGAGCAGAGCTTTAGTCTGGTGCAATGTTACCAAGAAACAGCTCACCAAGAATCAGCAGGGAGTGGATAGCACAAAACAAGCTGTACCATACTCCACACATGCCCTCCCTGAACTGTGTGTGTGGTTGTCTAGACACAGGTGTTGATCTTTTAAGAATTCCTGCAGCATGTATCCCAGACGGGAGAGGAAAACTGATAATTCCAGCAGATTTCCTGCAGAATTCTGGCTAGAGATTACATTCTCAGCAGAAGAGATCCCATAAAACCTCAATACAATACTGATAGCCATGGTAACCTCTCAGTGCCGTGACCATCCATTCCAGATGAAAGCCTGTCTGAGATTGTTTCCATAACGACTGCTTGGCAATCCACTGTACTGGATTTTCCCATGGTGGCTTTTATAGCTGTTTGTCAGCATCCGTTCCTAGCAAACGTTTGCTTCCTTTTGCCCTGAACTTACTGTATAACTACAACGAGAAGGTGCAATGACTTCCCTTTTTCTACAAAAATATTTATGGCATGCTTATTTATTGTATAGGTTTAGATATTGTTTTTCCATGAGGGAAACAATGATGAACTACCATATTTTTCAGATGTTGATAAATGTTTTAAGGATATCCTGCAGTGCAAGTCAGTGGAGCTTAATTTAGATGAGAAACCATGTGTAGGTCTACAAAAGCAGATTTCTTTTACATAAAATACTATTTGGCACACTTGATCTACTCTCAGATGAATTGTCAGGAAATACTTATTAATGAATATTAAAAACATTAAAATAATGTGCTGTATCTATGGTTACGGTAACTGACTGCTGAAATTCTGCTGACATTTGTGGTATTATTTCATTCTTTTAGCATGACGGTCTTCTGGTCTCACACTTTCTCTCCCTTACACATGTCATAACTAATATCTCCAACCATCATTGCTGTTCATTTTAGCTATTAAGTAAATAAACAGCTTGTCCTTCATTCTAATTAATGGTGGTTGGCAAGTACTACTTCTATTACTATTGCTGTCGTCTCACCAAATTTAATTAATCTTTACTTATTACCCACAAGCTTGGATGTTGCATAAAAGGTTTTATTAACTAAATATATTATTATCTCCCATTGGAAGATAATAGTGTATAACAAAAGCCATTACTAAAACTACAGCCTATATGTACACTTTGACAAAATATAATTATGAATATACTTACTTCAGGAAGTGTATGTGCCTCTGTGCTCACTTCAAAATACCAGCATCATTCTCTAGGACACAATGTTCTGTTTAAGAAGTGATTAATGTCACCCCGGAAAGAATCAAGCTAAATTACATGTTTTTTTTTTTTTGTTTTTGTTTTTTGTTTTCTGGAGGCTAGACATTCAGAACATATTGCAAAGGAACCTCCAAGTTCATAAAGTATGGAAGCTTGTTTCCGCCACAGAATAATAAAAAAAATAAATAAAAATGTAATTGTGACTTTTGATCTTACAATTCAGACTTTTTCTCACAATTGTGAGTTTATATCTTGCAATTCAGATTTTTTCTCACAATTGTAAGTTTATATCTATAATTTTGACTTTATATAACATGCAATTGCTAATTATAAAGTCTTTTTTTCTCATTTTTCCCATCATACTTTATAACTTGTAATTACGAGTTTATATCTCACAATTCTGACAAAAGAAGTCTGAATTGTGAGAAAAAAGTGATTCTGCAATTCTGACTTTATATCTCACAATTTGACTTTATATCTCACAATTCTGACTTTATATCATATCACAATTCTGACTTTATATCTCACTATTCTGACTTTATATCACACTATTCTGACTTTAATATCTCTCAATTCTGACTTTATATCACTCAATTCTGACTTTATATCTCTCAATTCTGACTTTATATCTCAATTATGACTTTATATCTCACTATTCTGACTTTATATCATATCACAATTCTGACTTTATATCATATCACAATTCTGGCTTTATATCTCACTATTCTGACTTTATATCACTCAATTCTGACTTTAATATCTCTCAATTCTGACTTTATATCTCATAATTCTGACTTTATATCTCAATTATGACTTTATATCACACAATTCTGACTTTATATCTCTCAATTCTGACTTTATATCACTCAATTCTGACTTTAATATCTCTCAATTCTGACTTTATATCACAATTCTGACTTTATATCTCACAATTCTGACTTTATATCACACAATTCTGACTTTATATCTCACTATTCTGACTTTATATCTCTCAATTCTGACTTTATATCACACAATTCTGGCTTTATATCTCACTATTCTGACTTTATATCTCTCAATTCTGACTTTATATCACACAATTCTGACTTTATATCTCTCAATTCTGACTTTATATCACTCAATTCTGACTTTAATATCTCTCAATTCTGACTTTATATCGCTCAATTCTGACTTTATATCACACAATTCTGACTTTATATCTCTCAATTCTGACTTTATATCACACAATTCTGACTTTTATATCTCTCAATTCTGACTTTATATCTCTCAATTCTGACTTTTAATATCTCTCAATTCTGACTTTATATCGCTCAATTCTGACTTTATATCACACAATTCTGACTTTATATCTCTCAATTCTGACTTTATATCTCTCAATTCTGACTTTAATATCTCTCAATTCTGACTTTATATCTCTCAATTCTGACTTTATATCACTCAATTCTGACTTTATATCTCTCAATTCTGACTCACAATTCTGACTTTATATCATATCACAATTCTGACTTTATATCTCTCAATTCTGACTTTATATCACTCAATTTGACTTTATATCATATCACAATTCTGACTTTATATCTCTCAATTCTGACTTTATATCTCACAATTCTGACTTTATATCTCACAATTCTGACTTTATATCACACAATTCTGACTTTATATCATATCACAATTCTGACTTTATATATCTCACAATTCTGACTTTATATCTCACAATTCTGACTTTATATCATATCACAATTCTGACTTTATATCTCTCAATTCTGACTTTATATCACACAATTCTGACTTTATATCATATCACAATTCTGACTTTATATCTCACAATTCTGACTTTATATCATATCACAATTCTGACTTTATATCTCTCAATTCTGACTTTATATCACACAATTCTGACTTTATATCATATCACAATTCTGACTTTATATCTCACAATTCTGACTTTATATCTCACAATTCTGACTTTATATCTCACAATTCTGACTTTATATCACACAATTCTGACTTTATATCTCACAGTTCTGACGTTATATCTCAATTCTGACTTTATATCTCACAATTATGACTTTATATCTCACAATTCTGACTTTATATCTCAATTATGACTTTATATCTCACAATTCTGACTTTATATCACTCAATTCTGACTTTATATCACTCAATTCTGACTTTATATCTCACAATTCTGACTTTATATCTCAATTCTGACTTTATATCTCACAATTCTGACTTTATATCACTCAATTCTGACTTTATATCACAATTCTGATTTTATATCACACAATTCTGACTTTATATCTCACAATTCTGACTTTATATCTCACAATTCTGACTTTATATCACTCAATTCTGACTTTATATCACTCAATTCTGACTTTATATCACACAATTCTGACTTTATATCACTCAATTCTGACTTTATATCACTCAATTCTGACTTTATATCTCACAATTCTGACTTTATATCACAATTCTGACTTTATATCACACAATTCTGACTTTATATCTCTCAATTCTGACTTTATATCTCAATTCTGACTTTATATCTCAATTCTGACTTTATATCACACAATTATGACTTTATATCTCAATTCTGACTTTATATCTCACAATTCTGACTTTATATCTCACAATTCTGACTTTATATCTCTCAATTCTGACTTTATATCTCACAATTCTGACTTTATATCATATCACAATTCTGACTTTATATCTCACAATTCTGACTTTATATCACTCAATTCTGACTTTATATCACAATTCAGATTTTATATCTCAATTCTGACTTTATATCTCACATTTCTGACTTTATATCTCACAATTCTGACTTTATATCTCTCAATTCTGACTTTATATCTCTCAATTCTGACTTTATATCTCACAATTCTGACTTTATATATCTCACAATTCTGACTTATATATCACAATTCTGACTTTATATCTCACAATTCTGACTTTATATCTCACAATTCTGACTTTATATCTCACAATTCTGACTTTATATCTCACAATTCTGACTTTATATCTCTCAATTCTGACTTTATATCACTCAATTCTGACTTTATATCTCACAATTCTGACTTTATATCACACAATTCTGACTTTATATCTCTCAATTCTGACTTTATATCACACAATTCTGACTTTATATCTCACAATTCTGACTTTATATCTCACAATTCTGACTTTATATCACTCAATTCTGACTTTATATCTCTCAATTCTGACTTTATATCTCTCAATTCTGACTTTATATCACTCAATTCTGACTTTATATCTCTCAATTCTGACTTTATATCACACAATTTGACTTTATATCATATCACAATTCTGACTTTATATCTCTCAATTCTGACTTTTATATCTCTCAATTCTGACTTTATATCTCAATTCTGACTTTATATCTCACAATTCTGACTTTATATCACACAATTCTGACTTTATATCTCTCAATTCTGACTTTATATCACACAATTCTGACTTTATATCATATCACAATTCTGACTTTATATCTCACAATTCTGACTTTATATCATATCAATTCTGACTTTATATATCACAATTCTGACTTTATATCATATCACAATTCTGACTTTATATCTCACAATTCTGACTTTATATCTCACAATTCTGACTTTATATCTCACAATTCTGACTTTATATCACACAATTCTGACTTTATATCTCACAATTCTGACTTTATATCTCAATTCTGACTTTATATCTCACAATTATGACTTTATATCTCTCAATTCTGACTTTATATCTCAATTCTGACTTTATATCTCACAATTCTGACTTTATATCACTCAATTCTGACTTTATATCTCTCAATTCTGACTTTATATCTCTCAATTCTGACTTTATATCACTCAATTCTGACTTTATATCTCACAATTTGACTTTATATCACTCAATTCTGACTTTATATCACAATTCAGACTTTATATCTCTCAATTCTGACTTTATATCTCACAATTCTGACTTTATATCTCACAATTCTGACTTTATATCACTCAATTCTGACTTTATATCACTCAATTCTGACTTTATATCACACAATTCTGACTTTATATCACAATTTGACTTTATATCACACAATTCTGACTTTATATCTCTCAATTCTGACTTTATATCTCAATTCTGACTTTATATCTCAATTTGACTTTATATCACACAATTCTGACTTTATATCTCTCAATTCTGACTTTATATCTCAATTCTGACTTTATATCTCACAATTCTGACTTTATATCTCTCAATTCTGACTTTATATCTCACAATTCTGACTTTATATCATATCACAATTCTGACTTTATATCTCTCAATTCTGACTTTATATCACTCAATTCTGACTTTATATCACAATTCTGACTTTATATCTCAATTCTGACTGACTTTATATCTCACAATTCTGACTTTATATCTCACAATTCTGACTTTATATCACTCAATTCTGACTTTATATCTCAATTCTGACTTTATATCACACAATTCTGACTTTATATCTCTCAATTCTGACTTTATATCACTCAATTCTGACTTTATATCTCACAATTCTGACTTTATATCTCACAATTCTGACTTTATATCTCTCAATTCTGACTTTATATCTCACAATTCTGACTTTATATCTCACAATTCTGACTTTATATCATATCACAATTCTGACTTTATATCATCTCACAATTCTGACTTTATATCATATCACAATTCTGGCTTTATATCTCACAATTCTGACTTTATATCTCTCAATTCTGACTTTATATCACACAATTCTGACTTTATATCATATCACAATTCTGACTTTATATCTCACAATTCTGACTTTATATCTCTCAATTCTGACTTTATATCACACAATTCTGACTTTATATCATATCAATTCTGACTTTATATCTCTCACAATTCTGACTTTATATCATATCACAATTCTGACTTTATATCTCATAATTCTGACTTTATATCTCAATTATGACTTTATATCTCACAATTCTGACTTTATATCTCACAATTCTGACTTTATATCGCACAATTCTGACTTTATATCATCTCAATTCTGACTTTATATCTCTCAATTCTGACTTTATATCACTCAATTCTGACTTTATATCTCACAATTCTGACTTTATATCACTCAATTCTGACTTTATATCTCACAATTCTGACTTTATATCGCACAATTCTGACTTTATATCTCTCAATTCTGACTTTATATCACACAATTCTGACTTTATATCTCACAATTCTGACTTTATATCACTCAATTCTGACTTTATATCTCACAATTCTGACTTTATATCTCACAATTCTGACTTTATATCACTCAATTCTGACTTTATATATATCACAATTATGACTTTATATCTCTCAATTCTGACTTTATATCTCACAATTCTGACTTTATATCTCACAATTCTGACTTTATATCTCAATTCTGACTTTATATCTCTCAATTCTGACTTTATATCTCACAATTCTGACTTTATATCTCAATTCTGACTTTATATCACTCAATTCTGACTTTATATCTCAATTCTGACTTTATATCTCTCAATTCTGACTTTATATCTCAATTCTGACTTTATATCTCACAATTCTGACTTTATATCTCAATTCTGACTTTATATCTCTCAATTCTGACTTTATATCTCACAATTCTGACTTTATATCTCAATTCTGACTTTATATCACTCAATTCTGACTTTATATCTCACAATTCTGACTTTATATCACTCAATTCTGACTTTATATCTCACAATTCTGACTTTATATCGCACAATTCTGACTTTATATCTCTCAATTCTGACTTTATATCACACAATTCTGACTTTATATCTCACAATTCTGACTTTATATCACTCAATTCTGACTTTATATCACTCAATTCTGACTTTATATCACAATTATGACTTTATATCTCAATTCTGACTTTTTATATCTCACAATTCTGACTTTATATCTCACAATTCTGACTTTATATCTCAATTCTGACTTTATATCTCTCAATTCTGACTTTATATCTCACAATTCTGACTTTATATCACTCAATTCTGACTTTATATCACTCAATTCTGACTTTATATCTCAATTCTGACTTTATATCTCACAATTCTGACTTTATATCACTCAATTCTGACTTTTATATCTCACAATTATGACTTTATATCTCTCAATTCTGACTTTATATCGCACAATTCTGACTTTATATCTCAATTCTGACTTTATATCTCAATTCTGACTTTATATCACAATTCTGACTTTTATATCACAATTCTGACTTTATATCTCACAATTCTGACTTTATATCACACAATTCTGACTTTATATCACAATTCTGACTTTATATCACTCAATTCTGACTTTATATCTCTCAATTCTGACTTTATATCACTCAATTCTGACTTTATATCTCACAATTCTGACTTTATATCTCACAATTCTGACTTTATATCTCTCAATTCTGACTTTATATCTCACAATTCTGACTTTATATCTCACAATTCTGACTTTATATCATATCACAATTCTGACTTTATATCTCACAATTCTGACTTTATATCATATCACAATTCTGGCTTTATATCTCACAATTCTGACTTTATATCTCTCAATTCTGACTTTATATCACACAATTCTGACTTTATATATATCACAATTCTGACTTTATATCTCACAATTCTGACTTTATATCTCACAATTCTGACTTTATATCTCACAATTCTGACTTTATATCTCACAATTCTGACTTTATATCACACAATTCTGACTTTATATCTCACAATTCTGACTTTATATCTCTCATTCTGACTTTATATCTCACAATTATGACTTTATATCTCACAATTCTGACTTTATATCTCAATTATGACTTTATATCTCACAATTCTGACTTTATATCACTCAATTCTGACTTTATATCTCTCAATTCTGACTTTATATCTCACAATTCTGACTTTATATCACTCAATTCTGACTTTATATCACAATTCTGACTTTATATCTCTCAATTCTGACTTTATATCTCACAATTCTGACTTTATATCTCTCAATTCTGACTTTATATCACACAATTCTGACTTTATATCACTCAATTCTGACTTTATATCTCAATTCTGACTTTATATCACACAATTCTGACTTTATATCACAATTCTGACTTTATATCACACAATTCTGACTTTATATCTCACAATTCTGACTTTATATCATATCAATTCTGACTTTATATCTCAATTCTGACTTTATATCACACAATTATGACTTTATATCTCTCAATTCTGACTTTATATCACAATTCTGACTTTATATCTCACAATTCTGACTTTATATCTCAATTCTGACTTTATATCTCTCAATTCTGACTTTATATCTCAATTCTGACTTTATATCTCACAATTCTGACTTTATATCTCTCAATTCTGACTTTATATCTCACAATTCTGACTTTATATCTCAATTCTGACTTTATATCACACAATTATGTCTTTATATCTCTCAATTCTGACTTTATATCTCACAATTCTGACTTTATATCTCACAATTCTGACTTTATATCTCTCAATTCTGACTTTATATCACTCAATTCTGACTTATATATCACAATTCTGACTTTATATCTCACAATTCTGACTTTATATCACTCATTTGACTTTATATCACTCAATTCTGACTTTATATCACAATTATGACTTTATATCTCAATTCTGACTTTATATCTCACAATTCTGACTTTATATCTCACAATTCTGACTTTATATCTCAATTCTGACTTTATATCTCTCAATTCTGACTTTATATCTCACAATTCTGACTTTATATCACTCAATTCTGACTTTATATCACTCAATTCTGACTTTATATCACTCAATTCTGACTTTATATCTCAATTCTGACTTTATATCTCAATTCTGACTTTATATCTCTCAATTCTGACTTTATATCTCAATTCTGACTTTATATCTCACAATTCTGACTTTATATCACTCAATTCTGACTTTATATCACAATTCTGACTTTATATCTCACAATTCTGACTTTATATCTCACAATTCTGACTTTATATCTCAATTCTGACTTTATATCTCTCAATTCTGACTTTATATCTCAATTCTGACTTTATATCACTCAATTCTGACTTTATATCTCAATTCTGACTTTATATCACTCAATTCTGACTTTATATCTCAATTCTGACTTTATATCTCACAATTCTGACTTTATATCTCAATTCTGACTTTATATCTCACAATTCTGACTTTATATCTCACAATTCTGACTTTATATCTCAATTCTGACTTTATATCACTCAATTCTGACTTTATATCTCACAATTCTGACTTTATATCACTCAATTCTGACTTTATATCTCACAATTCTGACTTTATATCTCACAATTCTGACTTTATATCTCTCAATTCTGACTTTATATCACACAATTCTGACTTTATATCTCACAATTCTGACTTTATATCTCACAATTCTGACTTTATATCTCACAATTCTGACTTTATATCACACAATTCTGACTTTATATCTCACAATTCTGACTTTATATCTCAATTCTGACTTTATATCTCACAATTATGACTTTATATCTCACAATTCTGACTTTATATCTCAATTATGACTTTATATCTCACAATTCTGACTTTATATCACTCAATTCTGACTTTATATCTCTCAATTCTGACTTTATATCTCACAATTCTGACTTTATATCACTCAATTCTGACTTTATATCTCACAATTCTGACTTTATATCACTCAATTCTGACTTTATATCAATTCAGATTTTATATCTCAATTCTGACTTTATATCTCACAATTCTGACTTTTATATCTCACAATTCTGACTTTATATCACACAATTCTGACTTTATATCACTCAATTCTGACTTTATATCACTCAATTCTGACTTTATATCACACAATTCTGACTTTATATCTCACAATTCTGACTTTATATCACACAATTCTGACTTTATATCTCTCAATTCTGACTTTATATCTCAATTCTGACTTTATATCTCAATTCTGACTTTATATCACACAATTATGTCTTTATATCTCTCAATTCTGACTTTATATCTCACAATTCTGACTTTTATATCTCACAATTCTGACTTTATATCTCTCAATTCTGACTTTATATCACTCAATTCTGACTTTATATCACAATTCTGACTTTATATCTCACAATTCTGACTTTATATCACTCAATTCTGACTTTATATCTCTCAATTCTGACTTATATCTCACAATTATGACTTTATATCTCAATTCTGACTTTATATCTCACAATTCTGACTTTATATCTCACAATTCTGACTTTATATCTCAATTCTGACTTTATATCTCTCAATTCTGACTTTATATCTCACAATTCTGACTTTATATCACACAATTCTGACTTTATATCACTCAATTCTGACTTTATATCACTCAATTCTGACTTTATATCTCAATTCTGACTTTATATCTCACAATTCTGACTTTATATCTCACAATTCTGACTTTATATCTCAATTCTGACTTTATATCTCAATTCTGACTTTATATCACTCAATTCTGACTTTATATCACAATTCTGACTTTATATCTCACAATTCTGACTTTATATCTCACAATTCTGACTTTATATCTCTCAATTCTGACTTTATATCTCTCAATTCTGACTTTATATCTCAATTCTGACTTTTATATCACTCAATTCTGACTTTATATCTCAATTCTGACTTTATATCACTCAATTCTGACTTTATATCTCAATTCTGACTTTATATCTCACAATTCTGACTTTATATCTCAATTCTGACTTTATATCTCACAATTCTGACTTTATATCTCACAATTCTGACTTTATATCTCAATTCTGACTTTATATCACTCAATTCTGACTTTATATCTCACAATTCTGACTTTATATCACTCAATTCTGACTTTATATCTCACAATTCTGACTTTATATCGCACAATTCTGACTTTATATCTCTCAATTCTGACTTTATATCACACAATTCTGACTTTATATCTCACAATTCTGACTTTATATCTCACAATTCTGACTTTATATCTCACAATTTGACTTTATATCACACAATTCTGACTTTATATCTCACAATTCTGACTTTATATCTCAATTCTGACTTTTATATCTCACAATTATGACTTTATATCTCACAATTCTGACTTTATATCTCAATTATGACTTTATATCTCACAATTCTGACTTTATATCACTCAATTCTGACTTTATATCTCTCAATTCTGACTTTATATCTCACAATTCTGACTTTATATCACTCAATTCTGACTTTATATCTCACAATTCTGACTTTATATCACTCAATTCTGACTTTATATCACAATTCAGATTTTATATCTCAATTCTGACTTTATATCTCACAATTCTGACTTTATATCTCACAATTCTGACTTTATATCACACAATTCTGACTTTATATCACTCAATTCTGACTTTATATCACTCAATTCTGACTTTATATCACACAATTCTGACTTTATATCACTCAATTCTGACTTTATATCTCACAATTCTGACTTTATATCTCAATTCTGACTTTATATCTCACAATTCTGACTTTATATCACACAATTCTGACTTTATATCTCTCAATCTGACTTTATATCTCACAATTCTGACTTTATATCTCACAATTCTGACTTTATATCTCAATTCTGACTTTATATCTCTCAATTCTGACTTTATATCCTTCAATTCTGACTTTATATCACTCAATTCTGACTTTATATCTCAATTCTGACTTTATATCACTCAATTCTGACTTTATATCTCACAATTCTGACTTTATATCTCACAATTCTGACTTTATATCTCAATTCTGACTTTATATCTCACAATTCTGACTTTATATCTCACAATTCTGACTTTATATCTCAATTCTGACTTTATATCACTCAATTCTGACTTTATATCTCACAATTCTGACTTTATATCACTCAATTCTGACTTTATATCTCTCAATTCTGACTTTATATCTCACAATTCTGACTTTATATCACTCAATTCTGACTTTATATCACTCAATTCTGACTTTTATATCACACAATTCTGACTTTATATCACAATTCTGACTTTTATATCTCACAATTCTGACTTTATATCTCTCAATTCTGACTTTATATCTCAATTCTGACTTTATATCTCTCAATTCTGACTTTATATCACACAATTATGACTTTATATCTCTCAATTCTGACTTTATATCACTCAATTCTGACTTTATATCTCACAATTCTGACTTTATATCACTCAATTCTGACTTTATATCACAATTCAGACTTTATATCTCAATTCTGACTTTATATCTCACAATTCTGACTTTATATCTCACAATTCTGACTTTATATCACACAATTCTGACTTTATATCACTCAATTCTGACTTTATATCACTCAATTCTGACTTTATATCACACAATTCTGACTTTATATCACAATTCTGACTTTATATCACACAATTCTGACTTTATATCTCTCAATTCTGACTTTATATCTCAATTCTGACTTTATATCTCAATTCTGACTTTATATCACACAATTATGTCTTTATATCTCTCAATTCTGACTTTATATCTCACAATTCTGACTTTATATCTCACAATTCTGACTTTATATCTCTCAATTCTGACTTTATATCACTCAATTCTGACTTTATATCACAATTCTGACTTTATATCTCACAATTCTGACTTTATATCACTCAATTCTGACTTTATATCTCACAATTCTGACTTTATATCTCACAATTATGACTTTATATCTCACAATTCTGACTTTATATCTCACAATTCTGACTTTATATATCACAATTCTGACTTTATATCTCACAATTCTGACTTTATATCTCTCAATTCTGACTTTATATCTCAATTCCTGACTTTATATCTCTCAATTCTGACTTTATATCACACAATTCTGACTTTTATATCATATCACAATTCTGACTTTATATCTCACAATTCTGACTTTATATCTCACAATTCTGACTTTATATCTCACAATTCTGACTTTATATCTCACAATTCTGACTTTATATCACACAATTCTGACTTTATATCTCACAATTCTGACTTATATATCTCAATTCTGACTTTATATCTCACAATTATGACTTTATATCTCACAATTCTGACTTTATATCTCAATTCTGACTTTATATCTCACAATTCTGACTTTATATCACACAATTCTGACTTTATATCTCTCAATTCTGACTTTATATCTCAATTCTGACTTTATATCACTCAATTCTGACTTTATATCACAATTCAGACTTTATATCTCAATTCTGACTTTATATCTCACAATTCTGACTTTATATCTCACAATTCTGACTTTATATCTCACAATTCTGACTTTATATCACTCAATTCTGACTTTATATCACTCAATTCTGACTTTTATATCACACAATTCTGACTTTATATCACAATTCTGACTTTATATCACACAATTCTGACTTTATATCTCTCAATTCTGACTTTATATCTCAATTCTGACTTTATATCTCAATTCTGACTTTATATCACACAATCTGACTTTATATCTCACAATTCTGACTTTATATCTCACAATTCTGACTTTATATCTCACAATTTGACTTTATATCTCAATTCTGACTTTATATCTCTCAATTCTGACTTTATATCTCAATTCTGACTTTATATCTCACAATTCTGACTTTATATCTCAATTCTGACTTTATATCACTCAATTCTGACTTTATATCTCAATTCTGACTTTATATCTCACAATTCTGACTTTATATCTCTCAATTCTGACTTTATATCTCACAATTCTGACTTTATATCTCACAATTCTGACTTTATATCTCTCAATTCTGACTTTATATCACTCAATTCTGACTTTATATCACAATTCTGACTTTATATCTCACAATTCTGACTTTATATCACTCAATTCTGACTTTATATCACTCAATTCTGACTTTATATCACAATTATGACTTTATATCTCAATTCTGACTTTATATCTCACAATTCTGACTTTATATCTCACAATTCTGACTTTATATCTCAATTCTGACTTTATATCTCTCAATTCTGACTTTATATCTCACAATTCTGACTTTATATCACTCAATTCTGACTTTATATCACTCAATTCTGACTTTATATCACTCAATTCTGACTTTATATCTCAATTCTGACTTTATATCTCACAATTCTGACTTTATATCTCACAATTCTGACTTTATATCTCAATTCTGACTTTATATCTCACAATTCTGACTTTATATCACTCAATTCTGACTTTATATATCACAATTCTGACTTTATATCTCACAATTCTGACTTTATATCTCACAATTCTGACTTTATATCTCAATTTGACTTTATATCTCTCAATTCTGACTTTATATCTCAATTCTGACTTTATATCACTCAATTCTGACTTTATATCTCAATTCTGACTTTATATCACTCAATTCTGACTTTATATCTCAATTCTGACTTTATATCTCACAATTCTGACTTTATATCTCAATTCTGACTTTATATCTCACAATTCTGACTTTATATCTCACAATTCTGACTTTATATCTCAATTCTGACTTTATATCACTCAATTCTGACTTTATATCTCACAATTCTGACTTTATATCACTCAATTCTGACTTTATATCTCACAATTCTGACTTTATATCGCACAATTCTGACTTTATATCTCTCAATTCTGACTTTATATCACAATTCTGACTTTATATCTCACAATTCTGACTTATATCTCACAATTCTGACTTTATATCTCACAATTCTGACTTTATATCACACAATTCTGACTTTATATCTCAATTCTGACTTTATATCTCAATTCTGACTTTATATCTCACAATTATGACTTTATATCTCACAATTCTGACTTTATATCTCAATTATGACTTTATATCTCACAATTCTGACTTTATATCACTCAATTCTGACTTTATATCTCTCAATTCTGACTTTATATCTCACAATTCTGACTTTATATCACTCAATTCTGACTTTATATCTCACAATTCTGACTTTATATCACTCAATTCTGACTTTATATCACAATTCAGACTTTATATCTCAATTCTGACTTTATATCTCACAATTCTGACTTTATATCTCACAATTCTGACTTTATATCACACAATTCTGACTTTATATCTCTCAAATTCTGACTTTATATCACTCAATTCTGACTTTATATCACACAATTCTGACTTTATATATCACAATTCTGACTTTATATCACACAATTCTGACTTTATATCTCTCAATTCTGACTTTATATCTCAATTCTGACTTTATATCTCAATTCTGACTTTATATCACACAATTATGTCTTTATATCTCTCAATTCTGACTTTATATCTCACAATTCTGACTTTATATCTCACAATTCTGACTTTATATCTCACAATTCTGACTTTATATCTCTCAATTCTGACTTTATATCACAATTCTGACTTTATATCTCACCAATTCTGACTTTATATCACTCAATTCTGACTTTATATCACTCAATTCTGACTTTATATCACAATTATGACTTTATATCTCACAATTCTGACTTTATATCTCACAATTCTGACTTTATATCACACAATTCTGACTTTATATCTCAATTCTGACTTTATATCTCTCAATTCTGACTTTATATCTCACAATTCTGACTTTATATCTCTCAATTCTGACTTTATATCACTCAATTCTGACTTTATATCTCTCAATTCTGACTTTATATCTCAATTCTGACTTTATATCTCTCAATTCTGACTTTTATATCTCACAATTCTGACTTTATATCTCAATTCTGACTTTATATCTCACAATTCTGACTTTATATCACTCAATTCTGACTTTATATCACAATTCTGACTTTATATCTCACAATTCTGACTTTATATCTCACAATTCTGACTTTATATCTCAATTCTGACTTTATATCTCTCAATTCTGACTTTATATCTCAATTCTGACTTTATATCACTCAATTCTGACTTATATCTCAATTCTGACTTTATATCACTCAATTCTGACTTTATATCTCAATTTGACTTTATATCTCACAATTCTGACTTTATATCTCACAATTCTGACTTTTATATCTGACTTCTGACTTTATATCTCACAATTCTGACTTTATATCTCAATTCTGACTTTATATCACTCAATTCTGACTTTTATATCTCACAATTCTGACTTTATATCACTCAATTCTGACTTTATATCTCACAATTCTGACTTTATATCGCACAATTCTGACTTTATATCTCTCAATTCTGACTTTATATCACACAATTCTGACTTTATATCTCACAATTCTGACTTTATATCTCACAATTCTGACTTTATATCTCACAATTTGACTTTATATCTCACAATTCTGACTTTATATCTCAATTTGACTTTTATATCTCAATTTGACTTTATATCTCACAATTCTGACTTTATATCTCACAATTCTGACTTTATATCTCAGTTATGACTTTATATCTCACAATTCTGACTTTATATCACTCAATTCTGACTTTATATCTCTCAATTCTGACTTTATATCTCACAATTCTGACTTTATATCACTCAATTCTGACTTTATATCTCACAATTCTGACTTTATATCACTCAATTCTGACTTTATATCACAATTCAGATTTTATATCTCAATTCTGACTTTATATCTCACAATTCTGACTTTATATCTCACAATTCTGACTTTTATATCACTCAATTTGACTTTATATCACTCCAATTCTGACTTTATATCACTCAATTCTGACTTTATATCACACTAATTTGACTTTATATCACAATTCCTGACTTTATATCTCACAATTCTGACTTTATATCTCAATTCTGACTTTTATATCTCTCAATTCTGACTTTATATCACACAATTCTGACTTTATATCACAATTCAATTTGACTTTATATCTCACAATTCTGACTTTATATCTCACAATTCTGACTTTATATCTCAATTCTGACTTTATATCTCTCAATTCTGACTTTATATCTCAATTCTGACTTTATATCACTCAATTCTGACTTTATATCTCCAATTCTGACTTTATATCACTCAATTATGACTTTATATCTCAATTCTGACTTTATATCTCACCATTCTGACTTTATATCTCAATTCTGACTTTATATCTCACAATTCTGACTTTATATCTCACAATTCTTGACTTTATATCTCAATTCTGACTTTATATCACTCAATTCTGACTTATATCTCACAATTCTGACTTTATATCACCAATTCTGACTTTATATCTCACAATTCTGACTTTATATCACACAATTCTGACTTTATATCACTCAATTCTGACTTTATATCACTCAATTCTGACTTTATATCACACAATTCTGACTTTATATCTCACAATTTGACTTTATATCACACAATTCTGACTTTATATCTCTCAATTCTGACTTTATATCTCAATTTGACTTTATATCTCAATTCTGACTTTATATCACACAATTATGTCTTTATATCTCAATTCTGACTTTTATATCACTCAATTCTGACTTTATATCTCACAATTCTGACTTTATATCACTCAATTCTGACTTTATATCACAATTCAGATTTTATATCTCAATTCTGACTTTATATCTCACAATTCTGACTTTATATATCTCAATTCTGACTTTATATCACACAATTCTGACTTTATATCACTCCAATTCTGACTTTATATCACTCAATTCTGACTTTATATCACACAATTCTGACTTTATATCACAATTCTGACTTTATATCACACAATTCTGACTTTATATCTCTCAATTCTGACTTTATATCTCAATTCTGACTTTATATCTCAATTTTGACTTTATATCACACAATTATGTCTTTATATCTCTCAATTCTGACTTTATATCTCCACAATTCTGACTTTATATCTCACAATTCTGACTTTATATCTCTCAATTCTGACTTTATATCACTCAATTCTGACTTTATATCACAATTCTGACTTTTATATCTCACAATTCTGACTTTTATATCTCTCAATTCTGACTTTATATCACTCAATTCTGACTTTATATCACAATTATGACTTTATATCTCAATTCTGACTTTATATCTCACAATTCTGACTTTATATCTCACAATTCTGACTTTATATCTCAATTCTGACTTTATATCTCACAATTCTGACTTTATATCTCAATTTGACTTTATATCACTCAATTCTGACTTTATATCTCAATTCTGACTTTATATCACTCAATTCTGACTTTATATCTCAATTCTGACTTTATATCTCAATCTTGACTTTAGTATCTCTCAATTCTGACTTTATATCTCAATTCTGACTTTATATCTCACAATTCTGACTTTATATCACTCAATTCTGACTTTATATCACAATTCTGACTTATATCTCTCAATTCTGACTTTATATCTCACAATTCTGACTTTATATCTCAATTCTGACTTTATATCTCTCAATTCTGACTTTATATCTCAATTCTGACTTTATATCACTCAATTCTGACTTTATATCTCAATTCTGACTTTATATCACCTAATTCTGACTTTATATCTCAATTCTTGACTTTATATCTCACAATTCTGACTTTATATCTCACAATTCTGACTTTATATCTCACAATTCTGACTTTATATCTCACAATTCTGACTTTATATCTCAATTCTGACTTTATCACTCAATTCTGACTTTATATCTCACAATTCTGACTTTATATCACTCAATTCTGACTTTATATCTCACAATTCTGACTTTATATCGGCACAATTCTGACTTTATATCATCAATTCTGACTTTATATCACAATTCTGACTTTATATCTCACAATTCTGACTTTATATCTCACAATTCTGACTTTATATCTCACAATTCACTTGACTTTTATATCACACAATTCTGACTTTATATCTCACAATTCTGACTTTATATATCTCAATTCTGACTTTATATCTCACAATTCTGACTTTATATCTCACAATTCTGACTTTATATCTCAATTCTGACTTTATATCTCACAATTCTGACTTTATATCACCAATTCTGACTTTATATCTCTCAATTCTGACTTTATATCTCACAATTCTGACTTTATATCACTCAATTCTGACTTTATATCTCACAATTCTGACTTTATATCACTCAATTCTGACTTTTATATCACAATTCAGATTTTATATCTCAATTCTGACTTTATATATCTCACAGATTCTGACTTTATATCTCACAATTCTGACTTTATATCACTCAATTCTGACTTTATATCTCACAATTCTGACTTTTTATATCATCACAATTCTGACTTATATCACACAATTCTGACTTTTATATCACACAATTCTGACTTTATATCACACAATTCTGACTTTATATCTCTCAATTCTGACTTTATATCTCAATTCTGACTTTATATCTCAATTCTGATTTTATATCTCACAATTTCTGACTTTATATCTCAATTCTGACTTTATATCTCACAATTTGACTTTTATATCTCACAATTCTGACTTATATATCTCAATTCTGACTTTATATCTCACAATTCTGACTTTATATCTCTCAATTCTGACTTTATATCTCACAATTCTGACTTTATATCACTCAATTCTGACTTTATATCATATCAATTCTGACTTTATATCACAATTCTGACTTTATATCTCTCAATTCTGACTTTATATCTCACAATTTGACTTTATATCCTCACAATTCTGACTTTATATCTCTAATTCTGACTTTCATATCTCACACTCTGACTTTATATCACACAATTCTGACTTTATATCACATAAGCAATTCTGACTTATATCACACAAATCTGACTTTATATCACACAATTCTGACTTCTTTATATCTCAATTCTTGACTTTATATCTCACAATTCTGACTTTATATCTCACAATTTGACTTTATATCTCAATTCTGACTTATAAATCTGACATATTCTGACTTTATATCTCTCACTCCTGACTTTATATCACACTTGACTTTATATCTGACTTGACTTTATATCTCAATTCTGACTTTATATCTCTCAATTCTGACTTTATATCTCTCAATTCTGACTTTATATCTCACAATTCTGACTTTATATCTCTCAATTCTGACTTTATATCTCACAATCTGACTTTATATCACTCAATTCTGACTTTATATCACTCAATTTGACTTTATATCTCACAATTCTGACTTTATATCTCAATTTGACTTATATCTCACATTCTGACTTTATATCTCACAATTCTGACTTTATATCACCACATTCTGACTTTTTATATCTCAATTCTGACTTATATCACTCAATTTGACTTTATATCTCACAATTCTGACTTTATATCTCAATTTTGACTTATATCTCACAATTCTGACTTTATATCTCCACAATTCTGACTTTTATCACTCTCACAATTCACTGACTTTATATCTCTACAATTCTGACTTTATATCACTCAATTCTGACTTTATATCACAATTATGACTTATATCACAATTATGACTTTATATCTCACAATTTCACTTTGCATTCACAATTCTGACTTTATATCTCACAATTCTGACTTTATATCTCTCAACCCTGACTTTACATCTCCTCAATTCTGACTTTTCATCTCACAATTCTGACTTTTATATCACCAATTTGACTTTATATCACTCCAATCTGACTTTATATCTCAATTCTGACTTTATATCACAATTTGACTTATATCT